>CAMRHE010000100.1:4432500-4997500 GCA_947044405.1 Leptodactylus fallax
CCAATGTCCAGATCTCAACCCCATAGAAAACCTTTGGAGGGAGTTGAAAGTCCGTGTTGCCCAGTGACAGCCCAAAAACATCACTGCTCTAGAGGAGATCTGCATGGAGGAATGGGCCAACATACCAGCAACAGTGTGTGCCAACCTTGTGAAGACTTACAGAAAATGTTTGACCTCTGTTATTGCCAACAAAGGATATATAACAAAGTATTGAGATTAACTTTTGTTATTGACCAAATACTTATTTTCCATCATAATTTGCAAATAAATTCTTTAAAAATGTGATTTTCTGGATTTGTTTTCTCATTTTGTCTCTCATAGTTGAGGTCTACCTATGATGTCAATTACAGGCCGGCCTCATCTTTTTAAGTGGGAGAACTTGTACAATTGGTGGCTGACTAAATACATTTTTTTCCCCACTGTATAAAAGAGACTTTAAATACAATTAAAAACAAAAGGTCAAGGGCTACCAATGTACAGGTGCATCTCAATAAATTAGAATATTTTTGAAACGTTCATTCATTTCAGTAATTCAGTAATACAATTCATAATCAGCGTCTTCCATGATTGTGTGTCCTACTGAACCAGACTGAGGAACCATTTAAAGGCTTAGGAAACCTTGGCAGGTGACACACTGAATTTACAATACTGAACTTTCTTTTACAATATTCAAATTTTCTTAGATTTGGGTTTTCATTACCTGTAATCCATAATCAACATTTACAGAAATAAAACACTTGAAATAGAAGACTCTGTGTGTAAAGAATCTAGAAAATATAGGAGGTCAGTTTTTTAATTTAATTGCTGAAATAAATAAACGTTTCAAAGATATTATAATTTATTGAGTTGCACCTGTATCAATGCACCTTTGTAGGTTCCATTCCAATACACAAACTATGCAGAATCACTAAATTCACCCAACGAGCATGCACAAGAAAACACATGCAAGCGTTCTAGGTAAAAAATTAAAATATATACGCGCATACATAGGAACTTATGTGCATAAATTTAATATAAATCGTCAACAGATATTTAGAAGTATGAGTGCAAGCGTAGTAGAAAAAATACAGGTGCACATATGCATATGCACAAAGAATATACATAGTAAGAACAAACATACAGTCATATGAAAAAGATTGGGCACCCCTATTAATCTTAATCATTTTTAGTTCTAAATATTTGGGTGTTCGCAACAGCCATTTCAATTTGATATATCTAATAACTGATGGACACAGTAATATTTCAGGATTGAAATGAGGTTTATTGTACTAACAGAAAATGTGCAATATGCATTAAACCAAAATTTGACCGGTGCAAAAGTATGGGCACCTCAACAGAAAAGTGACATTAATATTTAGTAGATCCTTCTTTTGCAAAAATAACAGCCTCTAGTCGCTTCCTGTAGCTTTTAATCAGTTCCTGGATCCTGGATGAAGGTATTTTTGACCATTCCTCTTTACAAAACAATTCCAGTTCAGTTAAGTTTGATGGTCGCCGAGCATGGACAGCCCGCTTCAAATTATCCCACAGATGTTCAATGATATTCAGGTCTGGGGACTGGGATGGCCATTCCAGAACATTGTAATTGTTCCTCTGCATGAATGCCTGAGTAGATTTGGAGCTGTGTTTTGGATCATTGTCTTGCTGAAATATCCATCCCCGGCGTAACTTCAAATTCGTCACTGATTCTTGTATATTATTCTCAAGAATCTGCTGATACTGAGTTGAATCCATGCGACCCTCAACTTTAACAAGATTCCCGGTGCCGGCATTGGCCACACAGCCCCAAAGCATGATGGAACCTCCACCAAATTTTACAGTGGGTAGCAAGTGTTTTTCTTGGAATGCTGTGTTTTTTTGACGCCATGCATAACGCCTTTTTGTATGACCAAACAACTCAATCTTTGTTTCATCAGTCCACAGGACCTTCTTCCAAAATGAAGCTGGCTTGTCCAAATGTGCTTTTGCATACCTCAGGCGACTCTGTTTGTGGCGTGCTTTCAGAAACGGCTTCTTTCGCATCACTCTCCCATACAGCTTCTCCTTGTGCAAAGTCTGCTGCATTGTTGACCGATGCACAGTGACACCATCTGCAGCAAGATGATGCTGCAGCTCTTTGGAGGTGGTCTGTGGATTGTCCTTGACTGTTCTCACCATTCTTCTTCTCTGCCTTTCTGATATTTTTCTTGGCCTGCCACTTCTGGGCTTAACAAGAACTGTCCCTGTGGTCTTCCATTTCCTTACTATGTTCCTCACAGTGGAAAATGACAGGTTAAATCTCTGAGACAACTTTTTGTATCCTTCCCCTGAACAACTATGTTGAACAATCTTTGTTTTCAGATCATTTGAGAGTTGTTTTGAGGAGCCCATGATGCCACTCTTCAGAGGAGATTCAAATAGGAGAACAACTTGCAATTGGCCACCTTAAATACCTTTTCTCATGATTGGATACACCTGGCTATGAAGTTCAAAGCTCAGTGAGGTTACAAAACCAATTTTGTGCTTCAGTAAGTCAGTAAAAAGTAGTTAGGAGTATTCAAATCAATAAAATGATAAGGGTACCCAAATTTTTGCACCGGTCAAATTTTGGTTTAATGCATATTGCACATTTTTGCTTTATGTTTGGGATCATTGTCTTGTTGGAAGATAAATCTCCATCCCAGTCTCAGGTCTTTTGCAGACTCCAACAGGTTTTCTTCCAGAAAGGTCCTGTATTTGGCTCCATCCATCTTCCCATCAATTTTAACCATCTTCCCTGTCCCTGCTGAAGAAAAGCAGGCCCAAATCATGATGCTGCCACCACCATGTTTGTCAGTGGGGATGGTGTGTTCAGGGTGATGAGCTGTGTTGCTTTTACGCCAAATATATAGTTTTGCATTGTGGCCAAATAGTTCGATTTTGGTTTCATCTGACCAGAGCACCTTCTTCCACATGTTTGGTGTGTCTCCCAGGTGGCTTGTGGCAAACTTTAAACGAGACTTTTTATGGATATCTTTGAGAAATGGCTTTCTTCTTGCCACTCTTCCATAAAGGCCAGATTTAGTGTACGACTGATTGTAGTCCTATGGACAGACTCTCCCACCTCAACTGTAGATCTCTGCAGTTCATCCAGAGTGATCATGGGCCTCTTGACTGCATCTCTGATCAGTCTTCTCCTTGTTTGAGATGAAAGTTTAGAGGGACGGTCGGGTCTTGGTAGATTTGCAGTGGTCTGATACTCCTTCCATTTCAATATGATCGCTTGCACAGTGCTCCTTGGGATGTTTAAGGTTTGGAAAATCTTTTTGTATCCAAATCCGGCTTTAAACTTCTCCACAACAGTATCACGGACCTCCCTGGTGTGTTCCTTGGTCTTCATGATGCTCTCTGCGCTTTAAACAGAACCCTGAGACTATCACAGAGCAGGTGCATTTATACGGAGACTTGATTACACACAGGTGGATTATATTTATCATCATCAGTCATTTAGGACAACATTGGATCATTCAGAGATCCTCACTGAACTTCTGGAGTGAGTTTGCTGCACTGAAAGTAAAGGGGCCGAATAATATTGCACGCCCCACTTTTCAGTTTTTTATTTATTACAAAAGTTTAAATATCCAATAAATTTCGTTCCAGTTCACGATTTTGTCCCACTTGTTGTTGATTCTTCACCAAAAAATTAAAATTTTATATCCTTATGTTTGAAGCCTGAAATGTGGCAAAAGGTTGAAAAGTTCAAGGGGGCCGAATACTTTGGCAAGGCACTGTATATATAAAATAAAAAATATTATATATATATATATATATATATATATACAGTGCTGACCAAAAGTATTGGCACCCCTGCAATTCTGTCAGATAATACTCAATTTCTTCCAGAAAATGATTGCAATCACAAATGCTTTGGTAATAATATCTTCATTTAATTTGTCTTCAATGGAAAACCACAAAAAGAATTGTCAAAAAGCCAAATTGGATATAATTCCACACCAAACATAAAAAAGGGGGTGGAGAAAAGTATTGGCACCCTTTGAAAAATCATGTGATGCTTCTCTAATTTGTGTAATTAACAGCACCTGTTACTTACCTGTGGCACATAACAGGTGGTGGCAATAACTAAATCACACTTGCAGCCAGTTGAAATGGATTAAAGTTGACTCAACCTCTGTCCTGTGTCCTTGTGTGTACCACATTGAGCATGGAGAAAAGAAAGAAGACCAAAGAACTGTCTGAGGACTTGAGAAGCAAAATTGTGAGGAAGCATGAGCAATCTCAAGGCTACAAGTCCATCTCCAAAGACCTGAATGTTCCTGTGTCTACCGTGCGCAGTGTCATCAAGAAGTTTAAAGCCCATGGCACTGTGGCTAACCTCCCTAGATGTGGACGGAAAAGAAAAATTGATGAGAGATTTCAACGAAAGATTGTGCGGATGGTGGCTAAAGAACCTCGACTAACATCCAAACAAGTTGTAGCTGCCGTGCAGTCCGAGGGTACAACAGTGTCAACCCATACTATCTGTTGGCGTCTGAATGAAAAGGGACTCTATGGTAGGATACCCAGGAAGACCCCACTTCTGACCCAGAGACATAAAAAAGCCAGGCTGGAGTTTGCCAAAACTTACCTGAGAAAGCCAAAAACTTTTTGGAAGAATGTTCTCTGGTCAGATGAGACAAAAGTAGAGCTTTTTGGGAAAAGGCATCAACATAGAGTTTACAGGAAAAAAAAAAGAGGCCTTCAAAGAAAAGAACACGGTCCCTACAGTCAAACATGGCGGAGGTTCCCTGATGTTTTGGGGTTGCTTTGCTGCCTCTGGCACTGGACTGCTTGACCGTGTGCATGGCATTATGAAGTCTGAAGACTACCAACAAATTTTGCAGCATAATGTAGGGCCCAGTGTGAGAAAGCTGGGTCTCCCTCAGAGGTCATGGGTCTTCCAGCAGGACAATGACCCAAAACACACTTCAAAAAGCACTAGAAAATGGTTTGAGAGAAAGCACTGGAGACTTCTAAAGTGGCCAGCAATGAGTCCAGACCTGAATCCCATAGAACACCTGTGGAGAGATCTCAAAATGGCAGTTTGGAGAAGGCACCCTTCAAATCTCAGGGACCTGGAGAAATTTGCCAAAGAAGAATGGTCTAAAATTCCAGCAGAGCATTGTAAGAAACTCATTGATGGTTACCGGAAGCGGTTGTTCGCAGTTATTTTGTCTAAAGGTTGTGCTACCAAGTATTAGGCTGAGGGTGCCAATACTTTTGTCCGGCCCATTTTTGGAGCTTTGTGTAAAATGATCAATGATTTGACTTTTTTTTTTCATTCTCTTTTGTGTTTTTTCATTGCAAGCAAAATAAATGAAGCTATTATTACCAAAGCATTTGTGATTGCAATCATTTTCTGGAAGAAATTGAGTATTATCTGACAGAATTGCAGGGGTGCCAATACTTTTGGCCAGCACTGTAGGACAGTAGTGCATATGAACTGCTTGTCAAGCAGTAAAGCCAAGAGGCTGAGGATAAAATGGTATCTAAAAATTGTTCCTGCACCTAAAGATCTTTGGCATACTCAACCAGAATCCATACTCAAGGCAACTCAAGGCAGATATCTTAAGTTCTTTTTACAATGAAGGTTGAAGGTGGAGCACTTGCCTCCTCCTTTGACTGGGTATTTATTTGATGTTTCTGTTTTTATATCTACTGAGAAAATATAGTGTATTAAAAAGTCATGCATAATGGCAAAAGTAATGAAAATATTATTATAATGAAAAATTAAGTACCCCACCTTACATTTCGAGCATGGGGTCAAGGTCTGGTTCAATTCTAATGTCCAGCTCTTCAATACAGGTGCATCTTAATAAATTAGAATATTTTTGAAACGTTCATTCATTTCAGTAATTCAGTAATACAATTTATAATCAGCATCTTCCATGATTGTGTGTCCTACTGAACCAGACTGAGGGACCATTTAAAGGCTTAGGAAACCTTGGCAGGTGACACACTGAATTTACAATACTGAACTTTTTCACAATATTCAAATTTTCTTAGATTTGGGTTTTCATTACCTGTAATCCATAATCAACATTTACAGAAATAAAACACTTGAAATAGAACACTGTGTGTAAAGAATCTAGAAAATATAGGAGGTCACTTTTTAATTTAATTACTGAAATAAACGTTTCAAAGATATTCTAATTTATTGAGATGCACCTGTATCTAGCTATCCCTAAATGGTGGAACCTTCAGTAACCATTGAGCTCAGCAACTGTGGCAGTGTCAGTGTGTTACAAGTGTTTCAGTGGGTTACAATGGCAGATGGCATCCATTGTGACACAAACTATTGGATACTGCCATAATCATACTGACCCACAGAAAAAAGTTATAATGTTATATATGCTGTATGGATGATGCACATAAAATTTGTAGTGCAAAAACAGTCGTGAAATTGCATCTTTTTCCATTCTTGTCCAAAAGAATTAACAAGTAATTAATATAATATAATTCCTTTAAGAAATACAATTTATCCTGCAAAAAACAAGCCCTCATACACAATGTTGATAGACAGTAAAAAAAATATGGTACTTGGAAGGCCAAGATAAATACATGTAAAAAAATGCTTCAACATTATGGTGCATATAGGCCCCATCCTCGGGTAACCTGTTACCTAACTCAAAGTCTATTTTTCAGTACGCTGGAAATCTCTTCACTTTATGGACTTTTTTTTCCATTAGCATTCAACATGAAGAAAATTACATCAACAGATTGTCATTGCACTTGGGTACTGCAGATTTTCTCTGGTTGTTTCTCATGCTTTCAGCTCATGTAGCTTTTATCCAACCTGAATTCTGCACTATGGTTTTCGCTCTGTTCATTTGCATGTACGCCAACAACTTTAAATGCACTCCAACCTTGGACAAGTTTCAAAGCAAGGCATAATTCCTCTGAAATAGGTCTTCTGAATGTTTTATTATGTCCTTTCTTTTTTTGTTAATCTTGGAGCCCCTTAGCCATGTCAAAGCAATCTTTTCTAATGTCACATCTTCTAGACATTAGCATGAAAGAGCTTTAAAAGATGATTTGAAGGAAAATAAATGTTGAATGAGGCATTTATTATAGAACCATTTACTCTGCATTTACATTTTGACTATATTTCTGACGTGCTCTGTTTTGAAATGCAGACTAATTTGAAAGTCAATACTCTCAGAACAATATACAGTACATGACTATTTACACTGAACTGGCCTCTTTGTGCATTAATTTGCTGAAATAAGATTTCATTACACTTAAGCTGATTTGTTTGCAGGGTAAGAATAAATTGCCTTTTGTACTCGTATACACTGGAACCACATTCCCTCCTGAAATAATCCAATGTTTCCATGTAGATACTTCCTTGAGATGGAAGTTCTCATCATATTCAAAAGCTTTTACTTGATTGCAGAAATGATAGGGAGTCTAATTGTAGATTCTCAGCCTTATCAGGAAAAACATCTCACTGACTTGTCAGATTAAAATTACACCCTATCTATCAGTAGAAGTTATTTTCCTTACATTAGATGTAATCAAAAACACATAATAATATTTGACTGTTTTCTCCATATTTAGAATGAAGAGAGATTTCAGTTAGGATCTACCATGTATATTGTATTTAGAAATTGCCTTATCATAAAATAATTATTCTCTAAATAATATATATAAAATATAATAATATTCTCTAAAATAAAGTAATTTATGGGACTTCAATATTAGTCAATAGGGCTCCAACTGCAATTATCCCTGTCTTTCAGCTGAATAAAGGGGCCATGGTGTTCCTGTTACTTTTCTTAAGTTTGCTGAAGAGTGAAGAATAAAAAGACAGTGCCAAAATACAACTCCAATAAACAGAACATAAAGAATTAAATAAATAACAAGGTTGTACAAGGTATTCTTTTTTAAAAGGCTGTAAGTAGGAAAATTATAAAATAATTAAAATCTTGTAAAACCTTCTAAATGTCCCTCTGCTCCAGTGCCACTAATCTGGTGCCCACCATCTAGAAGTGATGGCGTCCCGCTTGTGTTCACATGTCAGCTGCTGCCCATCTCTGGCTGCCATTCATGCACTCATGACCACTGAGGTGCGTGATTGGCTGCTGCTGTCATGTGAAGAGGAATGGAACATCATCAATTCTGGATGGGTGATTTCAGTGTTTTATAAAGTTTTCTACTGAAAGAACTACTACATATATGTTACACTTACTGTGGGTTGTGGGGATATTGAAACAAGGATTCTCTCTATGTCATGCAGTTATGAAGTAAACATAACATAGGGGTTCTGTCATAACTATACAATTCCCTTTTATCTTGCTCATCTTTCATGTTTTTTTGGTTAAAAAGAAGTCGCCACCTGACTGATTCAGAACAAAGGAACTGATACCTAATATAGGTTTTCCTTACATAACATTAAACACTATGGCCCACATGTTTGATTGTATTTGAGTGCTGCAAGGTAACTATGCTGTCCATCTTGCCACTATACTGTGTGTCTAACCTAAAACTACACAAATCACCTCCTGATAGCAAACAGATAACAGCAAGAATTACTGATCCCTCCTTCACGCACCACAAGTTTCCAGACTGTTTTTTTGACCTGTTGTAAATAACTTCTCTACTTAGATTGCATTTTTTTTTAAAGAATCTAAAATGCTTTGAAAACCATGTGTATAAAAATCTGTGAATTTTCAGTTCTTGTATCACACCATGTCTGATGAAGGGAGCGAGTACTCCTGAAAGCTTACTTATAAATATACTCAGTTAGCCTCTAAAAGGTATCGCCTGATTTCTTCACTCTTCCATAACCTAAAACTAAACAGCGGTAATGGGATCTGACAAGGAACTGTTTAGCCATACTTACCATCTTTTCTCTAATGGCTTGTAATGAGCATAGTCCCAAGTATTGGGACTTTACTCTATGACAATCATAAGATAAAGTAAAGGTTATTGGGGTCTTCCATTAAAATGCTGGGCACTGAGTAATTGCAAGTAGGAAATTGGGAGACCAGCCACTTGCAGGTAAGTGGTAAATCTACAACTCCTATGTGTAAAAGCACTATAACAGTGCCTGGTGTCTTTACCTGTGACCAGAGATAACAGGGAAATTACTTGCAAATGGCCTTATCTTGATACAATACCACCAAGAATGACTTACTGAGCCCTTCTCCTGCCAGTCCTTCCAACCTTGCCCTGAGTGGTTTTAAATACAGTGTGCTAGGTGATCTGGGGTTAAGTACCAACATAATATTAGTTTTTTATACTTTTCAATGTGATTAATACAGGAATTGGGATTAATGTCATTAATTTAATGTGATTAATACTTTCAAAACTTCTTGCCATTGCTGCAAGGAAAAATGCCAGTTCAGATCACTTTACCATTTCAGCATGTTTGGCAATTTAGAAGGGTGCAGGGAAGTATTCAGACATGTAAAGGCACCGAGACGCCTTTAAAAAGGTGCCATATACATGTCTGAATACTTCCTAAATAAAGGACTGTAAAGAATTTTACTATTTAAAGCCTGGGGAGGGTTAAACTTTGGAAGAAGATGCCTGTGCAGGTATTGAAAAATCTGTGAATCTGTGCAGTTCTGGACAATAAAAATTGAGAGATTGTATCTATATCCATGATCAATCCAAGATCCAAGACCAGGGATTAGATCTGGGGGGAAACAAAGAAATACCATCGTCCCTCCAAAGAAAGGGCTACCTAGAGATAATGTGTGATTTCATGTCAGGAGAGTCATAAACAAATAGTATTAAGGACTTAGAGGCATTCGCCAAGGAGCTTAGTGGTCAGTGCAAGTGATAATTACATCATCCACATATAGTTCAATTATGTGGGTGTTACCGCCCAACTAGTATACTATGAAGCCTAGAAGTTTGGTATCTATTTTCAGGTCCCAATTTAGCAATAAAAAAGGGGAGATATTTTTACTGTATTTCCAGTCAATGAATAGGTGGACGAGGTATGGAAAGAACAAATCAGGGAACAGGCCATAGTATTCATTGGGATGCTTTCAGACTCAGGGTGTTTATAAGGTTAGGTCAATTTGACCTGATTTTAGGTAAGGTGAAGGGAAACTTCAGGGATTTCAATTGAGTCTCCATTATCTTGGGAAGGTTAAGGGTAGTATGAAATCCCTCAATATCAACTATGGTTGGTTGTGGGATGGAGTTATCTGAGTGAAGATTATAAGGTTTATAATAATACTGTTTAAACTCTGACTATATCATAATTTCCTAATAATTTGTTGGGAGGAGAAATCTGTGGACTGGCCACAAACTTTGTAATTCTTCTAGCCAGGAGAGAACTAGTTTTGTCATCAAAGGCATAATATTGGACGTTATTGTTTTATTTATTTATTTAATTTATTTATTTAACTTACTTGTATAGCACCATCATATTCCGCAGCGCTTTACAAACATTGTCAGTCACTGTCCCATATAGGGTTCACAATCTACATTCCTTATCAGTATGTCTTTGGAGTGTGGGAGGAATCGTGAGTACCCAGAGGAAACCCACACAAACACAAGGAGAACATACAAACTCCTTGCAGATGTTGTACTTGGCAGGATTCGATTAATGACATTCTGTACTTTCAGATTATGTATTTGGGATAACAATGTGTTAAGACACAGATTTTTTTTGTCTCTTAGCTGTGGAGGCCATCTTAATAAACATGCCCCTGATATAGGCCTTATGCGCAGACCATAACATCTTATCAGACACTTCAGACTTATTGTTCAAAAGGAAAAATTCTCTTAATGCTTTGTGTGTATGGTTAGCATGGTTGAGCATGGTTAGACCATGTAATGGTAGCATGTAACAGTCCTTACAGTGAATAAGCCATGTTGGCTCTTGAGATTAAACCTTTGGTTTATTGCTTAACTTTATGAAATGCCTTTTGTAAATGTATGTGCTGATGTAACATCCTTGTCCGTTCAGACTTCTGCGCCATCATCCGGCTGCATGGTACGGCACGGGAGGCATGTTCACTTATGATCCCCTGCTCCTGGACCTCCTACTGTATTCTGTTTTAGCACAGCTGAGAGTTTGTTTCAGTGTATCAGTCCGGCCATTACTCTGTGTTCCCTCTGGTTTGTGAAGAGTTAACGTTAGTTGCTCTATGATTGACATCTTACCTCCCAATCACTTCTGGGGCGGATTCCGGGCTTTCCATATACAGCCCATTAGTCCACACATGGGTGCTTGCTATTAGCCTCTTAGGGTGTGCTAGCGCATTATTGTTTCTCTGATAATCTATAGTCTGTCCTTCACTTTTCCCTCTTGACTATTCTTCTGGATTCCGATTTTGTACTTAGTTGCCCATCTGGTTCTGACCCCTTATCTAGCTTGACCTCCCGTTCTTGTCTGCATTCAGTGTTTCACTTATTATAGGAAGGGACTGTCACCCAGTTGTTCTCTAGCGCTTAGGGTAGTTGAGGCAAGTAGGTAGGGACTTTGGGGTGGGTCTAGCATCAGGGCTCACTGTCTCTGTCTTTCCCCTTCCTCCCAGGTTCCAGCAGCAGCTACTGGGGAATTGCTTAATGGGCAATTCCCTAACAGCAGATATATATATATATATTGTATATATATATGCATAAAATTGTCACTAAATATGTCAATAAATTAGCTGACCTTTAGCTTAGAAAAATGGTAAAAGATGTTGCTTTCCATATTTATGTATGGATACACTACAGTCATGCCTTATTTAAGATAAGTTTCAAGTGTAAAATTTTACTTAACTTGAGGAAGTTTAAAAAATGTGCAAAGGAAAGTTTTTAAAAGGTTGTCACAACACATCTGCTGAGATTCTAGAGCTGCTACTTTTTAATGGTGGCATCACTACTGGAAAGACCTTTTCTAAATATGCACCCCTGGTGATTTAATAGCAGAATGTGCCCTAAAAGCAAATTAATGTATTCTTAACTGACATTTTCAAGGAGGGTTTGATTCATAAACACGGACAACAGTGAAGAAAAAAATCAAACATCAAAGCATTTCATCTCCTTAGAAATCTGTGCTGGAATAAAATAAAAAAGATTTGCCTTCTAATAAACCATACTGTTCCGTCTGCTTTGAAAGTTTGGTTTCCTTTTCTATACTGTTAGAGCTACAAACATAATGAAGACCACAGGTAGAGAAAAAGACAATACCTATAGGCCAATATTTCTGATTTTCCCCTAACTTTGAAGAGCGTTACAATCTGACCACATGCTGCGTTCAAAAGGTTTCCTTTGTTGGTTGATCGAAAGATGCCATAACATACGGCAGAAAAGCAAGCGGCGGGAATCTGCCCAATAAGAAAAGATAAAATAACACATCTAGCATTTTACTCTGTGTGTTGTATCTGCTTTCATCCGCCGTCTATTTCAGAGCTCCAGACAGACGGGTGTGAGGAGAGAAGCATATGGTGTGTAAAAAAGGATATAACCCTTCCTCTACCAAATGCAGAGTAACTGCCACATAGACAAATATGTAACGGTAAAGAAAGAATATGTGTGGAACCATAAATGCAAATAATCTTCTGTATTTATTAACTTATTTCAAGATATTAGAAATGTTTCCTAATGTCAATTTTTTGCCTTGGTTATGTTACCGACAAAAGGTAGGCAAATGAGTTTTAAACACATTTTTTTTAGAATTAGTATTTTCAAATATTTTATTTAGTGATTTTAAATGCTGAGGTTGCTGGAAGAATGGTAGGAGAGTTGCTAATGGTCCAAAAATTCACTGATTCCAAAAATATTTTATTACAGAAATTCTTTATCATTCATTTTTGGTTCCATAATTGGATCATGACAGCTTTGGATGCTGTTAAAGGGAGTCTGTCACCAGAAACCAGCATATCCACCAAGTTTGAAGATAGACAGGTTAGGATCACCTGAATCAAACAATGTTTCCATTACTCCAAAGAGCTAATTTGTCATTTGACACAGTGACAAATATACAGAAGGGACTCTAACCTAAATATCTTCAGGGTTGGGTTGATATTCTGGGTTATAATGACAGACTCCATTTTATTAGTTAGAAAAGGGTGTCATCTGTAAAGACATCCAGCTTTACTCTTTTGAGAAAACCTGGAAATAAGTGAAAATGTGCCTGCATTATCACACCAGGGTATACAAAGTATTACACAGTTCACAACAATGGGTGTTCAATGACATGTTGACTCCATCAAAAACAAACTAAGCAATATTGTGGTCCCACTTTTTGGCAGTCTATTAGCACATCTATTGACTGCTTCCAATATTAAATACCAGCAATAGTTGTATGGCGACAAATCAATACTTAGTAAAGTAGTATGCCCAATGCGACAATGTGATGCAGTATACAGTCATATGAAAAAGTTTGGGCACCCCTATTAATCTTAATCATTTTTAGTTCTAAATATTTGGGTCTTTGCAACAGCCATTTAAATCTGATATATCTAATAACTGATGGACACAGTAATATTTCAGGATTGAAATGAGGTTTATTGTACTAACAGAAAATGTGCAATATGCATTAAACCAAAATTTGACCGGTGCAAAAATTTGGGTACCCTTATCATTTTATTGATTTGAATACTCCTAACTACTTTTTACTGACTTACTGAAGCACAAAATTGGTTTTGTAACCTCACTGAGCTTTGAACTTCATAGCCAGGTGTATCCAATCATGAGAAAAGGTATTTAAGGTGGCCAATTGCAAGTTGTTCTCCTATTTGAATCTCCTCTGAAGAGTGGCATCATGGGCTCCTCAAAACAACTCTCAAATGATCTGAAAACAAAGATTGTTCAACATAGTTGTTCAGGGGAAGGATACAAAAAGTTGTCTCAGAGATTTAACCTGTCAGTTTCCACTGTGAGGAACATAGTAAGGAAATGGAAGACCACAGGGACAGTTCTTGTTAAGCCCAGAAGTGGCAGGCCAAGAAAAATATCAGAAAGGCAGAGAAGAAGAATGGTGAGAACAGTCAAGGACAATCCACAGACCACCTCCAAAGAGCTGCAGCATCATCTTGCTGCAGATGGTGTCACTGTGCATCGGTCAACAATACAGCACACTTTGCACAAGGAGAAGCTGTATGGGAGAGTGATGCGAAAGAAGCCGTTTCTGAAAGCACGCCACAAACAGAGTCGCCTGAGGTATGCAAAAGCACATTTGGACAAGCCAGCTTCAATTTGGAAGAAGGTCCTGTGGACTGATGAAACAAAGATTGAGTTGTTTGGTCATACAAAAAGGCGTTATGCATGGCGTCAAAAAAAACACAGCATTCCAAGAAAAACACTTGCTACCCACTGTAAAATTTGGTGGAGGTTCCATCATGCTTTGGGGCTGTGTGGCCAATGCCGGCATCGGGAATCTTGTTAAAGTTGAGGGTTGCATGGATTCAACTCAGTATCATCAGATTCTTGAGAATAATGTACAAGAATCAGTGACAAATTTGAAGTTACACCGGGGATGGATATTTCAGCAAGACAATGATCCAAAACACAGCTCCAAATCTACTCAGGCATTCATGCAGAGGAACAATTACAATGTTCTGGAATGGCCATCCCAGTCCCCAGACCTGAATATCATTGAACATCTGTGGGATAATTTGAAGCGGGCTGTCCATGCTCGGCGACCATCAAACTTAACTGAACTGGAATTGTTTTGTAAAGAGGAATGGTCAAAAATACCTTCATCCAGGATCCAGGAACTGATTAAAAGCTACAGGAAGCGACTAGAGGCTGTTATTTTTGCAAAAGGAGGATCTACTAAATATTAATGTCACTTTTCTGTTGAGGTGCCCATACTTTTGCACCGGTCAAATTTTGGTTTAATGCATTTTCTGTTAGTACAATAAACCTCATTTCAATCCTGAAATATTACTGTGTCCATCAGTTATTAGATATATCAAATTGAAATGGCTGTTGCAAACACCCAAATATTTAGAACTAAAAATGATTAAGATTAATAGGGGTGCCCAAACTTTTTCATATGACTGTAAGTTATGCCACCAATGCTTTAAATTGTTTGCACTTGATGAACACAATTAATTCCATTTACAGAAGTCAGTTCTATAAAAGACATACAGTACCTTTTTTGCAGTTCAGTAACACGATAAACTATTTTTTTCTTTTTTTTTTCCATGATCTTTATCTAAGAACCCCTTGCTGCTTCTTCTAGTGTGCAGCATAGTGCAAGCCTTCACATCCAGGAGTAATTAATTGTCTTAGTGTCTCAACTTTCCTTTTGCTCTTTCTGATCTTCCTTTGCTTTGTACTGCCTTTAAAGACAGCTTGCTGGAACCTTTATCTATCGCCTTTTACATCTGTCCAGTTTGCAGGATACTGTCTCTCCACCGCCTATAGTTAAAAGGAACTAAAGCAGTCAGATGTCTGCCCCTGAGAGAATCTAAGGGCTCTCTACTCACTTAAGGCTAAATGTAGAAATCATAGGTAGTAAGAGTTATACTTTATTCTATTGTTCTAGGCTGCAGCAAAACAAAACTTGAACAAATTTTTTTTCTAAAGCTACTTTCCTTTTATTTTTATTCTTTTCTTAAAGGACTTAAAAGGGTTTCAATATTTGATTGCTGAGTGCTATTCCTCTGTCGAAGGGAATCCTGTACAGGTTCTTATAACTCGGTGGCAAAGGGAATTAACAGTGCTGGTCTCCTTCTCTCTTAGGTTCCTGTAACAAACAAAGGGCTGGGCAGAGGGTCCAAGGGTAGTTGAATGGAAGTAAACAGAGAAACAAACACCATGATCTTATGTTCTGGGGAAAATGTATGGAAATTAGCTCTTTTTCTGAAAGAAAAAAAAAGGAAGCTGTGCCTCAAGCTCCTTCTGTGGGAAGTAGCAAAACTTTATGTCAATGTTTAACCCTTTAAACAAGGCTTGTATAGCTAGCCATCAACCTATTAGGATGCTCCATCTGTATCAGCATTTGTGAAGGATACGGCGCTAGAGTCAACCAATCATCTATAATGCAACTAGGAGCTGCACAGTGGCTGAACTTAAGGGTAGCCAATAACTTGCCAATCCAGAAAGTAGGGGTGATGTGTGCAGACATCAAAGTTAGGCGACAGACCTTGAAAATGTAGTGGTGGAGGAGTACATGGAACTCGTTGTACCATTAATATTGGGGATGAATGTCCTAGGAGAGTTAGCCCAAAGTACTGAAAATCAGATCCAAATCTGAGGTTTCTGCAAGTGACTTGGCAACGAGCATTAAAGTCATGTCAGGTACAAGCCACAAAGGCAGAACTGTGCAGGAAGGTGGGGACAGTAAAGATATCCTCCGTCACACCATTGAAATTGCCCACTAGTCACAAGGTACTGGTGTCTCTGCTTCTGCCAGTAAGTACCAGCGTAAGACTGCAGGGAGCCACAGTTATGTTGGAGCCTGTATTAGACAGGAAAGGATGGTCGTTGGGCGCATGCTGTGTGAGGAGGTCATATATGGGTGCACATGATGAATTTTGTGAGAGTCCCATTGGTGTGTGAAATCAGCAGACCCACCTGCTGTGACCTTCTCAGTGAGCCCAGTGTAAGGGAGGAAATCTGTCAATCATGGGTGAGCTACTGATGGGGGAGTTCTCAGATGGGGCTTGTCTTTTCCCATTCTAGGATAAGCAGTTGGTCCAGGTTCAAGGAGCTCACACAGGTGTCCATTCATGAAGCCAACTTCAGGGGGATACGCACACTTGAACATGAGATACCAACGTGCCAATTACCAACAGCCAATTACTTGGGGTGGACTCCATACTCTTCCATGCTGGATTTGACCATCTGCTACTGGCAAGTGCCCTTTACTGAATGGGACTGGGTGAATGCCACCTTCATCACATGGGCAGTGTGGAGGGACATCTTGCCAGGCACTGAGTTCACACTGATGACAGACACACTGATGGTGCTCCTTGAAACCATCAAGCTGGGGGTGCTAGAGCAGCATTGGATGACTCATCTCAGCAAGTATTCATTTAAGATGCAGTATCTGGCAGGACAAGACAATACCAATACAACGCCATGTCCTGGAAGCTTGTGCAGTCGTTCAGCACCTCACAGATGAGGCCCTTAAGGAGAATAAGATCCTAGATTTTGCTCAGGCATTGTAAGTGATAGAATAGGCCATGATACAAGAGGTGAAATACATCAGTGAGGATTACATAGCCAAGTTAACAACACGGTGCATATGACTACTAGATATTCCCCATTTATGCTGATGTTTTGACGAAACAGAAGTTGTACACTAAACATGATGATGCCCACATGTAAGCAACTGAAAGCTGGGTGCAGCAGACCTGAATGGGACCAGCATCAGTGGCAAGTGCAAGAGATGTAAAACTTTGTAGTTCAAAAGTCTCCAGTCTCTGTCAGTTAAAAGTAAGCTGAAAGAGCTGCCACTTCATGTTGGTTATTGTGTGCTGGGGAGGGACTGGTCTGCCCAAGGGTACACAAAGCTGAGAGTCCATACTATATTTGGTGGTTCAGCAATCTAATCTATGCTTGACCATGCACAAAGTATAGCCTAAGGAATGTTCAGGGCCCACACAAGTGATTCATTGCAACATGTTGTGTCCTTATAAATTTGTGGTGCGCCCAGAAGACCCACCTTTATTGCTGACAGTTCTGCCAATGACTAGGACCTACAAGGGGCTGAGGCAGAACTGGCTGGCAAATCACCATCCCCAAGTGTTTCACAAAGTGCAAACTTCAGGACTAGTCCTTTGAGACACAGAGGTTTCATTCTTGGCTTGGATGTTGCTGGGACAGCAACCCTTAACTGAAGTAGGGTGATGTATCCAGCTGCCAGCCTGTTAGGAAGTGATAGCCGTATCACCAGTGGTGGAGGAGATGACACAGGAAGATGTTGGAGGCAGAGTCAACTGAAGGGATATTGGGTACAGTGGATGGAGCATGCAGTACTTGGTACACAGACAGCAAGGAAGATGAACAGGAAGCTTTTTGAGAAGCCAGTTAAGGCTGGCTGGCCTAGTGAAGCCTACAGAAGAGGGAAAGTTACAGAAGGTGTGCTTGTCTATTGAGGCTGTAGCAAATTCTGAGTTACTGCTCATGGAATATACTTCTTTTTTTCACTTCTTTAGTTCTTGGCAGTAAGGTAAACTGAATTTCAATGATTACTTTAACTTGTTCATGTCTATGTGCATTAGTCCCTGTGTGTTATACTTTACAGGGTGATTGTCCTTCATTAAAGGAGAGCAGAGGACAGGTTTCACTGGGTGAATGTCCAAAGTAGCTGGACATTAGGAACATTCAATCAGGTGTGATTCACCCTGGTGGAAAATCAAATCCACTTCTACTTACAGGATCCAGTTGCTCTGAAAGTCTTCAAGAGGAATAGAGGGACAGGACCTTTTGCAGCACCACAATATGCAGCAGATTTTATGGAGTCATTTTAAATACCCAAGAGGAACTCACTAACATTCATCACAAGAGAAAGGCAACATAATCTACACCATCACTGAATCTAAGACGTTGCATTTTAGTATGTGGGACCGCAAGGGAGATATTATAGTGTAAGGGGGTGAACTAGGGCATTATACTGTGTGGGGTGACAAGGGAGCATCATGCTGTGCATGGGGTACTAAAGGGGACATTATACCTGTGTGGGGCAATATATTTTTTACAGGGTCACTGAGGGGGCATTATACTGTGTGGAAGCATTTCGGAGACAACTATAAACCGAATGCCTTTTGGCAAAAAGCACATTATTTTCCACCCGTGTATTTTAATATTTTGCTTTTATTAGAACTACCTAATATGTGCAAGAAAGGTTAAAACTTATGTGTGACACCACATCAATAATCTGTGCAATTACTGCTTCAGGAAGAGGATACTGTCCTGCTCACATAAAAATAGGGAAAGATCCCTCTCACTTTTATAAGGATATACATTATCACTGAATTGCTATGGTGAGTTACACTACAGAATTATATTATCAATAATAATCAGCACTGAAGTGCAGACTCTAGTGTAAATCTGCAGTATGCATTAAGAATCCAACCACAGAAAACTGCTGTTCCACATTATTCAGAAATGGTGTCAATGCTGAATAAATACGCATGCTCACCCCTCAACATGTTTTGAAAAACTTGGCGTCCTTAGGGGTTACATGGCACAAGTAATAAAATATATACTTATAAAAGTGGGAAGGTTCTTTCCCTATTTTAAGTGAGCTGGACAGTACCCTCCTCTTAGCAATTGCACAGATTATTGATGTATCGCCAAATATAAGTTTTATCCTTTACTTGCATATATTAGATAGTTCTATTAAAAATTAAGTATTAAATTACATGGGTGGAAAATAGCTTATTTTGTTGCCTAAAGGCAATGGGGTTGTAATTTTGGATTACCTACATGGGGTCTATTTTTTGTTACATATAGGTGACACTATATTGTGAGGGGGGACTAAGGAGAGCGTTGTAGTGTGTGAGAGCACTAAAAGGGTATTATACTGTATGTGGGGAGTTTGCACTTCCCATGAACCTCCCCCTCTAGAAAATCCGTCATACAGTGCTGTATAGAACAGCAAATTCATAAAAAGAAAAAAATTAAATCCACCAGCTTATAAAAACTACACATATTTTTTGGAAGACCCTACACAAGCTAACAAATCTAAACTGGTAACTGCAAACAATCTTTTGTAGATAGTTTACACTTCTACAGGTAACAAAGATGGTTTAATTTGTAAACAAAGCTGGAAGACTTGTACCCAAACTAGCCAAAGGAAAAGGAGCAATTGCATATGCCCAAATCATGACAAACCCAGCTAGAAAGGCATAGAAGAATCCATAAAAAGGTTTTATGTGTAACTTTACAAACAAGACCCAGCCTACTGAAGAGGGGAAACTTTTACTTAAAAATGTTGAAGATAGTCCTTTAAGTGAACACTGAAAATACAATTTAGTCTGCAGGCAGCATGTTATAGAGCAGGATGAGCTGGACAGATTGCTATATAGTTTTGTGGGAAAAGCTTCAGAATATCTTGAATTTTATACATTTAACAAATACCCAACATTTCAACAATTATTGCATAAGTCAATAATATATACTGTGTGTACGTTAGGAATAACACTATTTATTTACATTATATGGCTTGTATTGCACCTGTCATAGCACTTTTCCACTTAATATGTTCTATCTCCTATTCCCAGATGTCTCAAGGGCTGATGGGTACAGACTAGATGCTATCAAGTCTCCCATCCACTGTAGACAAACACTCACTCAGTCTTTGCTCATTCTCCCCTCTATATAAACTTCCATGTAATCTAAAACCACTGTGAGCTGCAGTCTGTCTTGCTCTAGCAAGATGGAATTCAGCAGACCTTTCAGATTGAATGCCAGTTTTAGCAGGGAAAGGTTGAACTACATAAGTGGAGAAACATTTTTCTTTGCTAATATATTTTACAAAGGTTCTTGAATTCATTATTGATTTATACAAAGTTTAGGACCATTTAATAAATTCCTCCAATGTGTCCACTAAATGTGTCATGTGCCACAGATCTTTAACGTCACTCTTTCAGTTATCAGTGTCAAGTAAAATTTTGCTAAAACTGTACCACTTACACTACCAAAACTTTATAATTCATTATATTACAAATGACCCCACAATATCTACACACGTGGACAAAATTGTTGGTACCCCTCGTTTAATGAAAGAAAAACCCACAATGGTCACAGAAATAACTTGAATCTGACAAAACTGGAATTTGCCAAAACTACATGTTGACAAGCTTGTACAGATGAGACAAAAATCGAAATTTTTGGCAAGGCATATCAGCTCTATGTTCACAGACGGAAAAATGAAGCATATCTTGAAAAGAACACTGTCCCTACTGTGAAACATGGAGGAGGCTCTGTTATGTTCTGGGGCTACTTTGCTGCATCTGGCACAAGGTGTCTTGAATCTGTGCAGGGTACAATGAAATCTCAAGACTATCAAGGGATTCTAGAGAGAAATTAGCTGCCCAGTGTCAGAAAGCTTGGTCTCAGTCGCAGGTCATGGGTCTTGCAACAGGATAATGACCCAAAAAACACAGCTAGAAACACCCAAGAATGGCTAAGAGGAAAACATTGGACTATTCTGAAGTGGCCTTCTATGAGCCCTGACCTAAATCCTATTGAGCATCTTTGGAAGGAGCTGAAACATGCCGTCTGGAAAAGGCACCCTTCTAAACCGAGACAACTGGAGCAGTTTGCTCATGAGAAGTGGGCCAAAATACCTGTTGAGGGGTGCAGAAGTCTCATTGACAGTTACAGGAATCATCTGATTGCAATGATTGCCTCGAAAGGTTGTGTAACAAAATATTAAGTTAAGGGTACCATCATTTCTGTCCAGGCCTGTTTCATGAGTTTTCTTTTTTAAAAAATGCTGTTGAAGCATGGTTGAAAAGCAATGCCTGACTTTCATTTGTTCATTTTCATAGAATTTTTATATATTATTACTTTTGTCAGATTCAAGTTATTTCTGTGACCATTGTGGGTTTTTCTTTCATTAAACGAGGGGTACCAACAATTTTGTCCATGTGTGTATATGTAAAGCATCAGCTATAAAAGGGGTGCATATTATACTCTTAGGGAGCGTTCATACTACCGTTGGTGTCCGTCAGTAGTGTCCGTTGCTATTGTCCGTTACAAGATTTTAGCAACGGACACTAGTTGAACCGTCAGAAATCCGTTAAAATTTCCATTCATTTCAATGGGTTTTTATATTGTGTCCGTTAGTGTCCGTTTGTGTCCGTTTACACCCAGTCCGTCATTTTTTCGCGGACAAAAAATCCTACGTGCAGGACTTTTTGTTCGTTTGAAAAAAACGAATTCTTGACGGACAGCAAGTGTCCGTTATTTTTTTAACATTGAAGTCTATGGGTAACGGACTTCTAACGGACAGTAACTGATAGCCATCAGTTACTGTCCGTTATTTTATGTCCGTTTACTTTCCCTGCACATGCTCAGAAAGGAGAAACAAACTAAAAAAAAAAAAAACTAACAGTGTTAAAGAGGACATTTCGTGTCCTCAGGCAGGGCCGGCGTTAGGGGTGGGCAAACTGGGCAATTGCCCAGGGCCCTGTCCCCAAAGGGGCCCCCGGGATCCGGAACTTGATGACTCCGGATCCCGGAGTCAGGCCCGGCCAAAGCAATAACAGAAAGGGACCGCAGGGCCCCTTTCCGAGGTGAGTAAAAATAACAAACATTTTTACTCACCTGTCCTTGCGTCCGACGTTATCTTCTAGCGTTCCAGACATCACCGCTGAGGCCTGGCCACAGCGATCACGTGGGGTGTGCTGACAGCGTGCCTCACGTATTCGCTGAGGCTAAATCACAGGCCTCAGCGGTGACGTCCACAACGCGTGACGTCAGCCGTAGAGAAGAAGAAGCCAGCGCCGGCGGGGATATCGGAGCAGCGCGAGGAGGCCCAGCAGAGGTAAGAACAAGGTGAGTATAACTGTTTGTTATTTTACCTTACTTACCCCGGGTCTTCGATTATTATACTCTGGGGTCTGAAGAGACTCCAGAATATAATATAATAATAGCACTGTAGGGCCCCTGTGGAGCATTATACTGGGGGCCCCCTCTGGATAGCATATTATACTGGGGGCCCCCTCTGGATAGCATAGTTTACTGGGGGGCCCCCTCTGGATAGCATATTATACTGTGTAGGGCCACTCTGGAGCATTATACTGGGGAAGGGGCCCTCTGGATAGCATGTTATATTCTGTGGGGCTTCTGTGGAAAATTATAATGTGTGGGGGGGGCTCTGGAGATAATGTTATATTCTGTGGGGCCACTTTGGAGCATTATGCTCTCCAGAGGGGCCCCCCAGTATAATGCTCCAAAGTGGCCCCACAAAATATAACATGCTCTCCAGAGCCCCCCACTTTATAATACTCCATAGAGGCCCCGCAGAATATAACATGCTCTCCAGAGCCCCCCCACTTTATAATACTCCATAGAGGCCCCACAGAATATAACATGTTCTCCAGAGGGCCCCCTCCCCAGTATAATGCTCCACAGTGGCCCCACACAGTATAATATGCTCTCCAGAGCCCCCCCAGTATAATGCTCCACGGTGGCCCCACACAGTATATTATGCTCTCCAGAGGGGCCCCCCAGTATATTATACTGTGCGGGGCCAGCGTGGAGCATTATACTGGGGGGGGCTCTGGAGAGCATGTTATACTGTTTTGGGCCACTGTGGAGCATTATACTGGGGGGTGCTCTGGAGAGCATATTAGACTGTTTTGGGCCACTGTGGAGTATTATACTGGGGAAACCTCTCTGGGCAGTATATTATACTGTGTGGAGGCCATTCTGGAGCATGTTATACTGAGTGGGGTCACTGTGGAGCATTCTGGGGGGGCCATCAGCAGAGCATATTATATTGCGTGGCGCCACTGTGGAGATTTATACTGGGGGAATGGACAGTGTGTGGAACCTGTTATACTATGTGGGGCCACTGTGGAGTGTATTATATTGTGTGGGGCTTTTCGGGAGCATATTATACTCTGTGGGGCCATTGTAGAGCATTATACTGGGGGGACTGTGGGGAACATATTATACTGTGGGGGATCACTGTGGAGCATTATACTGGGGGAACCCCTCTGGGGAGTATATTATACTGTGTGGAGGTCATTATGGAGCATGTTATACTGTGTTAGGCCACTGTGGAGCATTATACTGGGGGGGGGCATTGTGTAGTGCATATTATACTGTATGGAGCATATTATATTGTGTGGGGCTGCTGGGGAGCATATTGTACTGTCTGGGCCCACTAAGGGGTAGTATACTGTGTGGGCCACTGTGGAGTATTATACTGTGCGGAGCCTTACATACCATGTGGGACCACAATGGGGGGCTCAGGGGAGCATTTTATACTCTGTGGGGTCACTGTGGAGCATAATATACCATGTGGAGAAACTGGAGGGCTCAGGAGAGCATTTTATACTGTGGAGCATTATATACCATGTGGAGCATTATACTGTGGGGGGGGGGTGCTCACAATTCCTGCTGGCAGCCCTGTGTGCTATGTCTGCATCATAGCTCCCTCACTATAATCTTGCACATACGTGTAGTGCCCCATGGCCATGTCATTCCCCATACAGTACTGTGCATGAGCTGGCCATGGAGTTATTGGGGCCTGCACAGTACTATAGGGGCTGACTATACGGGGAACATACTCAGTAACACCATATAGTGAGCACATATGTAAGACTTCAGTGAAGGAGCCGTGGTGTAGGCCATTAGCAGGAAGCTGTTGGGTGGGGCCCCAGAACAAGATCCTCTGGTGGGCCTAAGGACCTTCAGTCTGACACTGTATAACGGAGAACTATTATATATAAGGGTGGGTTACTATATATAATTGGGAAACTTAAGTATGAGGGGGCTATTATAAGGGGGAACTATTATTTATAAGACGGGCTATTATTTATAAGGGGGGAACTATTATATATAAGGCATCCAATATAAGGGGGGAGCTATTATTTATAAGAGGGGAACTATTTATAAGGGGGGTATAATTGTTAAGTGGGCTTATTTATAAAGGGGGCTATTAGTGATAATGGGGACTATTATTTATAAGGGTAACTATTATTTATGAGGGGGCTATTAATAAGGGAGCAGTATTATTTTTACGGGGTGACTGTTACTGATAAGGGGGAATATTACTGATACAGGACACTATTTATCATTTATAAGGGAGCTATTACTGATAAAGGTGTAAGATTATTTATAAGCAGGGACTATTGTTTATAAGGAGGCGCTATAATAACTGATGACTGAGTGCAAAAATCTATTAGGTGGTACAAAGGTGCTCATTTGAATTGTGTGTGGTAAAATGGGGCTTGTTGTTACTTTTTTGTTTGCAGAAAGGAGGCGTTATTAAAGGAGCTGCCACTGGAAGACGATGGTGTTGTTTGCATATCAGCATTTGGGCCCCGCTTTTAATTTTTGCCCAGGGCCCCACTTTGTCTAAAACCGGCCCTGTCCTCAGGCACATGCGGTTTTACATACCGCTAGAAAGCCGACAGCGCGCTGAATTCAGCGCACTGCCGGCTTTCCCGGTATGTGCCCGGGGGCTGGAGATATCGGCGGCATAAGTTACATGTTTTACTGTTAGAAGGGTGCTGCGAGGAACTCCCTCCCTGACACTTCTCTTCGTTCAGAGACTTGTACTGAGGGGGCGTTCCTCACAGCTTGAGCGTCATCGCCCCCTCTCTCTGTTCTTGCCTATAGTGCTGTACTGTCAGAGGAACGCCCTCCCTGACACTTCTCGTTCGTCCATAGCGCTGTACTGAGGGGGCGTTCCTCACAGCTGAGCGTCATCGCTGGGCTGTAAGGAACGCCCCCTCTCTCTGTACTGGTCTATAGCCCTGTACCCTCAGTACAAGGCTCTGAACGAAGAGAAGTGTCAGGGAGGGCGTTCCTCGCAGCGCCCTTCAAACAGTAAAACATGTTAACTTACACCGCCGATATCTCCAGCCCCGGGGCACATAGCGGGAGAGCCGGCAGTGCGCTGAATTCAGCGCGCTGTCGGCTTTCTAGCGGTATGTGACATGAAAGATCCTCTTTAAAAAACAGACACTACCTGATGCTAACATCAGGTAGTGTCCGTTATGATAGGTGTCCGTTTTTTTTTTTTTAACGGACACCTTCATAACGGACTCCAACGGTAGTGTGAACCCTGCCTTAATAACTTAAACATGCATGCTACACTATTGGTTGCACTTGCAATGGATGAAATTACTATCACACTTAAACATTTATTATGTCTAGATAAATTAGGTACAGAAAAACACAAAGAAGGCGTAAAAGGAAGATTTTTCAGAAAACAGAAAAAGTTTATTGTACAAACTTTAAATAACATGAAATAGAAGCAGTTAAAGAATTTTATATATATGACATGTTATAATACTTTAAAAGAACACTAGGTGGATTGGAAATGTACTTTACTGCAAAAATTGAAGATGACATGGATCTGAAAATTCCTTAATATCTAATATTTATCAATCACACAGGCAACATGCAGCTAAAATATACAATCGATACTTTCTATAAAAGGCATTTGTGATGTAATCCATGTATCGTCAATGCAAAAGGTTTTTAATTAATTGCTATTAATTATGTATACTAAAATCTTATTATTTGTCAATTATATGAAAATGTTAAGTTTTCTATGACAATGATTTATGCAAATAACTTATACTAAAACTATATATAAAAAACATGTAAAGCACTGGATTGGAATTGGGGCAAATCATTTTCTAGCTCGGTTGTAAAGGTGTTTGTTGGTGGATCCAACAATCTGGTGTTTGCATGTAGCCAGAGATATTAGCTGACACTGATTAGCGCAACGTTAGCTGTTTACACAGCGTTCCATTTCACTGACATATGTTTCAAATCTCGCATGCTTCCTAATTAAGCTGTTTTCCAGATTGCTTTCCTTTCAGCCTGACAGCTCTTTTGATTTTGAAGGATCC
The DNA here is from genome assembly GCA_947044405.1 of Leptodactylus fallax. Lineage (NCBI taxonomy): Eukaryota > Metazoa > Chordata > Amphibia > Anura > Leptodactylidae > Leptodactylus > Leptodactylus fallax. The sequence continues at coordinate 4,458,972 of CAMRHE010000100.1, forward strand.
CGGCCGCCCGAAGACTAAATTACACTTGACCTTATTAAAAGATGAAACAGGCACATAAAACGATGCATGACAAAAACATTAATGCTATTAGAATATTCCAAAGTACCCGATATGCAACAATTCACTTTGAAGTCTCTGGTTCCTATAAAGACATCCTGCAGTTTTGTGTCATCCTCTCTTGGGTCATTTCAGAGTGTGCCTATGAATATATGATATACAGCATATAACATCACAATCTGGTAAAATAACAAGTTCACCTAAATAATCATGTATATGTGAGAAATGCTAAACATATTGTACAAACTCAGAGCCATTAAGAACTATGAAACAATTGCCTCTGGCACTTCTGAAGAGGATACCAAGTTTTGTAGAAAAGTTCAATTTAAATTAGAGGATTCAGAACATGTTACACCTCAAAAACAACAAGCAAATGCCTTGTGGATATTGTATTCCTCAAAACAGCCACAAAATATCATGGAAGAAAATCAGAAGGAGCTTCCTCCTGGTGTATAGCCTTGATCAGCTATACCACTTCTAATCCATTTCGATCCTTAAACCTTTCCACCAATCTCTAATACACAGGATAGGGGAAAAGTGTATGGTCTATAGGGGTTCAACTGCTGGGAACCCCATCATCAGGTGAACAGGTTCCACAAGTGCCCTCAAGTTCCCAATCTGAATAGGCCACCACTCTATTCACTTTTATAGGACTTCCAGAATGGCAATCACTGGCAATCCTATAGAAGTTAATGGAGTGATAGACACACATGTGAATCACCACTCCATTCCCTTAGGGTGCTTGGCAGTACAGCAGCTTCCCAGCAATCAGAAATGTATACCCTATTCCATGAATGTCATTAATGGGAAAACTCCATTTATTAACATTGATATTGCATAGTAACAAATTATTGCATTACACATAAACTACCCATGTCATCAACTTAACATCACACACTGAGAATACATGGATATCACATCCAGGAAACTATTGGCATTACAGACATCACCCAACCACTACTTTTGGCACAACTGTCAAAGCACAGTTCTATTGGCACCACCACCATATCAAGTTAACCTCACTAAGACTACTCATTCCATTATGCTAGCATCCCTCACAGTCTACCTCTGTCATCACAATGACATCATACACAACCTACACAACACATTTTGAGGACATAACACATAGACTAATATCTGTAGTTCATTGTCATTACACACAGACTGTTTACTCTATCTCATCGTAGGTACATACTGCCTGACTGCCTGACTTTGACATTGCACCTCAGCTGCTCACCCTGACATCACATGCAAGCTACCCTATCTTCAGTCTGGTATCACACATGTAGACCAAATCACACTTGTCAAGTCCCTGCTAATTCTAGAGCTTTCACCCTTCTCCTTGATACCTCTAACATTATCAATCTTACAATAACCAACTTCAGGAACCTTGAATTGACACCAGAGCAAAGACCAAGTCCTCCTCTTCTCAGATGGCATTAACTAACAGCAGAAAGAAGAAAAGCAACTCTTTAAATGTATTGTCATTCATTGTCTAAAGCAGTGGGCACCATTGGACGTGGCAATGGGCACCATTATGCATTGTTACTCACATGCCAGAGGCAAATACAATTGAAAAACAGATGAGCCTACTGTAAAGCATTAGCCCAAAAATTAACATCAAGCGTTTCTTCTTAACAAAGAGGGTCTTTAGCAAATGGAGTATGTCAGTGCTTGACATGAATTCTCCCAGTGTTCAAGCAGTCCTTCATTACATAAACACATATGGTGTACCCAGTGGATATGTCATAAATGCATGACATGAGAACCCCCCCTTAAAATGCATTAAGTATTAGGATATGTCCACATGCAATCCTTTTTGTGGTATTACATTCCCAGTAAATGGAATTTTGAGAATTTTCTGTCACACAAAGTATCCAGAAGTACAGCATTTTTAACAACTGAATTAATCTAGACGTTACTCTGCACTCCCTGCACTTAGTATCTGTATATTCACAGATACCGGCTGGTGACTGGCTCGTACAATTTCAGTTATATGACCTTATTTATTAAAAGATGGCTGGACCATTGTAGCAAACAAGCCCACTTACCTCTTGTGTCTCCCTATGTCCTTATAGATTGTAAGGTCTCGGGAGCAGGGCCCTCACTGCAATTGTTTGATGTTAATTTCTTTGTCACATTGTCTCATGTGTCCTCTGATTTGTAAAGTACAACGGAATATGTTGGCGCTATATAAATATAGTTATTATTAATATTAGTTAATAATAATAATTCCTCCAGTAGGAATATTTAATATTAAATATTCCTACTGGAGGAATATTTTTATTGTGACAATTTACTACTAGTAGACTATTTATAGACTTTCATTATATATATATATATATATTTTTTTATATATATATATATATATATATATATATATATATATATATATATATATATATATATATATATATATATATATCCCCTAGATCTTTATGGGAACACTACTCCAACTTCATAATTTTCCTTAAATAGTGTAAGACCATTTTTAATGTTGAAGATTGTTGTGTAATCCATTTAACCATTTTACCACTGGCAGAAACAAATGTACAGAGACAAACAATTCTTTTGTAATCTTATGTTCACCCACATGTAATAAAAATAACCACACATCTAAAGGAAGTTCAATGCCCATAATATCCTTAATTCATCCTTCACTTGTTTCCAGAATACCAGTATTTCCAGAAACAGTGGTAAAGTGGAATGGTTTTTTCTCCCCACACTTTGCACATTGGGCTTTGAAATTAGGTATATATTTCTCTAAAGGAATACTAAAATCATGATATATTTTGTTCATGATATTAAACGTCACTTCTCTCCACTTTTTGTCACTCCTAATCCCTGTACTAAGATCTTCAACACTACTTGAACTTGACATCAGTTTCCATATCCTTCTTCAATCTCTCTGCTAGAATAAGTTCCTCATTAGCTAACTAAAAAAAAAAAAAGAAATGTTTTTATGTCACTTTTAAGTCATGCTTTGCTTTATGTCTATTGATTTTCCTTATTTGGACGTTTGTCCGGTTTCACATGAACTTTGTTAACCTTGTTGAGTACCAACAGTATCAGACTTGTGACAATGATTCCAAACCTTTATACTCATAATGATGGAATTGTGTGTGTTTCGAAATATGTTTTTTTAAATCTTTTTCAAAATTAATACCTATCTTTTTTTCCTCAAAAATGTCCAAAAACCATATTAAAAAACATACAAAAAGTCCACAAACCCCAGCAAATCTTGCACACCAAGTCTTAAATGTATGTATGTAGGAAGGTATCACTGATTTTTTATTTATTTATTTATTACAACCATATAGGGAACTATATTACTTTTATTCTAATAATTTTTTTCTGGTTGTAGATTTTTAATTCTAATTTCTGTACATGATTATGGGGGCTGCCATCTTGCTCGAGCAAGGTACAACATATTGGTCATAGCCAGCAATAGACAGAGCTAACTTACTATGGTCTATGGAAGAGGCTTCTAGACATGCTCTGTGCTGGGAGGGGAGAACATAAGCTATGATATTATCTATAGTCAATGGTCAATGTTGGAAGCAAAGATGGGTGTTATGTGCTGTTATGTATAGAGGTGTCATCTTCCCTTGTAATCCTGTCTGTTTTGTTTGTGAAGTAATTGAGCAGCCATTACCAAAGAGCCTGTGTCACATCCAGGAAGAAAGAAGTGAGTAAGAGCCAGGGAGAGGAGATGATGGGGGTGTCTTTAGAGCACCATACAACTATCAAGACTGACACGACAATGGAAAAACTCCACCTAATTTCTGTGAGTCACTTGTAGGACTTTACATTCATTTCAAGAGTCTTTCCCACTGGAAGTAATTTTCACTCGTAACAGTAACATCCATTTTATTGCCCATCCAGAAAATGATTATATATTTCAGTTTATTGTAAAAACATGACTGGTAATTTTCTTCCTCTTGGTGTTTCCTCGGCAAAGATTTCAAAGCCAAAAAAACAAGAAAAATGCAGGAATCATTTCATCATGTTTTATTGAGGGCTACCTTCATCTGAGAAGCATTTTCCCATGGCTAAGAGGGCAGCAGAACATTGGACTAGAGCCAGATGACATCACCATGTCCGCACATTAACAAAAGACTTAAGCTGTGTCCTCTAGTTGCTTAGAGAATGTAACAGCGGGTCCAGAAGCAGGGGGAAGGCATACTGCCGAAATCACTTACTGCTTAAAGGACTGAAAAAAATTGTGCGTTGAGTTCAAAAATTCATTGGTAAGGGTCATAAATGAAGGAGATAGAAACCGATGATAGGAAACAATCTAGGAACATAATGTCTTTTGTGATAAAATTATAGAAAATAATTTGCATGTTCTTAACAACTTTTCTACACAGGAAACAAGACAATCCAAAAAATTTCCCTCACTTCACATAATACAAGATTCAGAGTAAAAGAACAATGCTGCTAAGGTATGATAGTTGTGCTGTTCTAATCATTTAAGGTAAGGTTACAGGTAGGATCGGTAAAGTAGGTTTAGATATTAATAATTCTGGGACTTCTTTTTACGTGCAATATGTAGGTTTTATAGCCATTGACCTGTTCTTACGCTAACTTTGTGCCCAGGGTTGAAAATTGAAGTTTCTTGGCCCCTATGCAAAATTTGTAACAGAGTCACCCACCTGCTATGTGACATTTGTAATACTGGTGTCTTCTTTTGTGGCACTTCATATACTAGATCCCAGTTGTGACTACTGATAGCTATACTCCTGTCTGTGCCCAAAGAAAAACTTAGTTTAGAGATGGAATGTACTGTATCTTCCATAGTCATCAAAAGACACTGCTATGGGGCCAGAGAGTAAGGAAAGGCCAAAATACATTGATTGCTGTCTTGGCTTAACACCTAGAGTACAAGTCAAAAAAAAAAAGTCTGTATTTAGCTCTATGTCAACTAGCATACACCATGATCTTTTTGCTGTTTTTCCATCTGTAATGAGAGATAAGAGCCTGGGACAAAGTCATATATGAGCAGAAACCAACAAGCTGCACACATGCTGTATCCTGCCTAAATGTGCTGGCTGCTCAAACCTCACTCCCTCTCCAGTGGCCATGCATCTGCCAGGCCCTGAGCTTGGCAGTAATGTCTTTGCATGTTTCCAGCCCTGACCAGATGAGTCTTACTGAACATCCCATATATTTTGGGTCATCTGTAGTCAGTACCTAACTGGACCAAAGGCCATGGGCACCTGAGGCAGGTCCCAATACCCTCATATGGGGGGGGGGGGGCAAATGGCATTGTGTCTCTTCTCCTCTCTCCAGAGGGTGCAGTGTTAGGGACAGTACTTTTAACTGGAGGGACAATAACTTTTATATAATTTACTCATGGCAAGTGGTAGGTGGCACTGCAACGCTGTGACTCCTAAGGTTACACCACTGAATGGAGTAGACTGTGGGGGAATTTCCATGTCACTATGGAGAAGATTGTCCATAGTTTGTGTCCCCTAGTAGATCAAGTATTTAGATCTTGTGTAACCTTCAGTTTTTCGTTATGAAGATCCTGTCTGTGTCCCACAACCAACACCATAAATGTTAATGGAAATGGGCATCTCAGTTAAAGAGGAACTTTTACTACCTCTGCTAACTCCAATTCACTGCATTGTTAAATAGGCAACGCTTCACTGAATCTGGCACATTTTAATTTTCTTCTCTAGTCCCCACTATTCCTGAGCAATGATTTCTATTAAAATGGGGGACCAAAACTGAATAACAGAGGAATATTTGAAAACTGTAGAATCACCTCTACAAAGTTGAGTGATTAGGTTTATCGCAAATTTACTGCTGAATCTTTTCAAGGAAAATTTTGTTTTTAAGGGTCAGGAGAAAAAAAAAACAGGACGAATGATCCAGTTCAAGTCTAATACTCACTGACCAGGTTACCATTTTAGTGTATTAATGCTTTGCTATTTTTCTTGACATTTTTTTTTTTTTTACAAAAAGTAAGATAGTAAAATGACTGGTAGAAAAACAGTGTAGGGGATAGAAAAAAGGAAAACTTATGCAAGTACTAACAATAAGACTGTGGGTAGCAACAGTCTGCAATTTTCCTGAGAAAGAAGATTTTGATGATTTAGTTCACTAATCTCATTCACAGGGGGAAGTTGCATCCGAGAATGATAGGATCTTGAGTCAGATTTCTGTGTTTTCCTTCTCCACTAATGCTGTAACATGTATTTTACTGCAGGGCCTTTCTGGACTGTTAACCATGTCTAAATCTTTTTCACTGACACTGATCCCATTCCCTGATGGTGATGGGGCACCTGCTGAGAAAGCTATTTCTCCTAGTCAGAGAAGTCAGCATTGCTTGCAAGTAGGGGAGTAAGACATAACTTGGTGGTGGAGGTAGTAATGACAAGGGGGTGGAAATTATGAGGGTGTGCAGGAATCCCATGGCCATGATGAGTCAGAAAAAAGCGGGAAAGGCGATTGCAGATGATGATTCTTTTGAGGATAGGGCCTGGCAACCAGGTCAGGGTCACATGTTGAAATCAGTACAAGAGGCTGGTGGCAGTGGTAAAATTTCCAGCCAATGCGCAGCCTGGATCGGTGCATCGATACTGTGCATCGGCTGGAAATGTTACTATCATCAGGGCAGAGCTAGAGGAAGCTCGCAGGGTGAGGATTGATGGCACTGATAGTGGTGGCGGCAGATACGTCTCAGCCTTTGCTGGTGTTGGTGGTGGCAACTACACACAGTCATCTCGCATGTGGGAATTTTTATCTACATACACAACAAAACTAAATCCATGGCAATGTGCAAGATCTGCGAGCAAAAACGTAACATGCAAAGGCATCACCATCTTATTTTGAAAAATAGACTACTCCTTTTCCCCCATGATCTTCCTTGTAGGCAGGTCTCATCTATGCTTAGCACATGGTCGTCGTTATAATTATCATCACCAACTGTTTCTCCTCCTCCTCTTCCACCCCAATGTCAGTCATCAATAATGGAATGTGTGTCCAGGAAACAGCAATATGTTCTGGCTGTTCTGCAACTTAACTGTCACCTGGCCAAGGTGCTGGTGATGCAGTCACTGCCATAACACTTAGTGGATTCCACTGCATTTCACCAAGTGATGGCATGCACTCAAGCCCGATGGAGGATACCAAAGCCATACCTCCCAACTTTCAAAGGATAGAAAGAGGGATAGTAATGGTGGCGTGCTATGTGCACCATGGCAAATTTAGCTCCACCCACTTTTATGTTGACTCCGCCCATTTCCATCCATTTTTATATGTACAGTATAAATCTTCTACAGTAACCCTAACATTATATGCCCCCACATTATAATGTTCCCCTCCAATTGCCCCACAGTATGAAGTCCCTCTCCTGGTGCCCCAGTTTAAACTGAGGGAAACTAGAGGGGGACATTAAACTGGGGCAACTGGAGAGGGATATTAAACTGTTGGGGTAGTTGGATGGGGATATTAAACTGGGGGCTGCTGGAGGGGGGAGCTTAAACTGGGGGCAACTAGAAGTTGACATTAAACTGGGGGTAACTAGATGCAGACATGTCCCCCTCCAGCTACCCCCGCAGTTTAATGTCCTCCTCCAGTTGCCCTCAGTTTAATGTCCCCCTCTATCTGCCCCCCAGTGTAATGTTCCTCTTCATCTCCCCCAATTTTAATGTCCCCAGTTTAATGGCCCCATCTGTCCTAAGTTTAATGTCCCCCTTCATCTGTCCCCAGTTTAATGCCCCCCATCTGCCCCTATTTTAATGCCCCCTTAATCTGCCACCAGTTTAATGTCCCCCTTCATCTTCCACCAGTTTAATGTCCCCCCCTTCATCTGCCACCAGTTTATTGTCCCTCCTTCATCTGCCCCAAGTTTAATGTCCCCCTTAATCTGCCCCAGTTTAATGTCCCCCCTTCAGTTGCCACCAGTTTAATGTTCCTCCTCCATCTGCCCCCAGTTTAATGCCCCCTTCATCTGCCTCCAGTTTAATGTCCCAACTTCATCTGCCACCAGTTTAATGTCCCTCCTTCATCTTCCCCCAGTTTAATGTCCCACCTTCATCTTCAACCAGTTTAATGTTCCCCCTCCATTTTCCCCCAAAGTTTAACATAATAAAAACACTGATATTCTCTTCAACCCAGAGTGTTCAGGGAGTTGCAGGCATGATGTGAGTGACGTCATCACATCATGCATATAGCTCCTGGCGCTGGAGCACACAGGGATGTGCTTCACACAGAGTGGTGAGGCAGGAGCTGTCTGCGGACGGCTCCTGCTTCATCATTGTATTTAACTCATCTGCATCCTCCACCTCTTGGTCAACATCATGACCCTGGGTTGATGCATGGGGATCTGGCTGATTTCCTTAGAGAGCTAGAAATTGAATAGATAGGTTCCTAGGAACCTTAACAGTGTTATACACTATATTTAAGCTGTGGTTCACACCAAACTTGTTCGACCTAAGATGAATCTTAGGACCAAACCACCGAACCAGAAACTAAACAAATCTTAAGAGGTTTGCCCATCTCTAGTCAGGAGATTTTACAACACTAAAATTATAGTCTAGCTGCCTAACATGTATTAAACTAGGTCTGATTATTAAATATCCTGGAGTAGAAATTTTTGTATGTTTTATCTATGTAAACTTGCCATTTAGTGACCTGCTAGGATGACGAAATTGGATACATTACATACATTATTCTTATTAAAAAAGAACCTATCACATGAAAAATTCTGTCCAATCCATAGCATGTTATAGCATGCTATAGAGCAGAAGATGCTGAGCAGTTTAATTTATACTTTTGTGGGAAAAGATCCTGTCATATATCAATTGAAACCTCTGCTCTATCTATGTCCCTTCTATGGTTGTGTATACAGAGAGCTTTCAATCACGGATAGGACTGTCTCCTTGACTTTTCACCATAGAAGGAGCAGGAATTCAAATAGATAAATGACAGGTTATGCTGAGTCTTTTCCCACAAAACTACATATCAATCTATTCATCTCCTTCTGCTCCATAACATGATGTCTGCAGATTAAACTGAATTTTCCATGCACAGGTTCCCTTTAAGTACACATCTAGAGACCCAACTGTTCTTCTATTCTAGGAACAGTTGAAGAAAATTAGTACTGCACATAAAAGTAGAATTAGCTCTTGAATATGATTTTGATGGGTGAAATAAAATCTTGCTGTGTGGCTTATTCATATGGCTGCAAGATGTACAAAATTGCTCAATGGTTCGGAATGCTGATTTAACTTTAAAGCCCTTTGAAGGAAATTACACATAACACTTGTTTGTACATTCTCTAAAAAGCTACAGACGCTGCTCCTAAATAGAGCTAATATCTAGTACATCATGAGAGAGTAACACACTGGGTGTGTAACCATTGCCATTCTAATATGTCTCAACCACTAATTCAGATCTTCCCACATCATTATTGACCTTTTTAGAATCTTTATAAACTTTCAAGTTTTACTTGCCTTTCTGCCATTTTTTCTAATATGTCTTCCAATACAGTGGGCATATTAAAAATGTACCATAATGTGGCACTCAGTATTGAAACATATACAGACTTTGGCCTCATGCACACAACCGTGTGGACAGTCAGTGTGCTAGCTGTGTTTTTCACAGTTAGCACACTGACCCATTCATTTCTATGGCCCCATACACATGACCGGGTGTTTTAACAGTCCTGTGTATGGGGCCATGAGCCGTGAGCAAAATTCAGGAGAGGTCCTGTTCCTGTCCATTTTGCGGACCGTGCTTACTGGCCCCAATTGCTCCTGTGGATGACTATACAACACTTACAACACATAGCTGGAGATTAATGCTGGTAGGATAGTAATATTTGCTTCCTTCCAAATTTAATTGAACCTGTGCTTTCCAAAGAGCTGTATTTTTTATGTAAAGCTCTGCGGAATATGATGACGCTATATAAGTAAGCATAATAAATAAATAAATTTATCTGTCCATAAAATTTTACCCCAAGCATTGTAAGGATAATTCAGGTATTCTGATTACTATCTTGCTATATCACGAGTTTGGTTTGTGAAGTCAAAAATACTGCCCTTTGCTTAACCCATTAAGGCCACAGTCAGTTTGGCCTTAAAGAGGACCTTTCACGTCCTTATGTATATGCAGTTTTACATACCGCTAGAAAGCTGACAGCGTGCAGAATTCAGCGCACTGCCGGCTTTCCTGCTATATGCCCTGGGACTGTAGATATCGGGGGTCTAAATTTTACCGTTCACTGTCTGACAGTACTCGGCTATGGATGAGGACAGAGAGAGGGGCGTTCCTTACCGCCCAGTGATGACGCTGAGCTGTGAGGAACGCCCCCCAGTACAGTGCTATGGAGGAATACTGTCAGGGAGGGCATTCCTCACAGCGCAGCTAGACTGTCAGTAGAGATGAGTGAATCAAAGCTGCAGAAGTGGAACTCCATCAGAATTTCAGGAAATCTTCGAATCCGGATTTCCTGATGCTTCGCGTTAACGAATATTTAGTAAGGACTTTTGTGACATCAGACGGAAACAAGATATTTTCTAGTGATGTGATTGGGTAGGCGTGTCTTTGCTTGTTAGCAGATCCTTCCACATGAATAAAAGTTGTCCGTGCTGGAGAGAGAGAGAATGACTGGGGCATCCAAGGGCTTCCGCCATTTTGCCGCCCACCCTGGCTCTCTGCAGACAGGAAATAGCTGTTTATTCACTACGAATTAATTCGAATCGAAGAGAATCGTATCGGAAAAGTTGCCGAATCTAATTTTTGAAAACTTCGCTCATCTCTAATAATAAGTATCCGTAAAACTTAAAAAAAAAAATCATAAATTAATAGAACAGGTGAAACAAACTTTGTAATATATCTTATTATAGAAATGTGCTTCCTTCTCAATTTATTAGACTGCATTGCTTTTTTACATATTAGTCTATGGAAAGGGGAGTGTGAGGAGTAGGCTGCTACACTGCTATTCTGTGAGTCAGGAAGCTTTTCTGACTCTACTGAATCTTCTTAACACTTTATCACTCTACTATGTAAACACACAGCCCGAGTGAAGATAAGGAGAAGGAGATCAGCCTAATAAGTAGAGATTTCTTTAACAAGATATATTGCAACGTTTCTTATATTCACTGCACTATTCATTTATGAAAATTAGTTTTATAACTGAAGATACCCTTTAAATACAGAAGGACAGACATAGAAGAAAATAATGTTTCTTTCTTTATTTTAACTGCACATTTCAAGACATTTCAATGTCACTGCACTGGCTGCCTATTCATCCTACAGTAGAATACAACATACACTTATCACTCTCATCCACAAAGCTCTCCATTATGCTGCACCTCCCTCCATTTCCTCCCTCATCTCTGTCTATTACCAAACCCATGCCCTCCGTTTGGCCAATGACCTAAGATTAACATCCCCTATTGTCAGAACCTCCCACTTCCATATCCAATACGTCTCCCGAGTTGCACCACTTCTCTGGAATGCTCTACACTGGACAATCAGATTAACTTCCAATTTATAAGGCTTCAAGTGCAACCTAAAGACACATCTCTTCAGGCAGACCTATCACAATTCTAATCTAAATCCTTCCACATTTAGGCTCTCTGAAACTGGCATAGTTACATATAGTTACATAGTAGATGAGGTTGAATGAAGATCCAGGCCCATCAAGTCCAACCTATCCGGAGGGAGGCAAAAAAAAAACAAAACAAAACAAAAAAAAAACAGGAGGGTTATGCCAATTGCCCATGTCAGGGGAAAAAATTCCTGAACTTGCACAATGAATCCACCATCACCACTTCCTGAGGCAGTGAGTTCAATAGACTCACTGTTCTTATAGTAAAAAAAATCTCCGTCTATGTTGCTTGTGAAGGATCTCGCCTTGCCAAGCCGCATGGCACACCTGCGACCAACCTTCTTTACCTCCCACTCACACACCGTGAGCAGACCGGGTCATAGGAGAATACGAAACAAGCTTTTTAAATTTTATATATTTATTAACCCAAGTGGGTCGGTACTAAGCATTAACATATACAGGAATATATATCAATTACCAAGCAAAAATATAGATAAAAGTAAAATACAGTACATCAAATAAAAAGGGAAATAACATATAGAAAAATACTGGCTCAGGTTTGTAGTCAGTTTCTCTGAGCCCACGTGGTAGACCTCAGGGTCCTTTCTTCAGCAAGTTACAAAAGATGTCTCTCCTACATGCTAGCCAGACTCAGAAGACAAACCGAGTGTCCAGCCACACCTCCCCAGGTAGCCCCCTTCTCCCCACACCCTGCAGGACCTAAGAAAAGGGCGATGGTTGCCTAGCTAGAGAAAGGTGTGTGTCTGGGGTTGAGCTGGGGGCGGATCGCTCCATCCCCCATGGCATCTGCTGTCCAGGGGGTAATAAAAACTGGCTGGCTAGAGAGACCATCAATGCAAACACAACTTAGACACGGCATTCCTAAAAGTAGGCAAGACTACTAGGAATAAGGAATGATACATTTCAAAGACAGATATGTAACTGAGGGTCTGTCCATCACAATGCTGTTGAAATGTTCTCTCCTCTAGACATAGAGGATGTCCCCTTGTCACTGTCACCGGCCTAGGAGTAAAAACATCAATGGAAATTTTTTTGTGCTGCCCCTTCATGTATTTGTACATTGCTATTAGGTCTCCCCCAGACGTCTTTTTTCTAAACTGAATAACCTCAAGTTTTAAACTGAATAACCCTCCATTGTTCACGCTCTTACATTACCTCACAGGACATGATGCCTTATGGAACTGTAACCTTATATGTCTGGCCACCATCTGGACATAATCGGACACTGGCGGGTGATGGCTCATACAGCTTTATTTATATGTGTAATTAAAATAACCTTTATCCCAAAAACTGCTGGACCACTGTATAAGCAATGCCACCTCCCATGCCGCCCATGCTACCTCTTGTGTCACCCCCCCCCCCACCTGCAGAGCCCTCAATCCCATTGTGCAAGTTGTCTTATTACTCTGAAATGTCTAATTTTCTCTGTACTTTAACCCTAGGATTTGTAAATTGCTGTGGAATATGTTGCTGCTATATAAATAAAATCTATTATTATTATTATTATTATTATAGCAATTGCTTCATTAGTTCATGATAATAAAAACCAACATGAGTTTTATGTACACAAAAGCTGGGTTAAATAGTATAAAGTCATGATATCTGTAAAAAAAAAAAAAAAAAAAAAAAAACATTATTATTTCAAAACATGGATTTTAATGTGTATTTGTATAGTAAAGAAAAGAATTAGGCTCTGTTCACATCTGTGTTGTGGCTTCCATCTATAATGGAAGCCACAATACACCGCCAGATCCATCATGACACAGATGCCAGTGGAGCCTAAAGAACCTATTTGACTTACAATGGGATTCATCAGTGTTCTGTTGTTCCTCTGTGGTTTCTGTTGTTTTGACTGCATGCAAGGCTATTCCTCCACTCAAACCATATGGAATTGGCAACAGAGGCTTTGAATGGATTCTTTGGTGAATGTGTGACCATAGACTTGTATCCTACTACCATCTGTCACCCCGTGATTTCACATCCTTTTGTATTAACTGAAGGTTAATCTACTATGCATAACCTTGGTAATCTGGTGTCAACTGGTTGGAATGGCTGGCAGATAACTACTGAAATACCCCATACACTAGAGTGGTACCTAGCTAAGCACAATTGTCAAAGGTTAACCTAAGCACAGCAGGAAATTAAAACTATTAAGCCAGGACAGTTCATTAGTTATGATGTCATTAGTTATGTAAATGCAAAAATGCATTTAATAGTTGTATTTTAGTAATTTGTACTAGTAGTAGTTGTATTCATGCTTACATGTATAATACACTGCTAATGTATAATACACTGTTAAGTATCAGTTTTACATTAACACTTATTTATAATAAGGCAGTTACTAGAGTCTGCACCTTTAAAGAGCTTAAATAAAACAAGAAAACAGCGCCGAGCAGTGCATGGTGTAATACTGTTTGACACTAGAAGTAATGGTAGGTCTTAATAAGGTAGGACTCTCACCTTAGGGAGTTGTGCACTAGGCCAAAACTACCATATCGTGCATTGGAACCGTTTCACAGGGGGTCCCTCTCTGGGTGTACAACAGGAGCAGCAGGAACCAGCAGGCACCCAAGGTTGTCAGGAGTGTAGGCAGGAGGACCAAATTCCAAGCCGGAGGGCTAGGTCAAGTAGGAAGGAACCTTTTTTGGATATTATATACCTGGGTGAAGCGTGCTTCCTTCCTACTTGACCTAGCCCTCCGGCTTGGAATTTGGTCCTCCTGCCTGCACCTTTAAAGAGGAACTGTTAGCGGATTATCATTTGATAGGTGTTGTTACCCTGAACATTTTGGTGTTTTGTTTATCCAAATGTATTCAGCTATTCCAAAGATATAATCCCTTTTAGTGTTTAGTGTAATACTGTGATTTCTCTGGGGACGGGGTCTCTCTGTAGGTCATGCAGTGTTACTGCCTACTTGGCTAGTATTGCCTAATTTGCATGTATACTAAAAAGGCTTATATCTTTGGAATGGCAGAACATATTTTGAAAAACAATACAGCAAAATGCTCTCAGTGACAGCACCTATCAGGCGAGCTATGTCAGTGGGCTTTTAAGACCTGTTGACAGGTCCTCTTTAAGCACTGCTGCTATCGCTGAACACATATGTAGTATACATTATTGTAAGCCTATGGTAATTCCTTAGTAAGTCTATTGTAATTCTTTATGGTAATGTGCATTGTATTTAAAGAGGACCTTTCACCACATCTAGCAAGTCCAGTTCTTCACATTTAATAGGTGCTGCTCCACTGATTCTGGCACAGTTGGAATTTCTTCTCTAGTCCCCACCATTCCCGAGCAATCACTGCTGTTTGTTTTTAGTCTCTGTACTGTCAGGAAGGCGGTGTCAGGGTGTGATTCTGAGCTCTGACACTGGCTGCTTTTGATTCGAGCTCTGACACTGCCCTTCTAACATTACAGAGCTTAAATAGCACATCAAGCATTAAAAACTACCTGTGCTTATTGCTTGGGAATGGTAAGGGCTAGAGAAAAAATTCCAACTGTGTTGGAATCACTGGAGTGGCACAGATACTGCGAACTTGAAGTGGTGGAGGTGGTGAAAGGTCCTTTTTAATTGTGCCCAAATGACATGGTGCTTTGAAGTCTGGCCCTAGACACTATGATCAGTGGTGAACTACATACAGATTGGTCCAGAACAGCGTGAAAATAGGCTTAACTGTACTACATTCTTCATATGAACCTTAGCAGTGACACTAGCCTAGAATATTGGAAGCTTGAGCATCTGAAGCATCTGGTTCATTGCTTCTCTGCTACAGCTGAGACCTTAAGACTGCTTAGACTAGTGCTATGGACACTGAGTCTGTAATGTAAGATATCATGTGGGCGTTCCATTGGGAAGCTGCTAAGTAAACCTAGGCATATAAAGCAGCTCATGAGAAGCCTCTGCAACAAGCAGTCATGATAAACATTGCATGATAAACCAACGATCCTCGGCAATAGACTTCAGAACTTTAAGAAAGGTGCATACCACAAGTTGTAATAGATCCTTTACTGTGTAGTCTCTATGCATTGCATTTTCAGACTAAACTACTCTACTACTACAAACTGCAGTTTGTATCCTCCTCATCTATCCTCATCTCTACAATCCTATTTGGACTGTTCAATAGCGTTGTGCCTATTCCATACATTATGATCTATCTTCTATTATTAAATGTTTCATCAGTTTTAACCCTATGAGCACCTTGTATGATTGCTATGTCTTGCTCTGCCATATGTGAAATCCTGCATCTGGAAATAATGTCATCTAGTGAATCACAAATGACATACTTTCATTGCCAATTGGAACATATGGGCTGGCACTTGTGAGTTGTACTGTTTTGCTAGAAAAGACTGTTGTGCACCCCAGCCTGTTGGCTGCTGTGATATACTATCATGCCCAACAATAGAGTTAACTTTTTGCTGCAAATTGCATAGTGTCTGTAGGAATGTTGCAGGGCTACTTCTCTCATACTGTTAGAAGGTTGCTGAGTGTTCTACTAACCATTAAGGAAACTGCCTTTTAACTTTGCTGTACTTGAGCAATAGTAGTCAACTCCTACTGTGTGCAAGCCACTGATGTTAAAGGGGTTGTCCAGTTTCAGACAAATATTGAGAGACAAATGTTATTATTTGTATAATGAAAAGTTATAATATTTTCCAATATACTTTCTGTATCAATTCCTTGTGTTTTTTTCTAGATCTCTGCTTGTTGTAATTCATTTTACTTACTTCCAGAGGGTAAAAATAAGTCTATGATCATGTGATATACAGTCCATAATCATGTGATGGACACATACAGTGGGGAAAAAAAGTATTTAGTCAGCCACCAATTGTGCAAGTTCTCCCACTTAAAAATATGAGAGAGGCCTGTAATTGTCATCATAGGTAGACCTCAACTATGAGAGACAAAATGAGAAAACATATCTAGAAAATCACATTGTCTGATTTTTTAACAATATATTTGCAAATTATGGTGGAAAATAAGGAAAATAAGTATTTGGTCACCTACAAACAAGCAAGATTTCTGGCTCTCACAGACCTGTAACTTCTTCTTTAAGAGGCTCCTCTGTCCTCCACTCATTACCTGCAGTAATGGCACCTGTTTGACATTGTTATCAGTATAAAAGACACCTGTCCACAACCTCAAACAGTCACACTCCAAACTCCACTATGGTGAAGAACAAAGAGCTGTGGAAGGACACCAGAAACAAAATTGTAGACCTGCACCAGGCTGGGAAGACTAAATCTGCAATAGGCAAGCAGACTGATCCGTGTACATGAAAGAATGAATGGGGCCATGTATTGTGAGATTTTGAGTGCAAACCTCCTTTCATCAGCAAGGGCATTGAAGATGAAACATGGCTGGGTCTTTCAGCATGACAATGATCCCAAGCACACCGCCAGGCCAACGAAGGAGTGGCTTCGTAAGAAGCATTTCAAGGTCCTGGAGTGGCCTAGCCAGTCTCCAGATCTCAACCCCATAGAAAATCTTTGGAGGGAGTTGAAAGTCCGTGTTGCCCAACAACAGCCCCAAAACATCACTGCTCTAGAGGAGATCTGCATGGAGGAATGGGCCAACATACCAGCAACAGTTTGTGCCGACCTTGTGAAGACTTACAGAAATTGTTTGACCTCTGTCATTGCCTACAAAGGATATATAACAAAATATTGAGATGAACTTTTGTTATTGACCAAATACTTATTTTCCACCATAATTTGCAAATAAATTCTTTAAAAATCAGACAATGTGATATTCTGGATTTGTTTTCTCATTTTGTCTCTCATAGTTGAGGTCTACCTATGATGTCAATTACAGGCCTCTCTCATCTTTTTAAGTGGGAGAACTTGCACAATTGGAGGCTGACTAAATACTTTTTTTCCCCACTGTAATTGCACGGCTCATTACCAGGCAGATGTCTGATTACTGTGCTGTTACTGTAATGAGCTGTGCACCTGTGTATTGACCACATGACCATGGACTGATTTCTATATACTGGAAGCAAGCAGAATGAATGACGTCAAGCAGAGATTTAGAAAACCATGAGGAATTGATACAGATAGTATATTGGAAAATTTTATAATTTTTCATTATAATAACAATAACATTTTTCTCTCAATATTTGTCTGAAACTGGACAACCCCTTTAAATAGGACCTTAAACCACCTATTTCAAGTCCAGCTCTTTTTGTCATTTAATAGGTGTTTCACTGATTCCAGCAGAGTTGTAATTTTTTTCTCTAGCCCCCACCATTCCAGAGTAATAAGTACTGATAGTTTTGGTGCCTGATAAGCTATTTCGGCTCTGTACTGTGGTGGGTGGTGTCAGGCAGGAGCAGGTAAGGGGTGTAATTCTGAGCTCCGACACTGTCCACCTCTGATTGGAGCTCTGAATTACACTCCTTGTCTGCTCCTGCCGGACACTGCCCTCCTGACAGTACAGAGCCTAAGTAGCTCAACTACCATAGTGAAATACTGGTGATAACAAGTCCTGCAAGAATAGGTGTGTGCTTTCTTCAGCCAACTTCTTCAAATAAATACCTAAGTAGTGGGGACCCGGATACCCAGACCTTTGTTAGGCCAGTGTATGAAAGAAGTCAAAACCACAAACCTTTAGCTCAGTCCCTTTTGGTGTGTTTACACGTTTAGGTATTCAGAAGCCATTTTAAAGCCAAAACAAAGTATGGATCATAAAGTAAGGGGCAATATAGAGAATAAGTGCTCCTCTTTTTTCACACCACTGCTGTTCAAAAATTGCATCAGAAAACATGAACATGTAAACATAGCCTTGCAAGCAAGCTAATGATGATAGGAAGCTACTAGCTGTTTTAGGCTGGGGCCCCACGTGGTGTAAACGCCGTGGTTTGGCTGTGACGGGGACACTGCAGAAAAAACCACAGCGTTTTACAGTCCCTGCAAAGTAGATGGGATTCTAGCAAATCCCATCCACATATTAGGGGAAAATACATGCAGCGGACATGATGCGATTTCTAAAACTGTAGTGGTTTTGGAAATCGCAGCATGTCAATTATAACTACGGAAGCGACAGTGGTTTACCTATAGGTATAATGGAAGCAGAAAGCGCTGCGAGAAAAAAAACACAATGCGTTGCTGCCATGGTTTTTGCTGCAGCGCTATTTTGCTGTGGTCCGCTACATGGGGCCTTAGCCTTAAGGTGACAATGCACAGGTTAGACATGTGGTTTGTCTGTCTATGCTGTCTATCAGGTTTGATTCCAAGTAGGATACCATCTGCATAGAGTTTGCCTGTTGATCTCATGTTATGGACAGTCTCCTCTGGGCATTCTAATTTCTTCCCACAATCAAGAAGCATGTTGACAGATTAATTGTTTTCTCATGAAATTTGCTGTTAAGAGCCTGGAGTAAAGAAAACTAAATTGCAAGGAAAAAGATTGTAATGTATAAATATTCTGATATGAGATACATAATCTGTAGATACATACATCAAAGTTAATATTAAGGATTTTTTTTCACTTAACAGCTGCTTTTAGCTCACATTACTTGTAGCTCCTGGAAAATATTCACTCATCACACAATCCTCTCTACACACGGTTGCAATTACTGTGTCGAGTGAAAATGGACAAAAACACTTAGCATTCAAAGTGCTGACACTATTCTAAGATTGCAAAACTTTTTATACTGGCTCCTAGGTGATACGAAGACTTGGAGACTGTACACGTATACTAGGGGATCATTCTGGCTCAGGAAAATTTAAGGGAGAGTAAACTATTTAAGCAGAGTACTACAGCAGCTGATCTACATAGAACACAACCAAATGTCTTGCCTGTTGAAAAATTTTAGTCCAAACTAGATGCACCACATTGCACCAGAGATCCGTCATATTTACACCAGAGAGTGCCAATCTTAAAGATTCTTTCTATGTAAGCTTAACCACTAAGAGGATCCAGATTACCTCTGCAGTGAGCACTAGGGGCCTGTATTCCTCCTGTAACTAGGGATAAGGTATCAGTTACAGAGGAAATCAGAAAAAAATAATGTAATATTAAAATGTCAAAATGCCCTTCAAAAGTCTGTTATGACCTTATGGAAGACACAATATGTCAAAAATAAAAATGAAAAAGAGACAAATAAAATAAAATATGCCACTGCCACACTTACATCTCAGGTTCTAGCACCACTCTGCAGAAAAAAAAAAAAACTGTGCATCAACTGCATAAAAATTTTCTGTAATGGAGAGGGAAAACTATTTAAGGTCAGGGACCCTCACATGGAGTAAACAGTCACAGTAAAGTCACAGCAAAGTGGATGGTATTCTAGCGAATCCCATCCCTACTTTGCGAAAAAATATGTGCAGCGGACCCATAGTTTTGGAAATTGCAGCATGTCAATTATACCTATGGAAAGGCGGCGGTTTCCCTATAGGTATAATTGAAGTAGAAACCTCTGCGGACTTTATGTGAAAAGCGCAGCGGGACGCTACGTGGGGCTTTAGCCTAAAAAAAAATTTAGTAGCACTTTGCGTTGTTAAAAAAAATGAAGAAAAATGTGAAAAACTTTTTTTTTACATTTTTCCAGATATTAAAAAAAGAATAAAAATGCAAAAAAATTAAATAAAAATAAAATACTCCGAAAAAAGATTATTTCAAAAATTATTTGAATAATTCAAATTTAAAAAAATGTTACAGACTTCAAAGTCGCATATACCAAAACCCCCAAAAAATGTGTTCAGTCATGAATCAAGGAATATGTCCTAGTCACAAAGATATAAGAGGGACTCTGTCACCAGGAAACGCGATATCAAAGCAGCCAAGGTACATTATAAGTGAGATTATGCTGGGCACCATCATACCCTTAGATAATCGAATAGATTCCCTTAAAAAAAATTTAATTTTTAGAAATATCCAAATTAGGCTCAAGTGATGTGGGGGCATAAATAAGGCTAGGTTCACACCTGAGCTGGGGGATTCCGTTCCTCATTCCACGTTAAAAATGCGGAGAGAAAAGTTCTGCAAGCAGCGCTTGCCCAGAAACCTGGCGGACCCCATTATAGTCTATGAGGTCCGTGGGTAACCACTTTTTTAAGCGGATTAGGTTTCCATTCGGGGGTCCCCAAGCAGACCCTCCAAATGGAGACCTGAACGCAGGTGTGAACCTAGCGTAAGGCTCTGTATTCTAGCTCCACATTTTTTAAAAATAGCTTTTTCAAAGAAACGGTGTATCTATTGGACTATCTGAAGGTAAGATGGTGTTCATCATTATGTCACTTACAATATCCTTTATAACATTAAATGGATTATTTTTAAATAAAGCAGTTATTTAACGGTTAACAAGTTAACAGAATTAGTTGAAGTAAGCTTGTAAAGTTCAATAGCAACCCTAAGGTTAACAAACAAAATTGAAGCACAAGAGCTGCAACAGGAGACCTAACTATAAACTAATTCTTCAACTAGACAGTATTTCAGAGTGATGCCAACCTATTTAAAAAGATTTTCAGTGGCATCTTCAGTTGGCAACCATGACACCACTGAAAGGAGAGAGGCCAGATGCAGTCAACTGATGTTGTTGGACCCAAGACAGGTATGTAATAGTCCTACCCCCCCCCCCCCACCACACCCTCTTCCCATTTTCCATAGTTCTAATAGGATACCTGACAAGAGAAGTGGGTCAGTAATATATTCCTTAGGAATTCAACTTCTTTCCTCAGGATCAAATTCTTTATAGTCCATCAGATTATGAATTAAAATGACGTTTAACACAAACCTTTTAACAGTCCAGAATCCGATTAACTTTGTACACATCAAAACTTCTTCAGCTGCAGCCGGATCTGGAAGGAACTGTCGATGAGAATTTATTAATGACCACAGGATAGAGAATGGAGACATGAAAACTGCTTGGAATCTATAGGGTAGCAGGCAATTTTACGGTAAGTTCACTCGGCATAATTTGTACAAACTGAAATATTCAAGGAATTTGAAGCTGAATTTTTCTGCTTCAGCAAATTGTGCCTTGGAATCTGCTGCAAAATATGTCCTAGAATTTGTCCGCCTCCCATCCACTTCAATGGGAGTTATCAGGTGTAAACCATCTGAACACTGAGCATGAAGCTTATTTTTTCCCCTAACTGATTTCAGGCACAATTCAGAGCAGATTTTGAGGTGGGATCCACGTCAAATTCAGCTCAAAATTTAGCCATGTGAACATACCCGTAAAAGAAAAGCCTGGGGATTAGTTTATTTAGGACTTGAAAAGGGCCTAAAACATAAGGTGCAAATGTGTTGCTTATTTGCTAACTCATTTATCAAGCAAATAGCACCAGATTTTTGGCATAATTTGCACCAAAAAACTATTTAACATACTGTGTCTCACATTTATCAAATTCAGATACTTTTTAGTCACTTTTACAACTTTTACAACAAGGGGCATGTCTCACAGGGAAGGGGTGTGGTTTAAATTGTACACCTTGTGCCAAAAATGTGTCAAAAATGTTAAAGCCAACTAATAAGTGGTGTAAAGTTAGACTAGACAGTCTAACAATATGTTAGATTTATCAAACAGCACTTTCATAAATCTTGCACACTGTCTAAAACATAGACACTATTAGTAAATCTGCTCCTGTTGTTTTTTGAGGAAAGCCAAACCTTGTCACCAAGATGGATTTCAGGTGAGGGACGTCTATGCTTGTCAGCACTTCTTTGTACTTTTTCAGTCGGTGAGACCAAGTTCCTTTTCATCTCAGTCCAGATGTTTTGTAAATCTTGATATACCTTGTCAGCAGCAGAGACTTGAAGATGAGCTCAGAGAAGGCAAGGAAACAATAGGCTTACGTCTACATAAATAATAATAATAACTGGGAGACTTCCCAATAGATTTTGAGGCATAATTATCTTGGGAAAATTCAGCAAAATGTAACAGATCAGGACAATAGTTATGATGAGAAGTTGAATGAGCCAGAAGGACATGATCAATTTGATTAACTCTCTCCAATGTCGTTTGGATGCAGCAGACTGTCATTGCAAACTATAATTTAGTTTATTATCAAATATTACTCCCAAATCTTTCTTCATTGTAGGCTTACTCAATAGTGAACCATTTAAGGTATAACAAGCATGAGTATTTTTTGACCCAAAATGTATAGCCTTATACTTATAAGCATTAATACTTTTCTGTCATTTTGCTGCCAATTTTGCTAGGTTATTGGGATCCACCCTGCAGGAATTGGACACCCTGTTATGTATCAACAACACTACATAGTTTTGTGCCATCTGTAAATACAGTGAAAGTACTATTAAGCCCAATTTCTGAAGAAGTCTAAAGGCTTTGGAAGAAGACAAAGAAGAGGCAAACAACTTGGCAATGCAAGATCAATAAAATTCTCTGCCACTCCACAATCCACAGAAGCTTGGCATGATTCAGTCAAAGTTGTTGAATGAAAAAAATGACAAGAATTCCCGCTGCTGGACTTGGGCCACAATACAGACAAGGTACTGAAGTCTTCAGATGAGATCATTTTGAGGAGTTAAAAGCAGTAAGACCCAATTCCATAGAAACCATGGAATGTCAGCAGGAGGGGACTTGAAAACAGCAGCTATGTGTGGAAGCTGACAGTTCTGATATCTCTGCTGGGTTCTTTCTTTGAAGTACAGATCCACCCTTGTGGTGTGGTAGGTAGTTCTCAACTTGCCAATTCATCCTTAAAGGGGTTGCCCAGGCTTATTTATATTTTTTATGGCCTGACACCTGGCCCCCTAACCGATCAACTGTATGGAGGCCATTCTGTAAACGCATAGTGGGAAGCAGAAAGCTTCATCCACTGTGTAGTGGCCTGGCATTTTCACTGCAGCTCAGCTCCTACTGACTTCGTATGGGGGCCGATGATTGGTCTGGAGACCAGTTGTCAGCCCCTTATCAATCCTATAGGCCATAAAAAAATTAAGCTCAGACAACCCCTTTAACGTGACTTGGAAGTCAAAAATAGAAAGTAACTTGTAAACCATCTGTATTCCAGGACAGTTCCAACAGAGTACAAAGTCAGATATTATGTTCTCCTACTGAGGAGGTACCTTATTTAAGTCATAACAGGGATTCTTCAGCAGAATAAGCAACTCTAGCTTTTTGAATGCTCTACAGAAGCCAGCTAGAAAGGTACATAACATGGGATCGTCCTTTTCTCACAAAGGGGCTGCCCAGCCCTATAAAAAATCAGGTGGCAAGGAAAACATATATAGTAGATCAATTTAGATCTGTAAAAAATAGACAGTTCAAAATGTACATTGCATTGACTGATGAATCCATGGGAGACTTTAGGGTCACCAGGACAGTAAAGCATGGTAGGCAAATGAAGTTAAGAGTCAGAAATAAGAGGGTCTTGTTGATATTACACTTGGTCTCTGCACCAGGTGTCAGGAGATGTAGCAGGTACAGCTTCAATGCAAACAAACAATTCCCAAGTAACTTTAGACACCTCACTCTAACAGACAGACAACCAGTCCATTTGTTCAGCCAGTTCACAGAGTTTCCGAGAGATGTAGAACATGACACCTTTTGGGGAACCATAGCCTAGTTATACTGCAGTTGACTGACATTGTGGAGCTCTAGACAGGTACTTAATATGTAGATTTACTGTATATAGGGTGACTAACTAAGACTGAGTCTTGTAGCTCCAGTAACATACTACGCTAAGACCTTATTTGGCGAGTGTTTTACAGTGCTTGTATGCCAAAACCAGTAGTGGATTGAAAACAGAACCCACCCTCTTGACATTAGATAGTCTAGTTAGGCACCAAAAACTAACTGCACTGACGGGGACAATGAAGGGTTAAAGAAAGAAAATCAATTGGAATAATACTCATTACTGTTGTTAATGCAACAACTACTTCCTTAGGTATTATATGTATGAACCTGTCTCTAGGGACATTGTCATGTTAATAAAGTTCAGTGTTAAAAAAAAGGAAAAACACACACTCTCTGATAGACGGGAAGTACATAGACAGACAGACATTACTACTAGAAGTTCCCTTCACTGCTGCACGCCTGGAAAGTGTTCTGAATGATCTACTGCTAACAGGTTATTGGCCCAGTACAACAGTCAAAACAAAACGGATAAGATGGCCACCAGCAACAATCCTGTGAAGTTCTCAGTGCCAAGTCTGATATACCAGAACTACCAATCCTGGAAATTCAAGGTGAAGATTCTGCTAATAAGAGAAGGTACATGGAAATACATGCAGGAGCCCAGGCCTGATCCACCACCAGAGGAATGGACAGAGAAGGATCAGAAAGCACAGAGTATCATCTCCCTCAGTATTGATGACAACTAGATTGTATATGTATGTAAATGTAACATTGCAAAGGACATGTGGGAGGAGCTACAGAAAGTACGTGAAAGAACAAATCTCAGCAATAAGCTATATGTAATGAGAAAACTATCAGTCCAAGCTAAGCATGGGCCAGAATATGCAGGACTACATCAGAGACACCCTAGAAATAGTGGGACGTCCGTGCGGTATCAGAGAAGAAATAAAGGATTTCCATGTTGCTGCACTGTTACTCAGTAGTCTCCCAGAAAGCTATGACGCCCTTGTAACTGGACTAGATGCACGACCAGATGATGAGCTCACATTAGAGTATGTTAAAGATAAGCTTGTGGATGCATACAAAAGAAAGACAGAGAGTGCAAGCAGCAGTGATGTGTCCACTGCAGAATCTGCATTCAAAACTCAGGACTCTGCTACAAATAAGAGTAATTTAAAGGAAACACATGAATGCAACTTAAGGATAAGGCCCAACGTTATGGAAAAGCAGCCTTTTTTGTTGCAGATTTTGTTGCATTTTTTTGTGCCAAAGGAGTGGATGGAGCAGAAGGTAGAAGCATAAGTACTTCATATATATTTCCCATTCCTTTTGTAGCCATTGTCGGCTACAAAATCTGCAACAAAAAAGCTGTGTTTCCGCAATGTGGGGCCTTAGTCTAAAGGCAAATTGCAGAATCTGGAAAACAAAAATTAATCAGCTGAAAAAGAAAGGGAATAATCAAAAGGCCAAAAGTGTTATAAAAGAAGAAAATGACACTTTGTGTATTGAATCTGAATTTAATACCAGTATAGGCACATCAGCAAGAAATGTATGTATTGACTCTGGTGCCAAAAGCCATATGACTAATGACAAAAGTTTATTTTCTAACATTGACCAAAGCAAATAAGAAAAAAGTAATCTTAGCCAAAGGTCAATATATGCCTTCAGAAGGAATAGGAGATGGCTACCTTCACTGCCAAGTCTGTCAACAGAAAACAGAAAGATCCCAGTAAAGGATGTGCTGTATGTTCCAAATCTAGGAAAGCACCATGCTGTCAGTGAAGAAATTCACAAGACAGGGGAATGTAGTTTCATTTAAGGATCACAATTGCATCATCACAAGAGAGGGTCATACTCCTGCAGAAGGAAATATCAAAGATGAACTGTACCAGTTAAAATGGCAAGAAGCTGTTTATACTGTCAAACAAGAACAACACGAGAATTGTATACATGTGTGGCACCGACATCTTGGGTATAGGGACCCAGAAGCAATAAGACAGCTAATTCAGGAAGACCTTGCTAATGGTACTACAATTGACCAATGCAGTCAGAAGACGAAGTGTAGAAGCTGCCTTAAAGGTAAAATGACAAGAAGATCATTTCCTAAAAACAGCACCACTACATCAGCACAGCCACTGAACTTTATTCATTTAGATGTGTCTGGCCAATGAGTACTCAAACACAAGGAAAGAAGAGATATTTTCTCACATTTATTCCTGATTATTCCAAATATACAATTGTTTACTTGCTTCATAGCAGAGATGAAGTTCCAGAGAAACTAGAAGTGTACCTTGCTGAAGTATCTAACAAATTTGGGAGAATGCCAAAGATACTACGTGCTGACAAAGGAACTGAATACACAAGTGGTAAGACACACGCCATTTTAAAAAAGAATGGAATTGTGTCCCAGACTACCATACCATACCACCCTGAACAGAATGGTGCTGCAGAGAAAAAGAACTGAACTCTTTGTGAAAGTGGAAGAAGCATGCTGTTTGATGCAGATGTGCCAACAACATACCGGGGAGAAGCAATAATGACCATTTGCTATCTTCAAAACAGATTACCAGGTAAAGCTACAGAGAAAACCATATGAGCAATGGAACAAAAAGAAGCCTGAATTAATGCACATAAGAATATTTGGACGTAAAGCATTTGTCAAGTCAAGCTGATCCGTGTTTATACACAAAATGTTCAGCAGAGAAGTGGACATATGTTCTTCTGTATGTTGATAATATAATTATAGCTCACCAAGAAGAGGCTGAAATTTCAGGTAGGTAAAGTTTTGAACCAACATTTTGAAACAAAGGACCTTGAGATGTGACATATTATCTGGCACTCCACATCCAGAGAGAGGAAGATAGGAGTTTCCTTCTCAACCAGAGAGCTAAAATAGTCACAGCCATCAACCAGTTTGGGATGTCAGAAGCCAAATGTGCATCAACACCAATGGATCCATCCTACCAAAAGCTGGAAGGAGAAGATAATCTACTACCTAATAATGAGAGTTACAGAAAAGCAATGGAGGCACTTTTGTTCATAGGAACTACTACTTGCCCTGATATCACAGCTACACTGGGAATTCAAGTGGTTACTTGTTCAAACTGGGAGCAAGTCCCATGTATTGGTCCAGCAGAAAGCAAGTATCAGTTGCATTATCATCTACAGAGGGAGCATACGTCTCTGGAGCCCACGCTAGTCAAGAAGTGATTTGGTTGAACCAACAGTTAGAGGATCTTGGTGAAACAGCAACTCAACCAGTTGTGATTTATGAAGGCAACCAAGGGTGTATTGAACTTGCCAGCAGTGAAAAAATAAATGCTAGGACCAAGCACATTGATGTAAGACATCACCACCTGCGTGATTTAGTGGAGTGTGGCATCTTTGACTTTGTTTACTGTGAAACGGACAAGATGATAGCTGATGTTAACCTACATATCACAAAAAAATACCTAGCTAATACCGTGCTAATCCTCACTATATCACCAAATTTCCTTATGGACATAGCCCAAACCATTAAATCTTTTGCGCATAATCATGTTAATTTATGTCATATACGTAATAATACGTAAACATACGTATAATACAGCCAGCACCCACCGCTAACAGCTGTGATCAGTGCCGACACCGATCGCAGCTGTTAACACTTTAGATGCCGCAGTCAAACGCAATCGTGGCATCTAAAGAGTGCAGCAGCCATGGGCGCCACCATCTTTGAACGATCGCACCCTCCTGATCATCGGAGGTTGTCGATCTGTTGCTATGACAGCCAGGAGCCTATTGAAGGCCAGAGGCAGCGTGTAATAGAAGGCAATGTATTTTACTATGCACTGCAATATATTAGTATTGCAGTGAATAGTATGAACGATGAGACCCCCTAGGGTTCAAGGTCCCTAGGGGGGTCTGAAAATAAAAGTAAAAATAAAAAAGATTTTAAAAGTATAAAAAAAAACCACAATAATAAACATAAACACTTTATGGATCCCTGCGCTCCAAAATGTCCTTACTATTAAAATATTTATCCCATACAGTGAATGGCGCAGCAGGGAAAAAAAAAATCAAAATAGCCAAATAGAATAAAAAGAGATCAAACCATCAGAACTACCCAAAAATGGTATCAATAAAAACGCCATCTGGACCCCATAAAAAGACGCCTTACCCAGCTCCATACACATAAATATAAGAAAGTTACAGGTATTAGAAAAAAATTTTTCTCTATTTTGCAAAGTTTTACATTTTTTAAAAGGTATCAAAACATTGCAAATACTATATAAATTTGGTATCGAGGTGATCGTACTGACCTGCAGAATACAGGTGACATGTCATTTTTACCACATAGTGAATCCCATAAAACCCATAAGAAATTGGCGAAAATGCATTTTTTTTCCAATTCCACTTCATTCAGAATTTTTTTCCAGCTTTCCAGTAAATTGTACAGGATATTGAATGGTGTCATTACAAAGTACAATTTTTCCCGCAAACAATAAGCTATCATGTGACTCTTATGGCTCTTGGAATGGGGAGAGGGAAAAAGAGAAATGCAAAAACAAAAATTGACAGAGGCATGACACATAAATCATAAATAATGAATTCATTTTATTCAAGAGTTAAGAACACTAAAATTAAAACAATTTTTGAGGTGAAGGTCCCGTCTCCGATATTATCAAATACATACACCCGTGGACAAAATTGTTGGTACCCCTCGTTTAATGAAAGAAAAACCCACAATGGTCACAGAAATAACTTGAATCTGACAAAACTGGAATTTGCCAAACTACATGTTGACAAGCCACAAAGCTTCTGGGAGAATGTCCTATGGACAGATGAGACAAAAATTGAAATTTTTGGCAAGACACATCAGCTCTATGTTCACAGACGGAAAAATGAAGCATATCTTGAAAAGAACACTATCCCTACTGTGAAACATGGAGGAGGCTCTGTTATGTTCTGGGGCTGCTTTGCTGCATCTGGCACAGGGTTTCTTGAATCTGTGCAGGGTACAATGAAATCTCAAGACAATCAAGGGATTCTAGAGAGAAATGTTCTGCCCAGTGTCAGAAAGCTTGATCTCAGTCTCTTAGTCGCATGTCATGGGTCTTGCCACAGGATAATGACCCAAAAAACACAGCTAAAAACACCCAAGAATGGCTAAGAGGAAAACATGGGACTATTCTGAAGTGGACTTCTATGAGCCCTGACCTAAATCCTATTGAGCATCTTTGGAAGGAGCTGAAACATGCCGTCTGGTAAAGGCACCCTTCAAACCCGAGACAACTGTAGCAGTTTGCTCAAGAGGAGTCGGCCAAAATACCTGTTGAAAGATGCAGAAGTCTCATTGACAGTTACAGGAATCGTTTGATTGCAGTGATTGCCTCAAAAGGTTGTGCAACAAAATATTAAGTTAAGGGTACCATCATTTCTGTCCAGGCCTGTTTCATGAGTTTTCTCTTTAAAAAATTCTGTTGAAGCATGGTTGAAAAGCAATGTCTGACTTTCATTTGTTCATTTTCATAGAACTTTTATATATTATTACTTTTGTCAGATTCAAGTTATTTCTGTGACCATTGTGGGTTTTTCTTTCATTAAATGAGGGGTACCAACAATTTTGTCCACGTGTGTATAATAAAGTGCCAAGTGCTGAAAAAAAAACAATGTCACAATTTCATAATATATAGTTTAGGTCCAAAAATATAGACATAAGCCGTAATAATTGCAATAATCACAACAATTCATATATCATATAAATATCAGAAATAAATATAAAAATTCATATATAATGTGAATATCCCAATACAAATATATATATATATATATATATATATATATATATATATGTATATATGGACACAAAAAAGTATATTATAACATCTCAGGATATGTGAGAGCACTAAAAGTTAGTACTCCAAAGATGAATGATCAAATCAATACACTCCCCGCATGGTTTCGAGAGGAACACATTCCCAAGAGCTGTTAGAGCACAGACAAATGGCACATACTGTAAACAAGTACATAGAATAGCAATCTATACTGAATCTTGTAAGTTCAATATTACGAAATTTGCATGCTCTGCACATGCGCAAAAGAACGATACAACTATCAGACATGTTCATATAAAAGTCACTGTGCGCACATGCCCAGATCTTGCAGAATCAATAACTAGGGCAAAATATATGTAGCATTACAGTAAAAACGAATAGTGTATACATCATGTTGTTAGTCTATGTATACACAGAATAAGAATGAATGGAAAGGGACACCAAAAATATATGTAAATGTAATGGAATATGTCTATGTCAGCATAATATAAATGAATGAGATGAAAAACTAACTAGACTAACCACATGATGTACACACTATTCATTTTTACTGTAATGCTACTTACAGTATATAGTGATGTCAGGCAGGAGGAGGCAGAGCTCAATTCAGAGCCAGACAGTGTCAGATCTCAGAGTCACACCTCCTTGCCTGCTTCTGTCTGACACTACCCACTTGACATTAGAAAGCCTAGTTTACATATTAGGCACCAAAACTAACTGCATTTATTGCTTGGGAATGATAGAAGCTAGAGAAATAGTTCCATCTGTGCCAAAATCAGTGTTGTGTTACCTGTTAATGGATGAAAAGGGCTTCAGTTGGTGGAGATGGTGAAAGCTCTCTTTAAAGAGAACCTGTCATCAGTTCCATAGTTTGGTACAGCATGAAGTCCTGACAGGCTCCCTCATTACACAGGACTATCTTTTACCCTGAAATGATGTAGTATTTCAGAGAAATCATAATTTTAAAAACATGTCAGGCACAGGAACTGTCTGAGGGGCATCTCCCCTCTGGCTTCACCCTGCCCATCTTGGATTGATTGACAGTTACATTTAAATCCCATAGAAGGGGGAAAAAAATTATTTTTCAGTTCATCGAAAACATTGAAGTAGCAAAATCTAATTAGAATTTTCTGAAAATTGTGAAAGAGTGCCACCTTGGCAATTCTTACACTACAGAGTCAAATGTTAAAATTAGTAAATTTATTTCTTTTATGTATTAACTTTTCTACAGCAGCTGCTGTACATTAAAATTAAAATGTACAAACCAATTCAAATGCATAAGGCTGTGTTCACATCTGCATTGGGGTTTCTGTTTATAAATTTGCCAATCCATCACACCACTGGTATTGCTGGAACCCAACAGACCTAGTTGACTTTTAATGAGAGGTCTGTTGGATTTTGGCATTGTGTCCGTCATATTGACGACAGCTGGCATCAGTCAGTCTCTGTTGACCTTTAATAGAAGTCTGTTTGTTTCTGTCATGGCATCCATCACTTTAACAACAGCACTATTTTATCTGTCAAATCTGACAGGATCTGCAACTGAATCTCCAACTCAGATGTAAAATGAGCATATTAAAATTAATACCATTTAAATATTACATTTATATCAGTCATAGAGAACTGACAACCCACCTGTGGAAGGTGGGCCCAAGCAGGGAACAGTGGGATCTGGTTCTGTGCTTTTACAGCAACCCATTGAGGAGTAAGGAGTAATGGGGAGTAGTGAGGATAGGTGTATTGGTCCTCTGTCATGGTGGTCATGCTGGCTAGTCTTGTTTTCGCCAAAACACAGTGCTGTGTAGTGATGAGGACACATGTACTATTTTTGGTAATGATGGTTATTCCCCCAGGACACATCCTGTGTGATGTCTCATGCCTGATGGTGGTTTGGGTGCCCATGATGGTATGTTACAGGAGTGAGACGGGAGATTTGTGTGGTAAACAATTACTCACAATTCTTTGCTTGTCTTAAAGTACAACAACTACCAGAAAAGGCACTACACCATCTTGTATCCAGTCTTCCAGAATGGCGGCAAAAATTCTTATAGGTTTTCTGGGCTCCAGCAAGATCTTCCTCTAAAGATTAGAAGGTCTCACTTTGTCCACATGCCTTCTCAAAGTGTGCATCAACGTAAACTTTTCCCAGACAAGGTACAGTATAGACCAAAAGTTTGGACACACCTTCTCATTCCAAGAGTTTTCTGTATTTTCATGACTATAAAAATTGTAGATTCACACTGAAGGCATCAAAACTATGAATTAACACATGTGGAATTATATACTTAACAAAAAAGTGTGAAACAACTGAAAATATGTCTTATATTCTAGGTTCTTCAAAGTAGCCACCTTTTGCTTTGATTACTGCTTTGCACACTCTTGGCATTCTCTTGATGAGCTTCAAGAGGTAGTCACCTGAAATGGTTTTCACTTCACAGGTGTGCCCTGTCAGGTTTAATAAGTGGGATTTCTTTCCTTATAAATGCGGTTGGGACCATCAGTTGTGTTGTTCAGAAGTCAGGTGGATACAAAGCTGATAGTCCTACTGAATGGACTGTTAGAATTTGTATTATGGCAAGAAAAAAAAAAAAAAAAAAAAAAAAAAAAAGCCACCATTTTTAAAAAAAAAAGGGGGGGGGGCCGCAAAAAAAGGGAAAAAATAAAACGCCCCCGGGGCGGGGGGCACAAACACCAAAAACCAAAAAAAAAAACACCCCCCGGGGCCGCCCCCCGGAAAAAAAAAAAAAAAACCCCCCCCCCGAGGGAGAAAAAATAAACCCCCCCCCCCCCCCCCCCCCACAAAACAGAAGCCCACCCCAGCCCAGAGGACAGACCCGCGCAACACCCCACCAACACACCCAACCCCACACCAACCAAAAAAAAAAAAAAAAAAGAGGGGAGCACCCCCCCCCCCCCGCCCCCCCCGCCCCCCCCCCCCCCAACTCCCCCCCCCCCCCCCCCCCCACCCCCCCGGGGGCAGGGGACAAGGAAAAAAAAAAAAAAAAAAAAAAAAATATAAAAAAAATAAAAAATACAATGAAAAATAAAAAAAAAAAAAAAAAAAAAAAAAAAAAAAAAAAAAAAAAAACATACAAGCAAAAGGGGAATGATACAATACACCAAAATAAAAGGAAATAAAGATTAGAAAAAATACCTGAGCACACAGCTTTGTCCTAGCTGTCTCTCTTCCATGCTCAACACAATAGACTACTAGTCCGTTTCTCTAGGCCACAGCAGAGTTTTGGGCCTAGGGCGCAAGCTTAAGCAAGTTGCATAAAACAATCCTTCTACATGTTGTCCAGAACAAGTGAAAGGCTTCAGGCCTCACTGCTAGGCCCTCAATGCATTCCTCAGTAGGGCAAGCCCTCTCCTCTTCTCCCAGATCAGAGTTCCTTACTGCCTCTTTGCTGAATGACCCCAGAATCCAGGTCTGCCCACAGCATATGGCTAGTGCTCCACCCACCCCTTGCACCCAGGCAGCCCCCCTTCTCCCACCTTTGCAGAACCCTCGGAGAGAAGGGTGAAGTTAAGGCTTGCTATCCCCCATCCCATCTGGCCAGGGATAATAAAAGTGCCTGGCTATAGCAAGCCATCTCCAATGAACACACATAAAACCAGTGAAGCGTATCGTCCAGCAATGTGGACTCAACTAAAGCACCGCATTCCAAGTGGGGGAAGGACTGACCTAAGCAAGTAAAACACACTTCCAAGAAAGATATAAAACTGAGGGTCGGTTCATCACACCTCCCCCTTTTAGAGCGTGTCGGGAGGAAGGACGATCCTAAGATCGCCTTCCGCGGACACCTTGGCGGCCTCACCCCGCCGGGACCTGCGCTGGTCCCTGACCATATTCCTGGCGTACTGATACCCTCTTCCTCTCCTGTCTGAATGGAGACTCTTCTAAGGTTCAGGCTCTGAATTAAGTAGACCTGGCTACCTCCTGCTTGCTCTGGGTCCCTCCCCCGGGGGGGGGGGCCCCCGACCCACACTCACAACCCCAGGCCCTTGTGGTACCGGTGCTGAGACCCCATCCCGGCAGTCTCCGCCCACCTGGCTACCCCCGGCCTGCACTGGGACCCGTTGTGAGTGCTGGCATCCCGCAGATCCACACTCGCAACCCCAGGCCCTTGTGGTACCGGTGCTGAGACCCCATCCCGGCAGTCTCCGCCCACCTGGCTACCCCCGGCCTGCACTGGGACCTCGTGCTGAGTGCTGGCATCCCGCAGATCCACACTCGCAACCCCAGGCCCTTGTGATACCAGTTTAGAGACCCCTTCCCGGCAGTCTCTCAGGGTCTCTCCCACACTAGCCGCTAGTTGGGAGAGTTCTAGGGGATTCTGCACCCTCCCCCTTTGCTTCCAAACCTAGGGGCACCTCTGGTTCTGGCACAGGTATGTTTGGACCCTGTCCTCTCTCCCAGACGCCTTGCCCCTTTGGGCCTACACCCTGTTCCTCCTGTACTTGGGTGGGTGATGGTGATACCTTGGGCAAATGACTGAGATTATGCTTCCCCAAACCATCCCTCCACAATACATTGACAGGTAATACATTTGACACACCCCCTTCTTGGGTCCCACCTCCAGCACCCCATGCCATCTGCACTCGGGCCATGGGCACGACTGGCACACCTTGGATGGCTGTTTCTCCTTCCCAGGACTCTTTCACAAGAGTTAGGGGCCCCCGTACACGTCTCCCGTGCAAGAGCTCAAAGGGGAGAACCCCGTTGAGGCTTGCGGCACCGCCCGGTAAGCGAACAGCAGGTGCGGGAGATAAGGCTCCCAGTCGCGCCCGTGGGACTCGACTAACATCCTGAGCATCTGCTCCAGGGTGCCATTGAACCGTTCACACAGGCCATTGGTCTGTGGGTGATACGGGCTGGACACCAGATGTTGCACCTCTGTTACCTTACACAGGCCTTGCATCAAGGCAGACATGAACTGGGTACCTTGGTCTGTGAGCATCTCTCTGGGAAATCCAACACGGGAGAAGATGCCTACCAGAGCCTTGGCCACTACATCAGCCCGGGTGGAAGACAGAGCGACAGCTTCCGGGTACCTAGTAGCGTAGTCTACTACCGTTAATATGAAACGTTTCCCGGTGCGACTGGGAATGGACAGGGGTCCAATGAGATCCACAGCCACCCGCTGGAAAGGTTCGGTTATGATGGGCATAGGTATCATGGGTGCTTTGGAGCCTTGCCCCGCCTTGCCCATCCTCTGACAAGTGTCACATGAACGGCAGTATTTAGCTACATCTGTCCCCATCTTAGGCCAGTAGAATAAGTGGCTGAGGCGAGCCTTGGTCTTAGCGATCGCCAGGTGGCCTGCCAGTGGAATATCATGAGCAATACGCAACAACTCCACCCGGTAGGGTTGGGGTACCACCAACTGTTTCTCCCTGAGCCGACTTCTTTTCCCTTTGTGGGGATCGTTTCCTGGTACAACCTCCCTTGCTCCCAGTACACGCGGTCCTTGTCCGACTCCAAGGGAGGTTGACCAGCACGCTCCTTCAATGCATCCAGACTGCGGTCAGCTTGGACAGCGTCCCTGAACTCCTGACTGGACCCAGACAGAAGAGATGTGCATGTCACATACCCGCCAGACTCCTCCGGCTCCAGTGTGGGGAGGTTAGTCATGGCGGTCTCAGTGCCATCTCCGGGTGACAGAGGGAACGGCTCAGGGGTCGGAGCGCCTTCCACCCCTCTAGCACTCTGGCTGCGGGTCACCACCGCAACTCCAGCAGTCCGTTCCTCATCCGGATCGGCCCTGAGATCCCCGTGACCCACCTGACCACCTGGCACATTGTCCTCAGTTGGGGTTGCCCCCAGCATCTCAGAAGAGCTACCCTGTAAACCTGCAAGGCAAGAATTAGCAATTACATTGACATTGCATTCATTCATTGATTCACAGTGAACTGCATGGGGGAATGGCTGAGCCAGGGTCACACTGAGGGGGCTCTCATCACCCGCAGATGTGGGCGGGGCTACAGCCAGGTCAGCATTCCACAATGTCTCATTCACATGCTCACTGATTACTTTAGCTGGACGCACAGCTAGGGGAGACAAAAGGCTAACCCCTCCCTCTGCCTGTGTGACAGGCTTCAACACCTCATTAAAATCATCCTTCAGTACAGACATTTTGTCACAGCGAGGTGGGGCTGCTCCCACCCCGTATTGGGACACCAAGGGCCCCAAATCTCTTCCCAATAGTACATTGGCAGGCAGATCAGACACTAGCCCCACATCACGCATCCCTTTTCCCGCACCCCAGTCCAAGTGGACGCAAGCCATTGGCACAGTTACGCGTTCTTGTCCAATACCCTTCAGGGTCAGAGTTTTTCCAGGGATAATACTGTCCGCAGGGACCAAGTCAGGTTGCACCAGCGTAATCTGCGCCCCAGTGTCCCGAAATCCCATGACCACTTTACCCCCCACAATGACCTGTTGACTGTTGGCATCGGATTGCAACCCCTCCCTCCCCACCAAGTATACAGATGGGCCAGCTGCCGTGGCTGGGGAAACAGGGGGGTTCTTAGAGCGGTTGGGGCACTCCGCCTTGAAATGTCCTGGCTGGTTACAAGCATGACACCGCCGGGCCTCTCCTTGGGATTTGGAGGGGGTCCCGGGGCGCCCAGAGTTCTTGGGACAGGGGAAGTAGAGGGGGCACCTGGGACAGAGTTTGTCTTACCCCACTTGGAGACCGCAGGCTGTGGTGAACTCCAACTTTGCCCCTCCTTCCCACTTGGGGGTCTCTGCAGTGTGGCTCCTCTCTTGATCCCTTGCTCCCTGGTGGACACATAGTCGTCAGCAATCTCTGCAGCCTTGTCTGCTGTTTTGGGTTTCCAGTCACACACGAACTGGCGGACCTCCAGAGGGCACACCTGGAGAAATTGTTCCTTTATCATAAGATCCCCAATTCCCTCAAACGTGGTGACAGTAAGTCCTTTGATCCACTGCCAGAATATAACCTGTAAGTGGTGCAGAACATCCGCATAGCTCTCTGTGGGACCCCGCTGGATATTCCGGAACTTTTTGCGGTACACCTCCGGCGTGAGCCGGTATCTCCGGATCAGCGCTGCTTTGATGGTCTCATAGTCCGCGTCCACTGGTAAGCTCGTGGAAACATCCAGGCCTTTTCCCTTCAGCCGGGGAGACAGGTAACGGGCCCATTCTGCCTGGGGAATATGATGCTGCTTACACACCCGCTCAAATCCCCGCAAGAACGAGTCCAAGTCCCCGTTATCTTCCAAGATTGGAAAGTCCTTGGATCGGATCTTTAGTGCTCGGGCTCCTGGAGTTGGTGCAGGGGAAGGTTGTGCCTGCTGGCAAAGTTCCAGCTTTTTTAGCTCAAGCTGATGCTCCAACTCTGCCCGACGCTCTGCAGCAGCGGCCTCTCTCTCCGCCCGGCGCTCTGCAGCAGCAGCAGCGGCGCACCCTCTCTCCACCCGGCGCTCTGCAGCAGCGGCCTCTCTCTCCACCCGGCGCTCTGCAGCTTCTCGGTACTGGAGAATCACCTGCAGACGGGTGCTATAGTCACTGGCGTCTATCTGCTGTAAGGCCATTTGCAAGTATAAGTCCGTTACCCCCACAGAACTGGGGTTACTGGTCCCTCCAGGCACAGTTACCTCTGGGGTCCGGGCACCTGCGGAACCGTCTGGCATGGTGATGTTGTCTGGTGCCAGCCTCTCAGGACCTTGCTCTGCCTCCTGCATGGCTATGGTAGCTTCCATATCTGCCATCTCCTGGAGTTCAGCAGCAACCAAGTCCTGCAGATGTTTGGTTATGCTTCTGGTCCCACCAGCCATCCACTGGAAGCCGTTTCCAAATAAAAGATAGGACAGAAAAAAGAAGAAGGGAGGGAACAGTACTGTACCAAACTTTCACCGTATTTTAAGCTTGATCTCATACCGCGCTCGTTCCATAGGATTGCCGCAATCCCCAGTGTCTGCGTGATACCACACCCACACACTGTTACCCTAATATCCCACCACGCTGCCACCACTGTGAAGAATATCGCCTCGCCCAGCCGCCTGGCACGCCTGCGATCAAACTTCTTTCTTAACCTCCCACTCACACACCGTGAGTAGACCGGGTCATAGGATAAAAACGAAATGAGCGATATAAATTTTATATGTTTAATAACCCAAGTGGGTCGGTATGAATTAATAGCATATACAGAAATATACAATATTAATACGATCAAGCATAAACATACAAGCAAAAGGGGAATGATACAATACACCAAAATAAAAGGAAATAAAGATTAGAAAAAATACCTGAGCACACAGCTTTGTCCTAGCTGTCTCTCTTCCATGTCTCAACACAATAGACTACTAGTCCGTTTCTCTAGGCCACAGCAGAGTTTTGGGCCTAGGGCGCAAGCTTAAGCAAGTTGCATAAAACAATCCTTCTACATGTTGTCCAGAACAAGTGAAAGGCTTCAGGCCTCACTGCTAGGCCCTCAATGCATTCCTCAGTAGGGCAAGCCCTCTCCTCTTCTCCCAGATCAGAGTTCCTTACTGCCTCTTTGCTGAATGACCCCAGAATCCAGGTCTGCCCACAGCATATGGCTAGTGCTCCACCCACCCCTTGCACCCAGGCAGCCCCCCTTCTCCCACCTTTGCAGAACCCTCGGAGAGAAGGGTGAAGTTAAGGCTTGCTATCCCCCATCCCATCTGGCCAGGGATAATAAAAGTGCCTGGCTATAGCAAGCCATCTCCAATGAACACACATAAAACCAGTGAAGCGTATCGTCCAGCAATGTGGACTCAACTAAAGCACCGCATTCCAAGTGGGGGAAGGACTGACCTAAGCAAGTAAAACACACTTCCAAGAAAGATATAAAACTGAGGGTCGGTTCATCACACCTCCCCCTTTTAGAGCGTGTCGGGAGGAAGGACGATCCTAAGATCGCCTTCCGCGGACACCTTGGCGGCCTCACCCCGCCGGGACCTGCGCTGGTCCCTGACCATATTCCTGGCGTACTGATACCCTCTTCCTCTCCTGTCTGAATGGAGACTCTTCTAAGGTTCAGGCTCTGAATTAAGTAGACCTGGCTACCTCCTGCTTGCTCTGGGTCCCTCCCCCGGGGGCGGGCGCCCCCCAGACCCACACTCACAACCCCAGGCCCTTGTGGTACCGGTGCTGAGACCCCATCCCGGCAGTCTCCGCCCACCTGGCTACCCCCGGCCTGCACTGGGACCTCGTTGTGAGTGCTGGCATCCCGCAGATCCACACTCGCAACCCCAGGCCCTTGTGGTACCGGTGCTGAGACCCCATCCCGGCAGTCTCCGCCCACCTGGCTACCCCCGGCCTGCACTGGGACCTCGTGCTGAGTGCTGGCATCCCGCAGATCCACACTCGCAAACCCAGGCCCTTGTGATACCAGTTTAGAGACCCCTTCCCGGCAGTCTCTCAGGGTCTCTCCCACACTAGCCGCTAGTTGGGAGAGTTCTAGGGGATTCTGCACCTCCCCCTTTGCTTCCAAACCTAGGGGCACCTCTGGTTCTGGCACAGGTATGTTTGGACCCTGTCCTCTCTCCCAGACGCCTTGCCCCTTTGGGCCTACACCCTGTTCCTCCTGTACTTGGGTGGGTGATGGTGATACCTTGGGCAAATGACTGAGATTATGCTTCCCCAAACCATCCCTCCACAATACATTGACAGGTAATACATTTGACACACCCCCTTCTTGGGTCCCACCTCCAGCACCCCATGCCATCTGCACTCGGGCCATGGGCACGACTGGCACACCTTGGATGGCTGTTTCTCCTTCCCAGGACTCTTTCACAAGAGTTAGGGGCCCCCGTACACGTCTCCCGTGCAAGAGCTCAAAGGGGGAGAACCCCGTTGAGGCTTGCGGCACCGCCCGGTAAGCGAACAGCAGGTGCGGGAGATAAGGCTCCCAGTCGCGCCCGTGGGACTCGACTAACATCCTGAGCATCTGCTCCAGGGTGCCATTGAACCGTTCACACAGGCCATTGGTCTGTGGGTGATACGGGCTGGACACCAGATGTTGCACCTCTGTTACCTTACACAGGCCTTGCATCAAGGCAGACATGAACTGGGTACCTTGGTCTGTGAGCATCTCTCTGGGAAATCCAACACGGGAGAAGATGCCTACCAGAGCCTTGGCCACTACATCAGCCCGGGTGGAAGACAGAGCGACAGCTTCCGGGTACCTAGTAGCGTAGTCTACTACCGTTAATATGAAACGTTTCCCGGTGCGACTGGGAATGGACAGGGGTCCAATGAGATCCACAGCCACCCGCTGGAAAGGTTCGGTTATGATGGGCATAGGTATCATGGGTGCTTTGGAGCCTTGCCCCGCCTTGCCCATCCTCTGACAAGTGTCACATGAACGGCAGTATTTAGCTACATCTGTCCCCATCTTAGGCCAGTAGAATAAGTGGCTGAGGCGAGCCTTGGTCTTAGCGATCGCCAGGTGGCCTGCCAGTGGAA
Organism: Leptodactylus fallax; assembly: GCA_947044405.1. Taxonomy (NCBI): domain Eukaryota; kingdom Metazoa; phylum Chordata; class Amphibia; order Anura; family Leptodactylidae; genus Leptodactylus; species Leptodactylus fallax. The sequence continues at coordinate 4,499,436 of CAMRHE010000100.1, forward strand.
TATCATGAGCAATACGCAACAACTCCACCCGGTAGGGTTGGGGTACCACCAACTGTTTCTCCCTGAGCCGACTTTCTTTTCCCTTTGTGGGGATCGTTTCCTGGTACAACCTCCCTTGCTCCCAGTACACGCGGTCCTTGTCCGACTCCAAGGGAGGTTGACCAGCACGCTCCTTCAATGCATCCAGACTGCGGTCAGCTTGGACAGCGTCCCTGAACTCCTGACTGGACCCAGACAGAAGAGATGTGCATGTCACATACCCGCCAGACTCCTCCGGCTCCAGTGTGGGGAGGTTAGTCATGGCGGTCTCAGTGCCATCTCCGGGTGACAGAGGGAACGGCTCAGGGGTCGGAGCGCCTTCCACCCCTCTAGCACTCTGGCTGCGGGTCACCACCGCAACTCCAGCAGTCCGTTCCTCATCCGGATCGGCCCTGAGATCCCCGTGACCCACCTGACCACCTGGCACATTGTCCTCAGTTGGGGTTGCCCCCAGCATCTCAGAAGAGCTACCCTGTAAACCTGCAAGGCAAGAATTAGCAATTACATTGACATTGCATTCATTCATTGATTCACAGTGAACTGCATGGGGGAATGGCTGAGCCAGGGTCACACTGAGGGGGCTCTCATCACCCGCAGATGTGGGCGGGGCTACAGCCAGGTCAGCATTCCACAATGTCTCATTCACATGCTCACTGATTACTTTAGCTGGACGCACAGCTAGGGGAGACAAAAGGCTAACCCCTCCCTCTGCCTGTGTGACAGGCTTCAACACCTCATTAAAATCATCCTTCAGTACAGACATTTTGTCACAGCGAGGTGGGGCTGCTCCCACCCCGTATTGGGACACCAAGGGCCCCAAATCTCTTCCCAATAGTACATTGGCAGGCAGATCAGACACTAGCCCCACATCACGCATCCCTTTTCCCGCACCCCAGTCCAAGTGGACGCAAGCCATTGGCACAGTTACGCGTTCTTGTCCAATACCCTTCAGGGTCAGAGTTTTTCCAGGGATAATACTGTCCGCAGGGACCAAGTCAGGTTGCACCAGCGTAATCTGCGCCCCAGTGTCCCGAAATCCCATGACCACTTTACCCCCCACAATGACCTGTTGACTGTTGGCATCGGATTGCAACCCCTCCCTCCCCACCAAGTATACAGATGAGCCAGCTGCCGTGGCTGGGGAAACAGGGGGGTTCTTAGAGCGGTTGGGGCACTCCGCCTTGAAATGTCCTGGCTGGTTACAAGCATGACACCGCCGGGCCTCTCCTTGGGATTTGGAGGGGATACCCGGGGCGCCCAGAGTTCTTGGGACAGGGGAAGTAGAGGGGGCACCTGGGACAGAGTTTGTCTTACCCCACTTGGAGACCGCAGGCTGTGGTGAACTCCAACTTTGCCCCTCCTTCCCACTTGGGGGTCTCTGCAGTGTGGCTCCTCTCTTGATCCCTTGCTCCCTGGTGGACACATAGTCGTCAGCAATCTCTGCAGCCTTGTCTGCTGTTTTGGGTTTCCAGTCACACACGAACTGACGGACCTCCAGAGGGCACACCTGGAGAAATTGTTCCTTTATCATAAGATCCCCAATTCCCTCAAACGTGGTGACAGTAAGTCCTTTGATCCACTGCCAGAATATAACCTGTAAGTGGTGCAGAACATCCGCATAGCTCTCTGTGGGACCCCGCTGGATATTCCGGAACTTTTTGCGGTACACCTCCGGCGTGAGCCGGTATCTCCGGATCAGCGCTGCTTTGATGGTCTCATAGTCCGCGTCCACTGGTAAGCTCGTGGAAACATCCAGGCCTTTTCCCTTCAGCCGGGGAGACAGGTAACGGGCCCATTCTGCCTGGGGAATATGATGCTGCTTACACACCCGCTCAAATCCCCGCAAGAACGAGTCCAAGTCCCCGTTATCTTCCAAGATTGGAAAGTCCTTGGATCGGATCTTTAGTGCTCGGGCTCCTGGAGTTGGTGCAGGGGAAGGTTGTGCCTGCTGGCAAAGTTCCAGCTTTTTTAGCTCAAGCTGATGCTCCAACTCTGCCCGACGCTCTGCAGCAGCGGCCTCTCTTTCCGCCCGGCGCTCTGCAGCAGCAGCAGCGGCCAGCAGAGGTCTCTCTCCACCCGGCGCTCTGCAGCAGCGGCCTCTCTCTCCACCCGGCGCTCTGCAGCTTCTCGGTACTGGAGAATCACCTGCAGACGGGTGCTATAGTCACTGGCGTCTATCTGCTGTAAGGCCATTTGCAAGTATAAGTCCGTTACCCCCACAGAACTGGGGTTACTGGTCCCTCCAGGCACAGTTACCTCTGGGGTCCGGGCACCTGCGGAACCGTCTGGCATGGTGATGTTGTCTGGTGCCAGCCTCTCAGGACCTTGCTCTGCCTCCTGCATGGCTATGGTAGCTTCCATATCTGCCATCTCCTGGAGTTCAGCAGCAACCAAGTCCTGCAGATGTTTGGTTATGCTTCTGGTCCCACCAGCCATCCACTGGAAGCCGTTTCCAAATAAAAGATAGGACAGAAAAAAGAAGAAGGGAGGGAACAGTACTGTACCAAACTTTCACCGTATTTTAAGCTTGATCTCATACCGCGCTCGTTCCATAGGATTGCCGCAATCCCCAGTGTCTGCGTGATACCACACCCACACACTGTTACCCTAATATCCCACCACGCTGCCACCACTGTGAAGAATATCGCCTCCGCCTGGCACGCCTGCGATCAAACTTCTTTCTTAACCTCCCACTCACACACCGTGAGTAGACCGGGTCATAGGATAAAAACGAAATGAGCGATATAAATTTTATATGTTTAATAACCCAAGTGGGTCGGTATGAATTAATAGCATATATAGAAATATACAATATTAATACGATCAAGCATAAACATACAAGCAAAAGGGGAATGATGCAATACACCAAAATAAAAGGAAATAAAGATTAGAAAAAATACCTGAGCACACAGCTTTGTCCTAGCTGTCTCTCTTCCATGCTCAACACAATAGACTACTAGTCCGTTTCTCTAGGCCACAGCAGAGTTTTGGGCCTAGGGCGCAAGCTTAAGCAAGTTGCATAAAACAATCCTTCTACATGTTGTCCAGAACAAGTGAAAGGCTTCAGGCCCCACTGGCTAGGCCCTCAATGCATTCCTCAGTAGGGCAAGCCCTCTCCTCTTCTCCCAGATCAGAGTTCCTTACTGCCTCTTTGCTGAATGACCCCAGAATCCAGGTCTGCCCACAGCATATGGCTAGTGCTCCACCCACCCCTTGCACCCAGGCAGCCCCCCTTCTCCCACCTTTGCAGAACCCTCGGAGAGATGGGTGAAGTTAAGGCTTGCTATCCCCCATCCCATCTGGCCAGGGATAATAAAAGTGCCTGGCTATAGCAAGTCATCTCCAATGAACACACATAAAACCAGTGAAGCGTATCGTCCAGCAATGTGGACTCAACTAAAGCACTGCATTCCAAGTGGGGGAAGGACTGACCTAAGCAAGTAAAACACACTTCCAAGAAAGATATAAAACTGGGGGGGGGTTCCCCACAAGCGCCCCCCCTTGGTAAAAAAGTTGTTGGGAAACCCCCCCTAAGGGGGGGCCAAGGCCACAAGGAGTTTTTTGGGGTTAAAAAAAAAAGAGAAGGGGGATAGGGCCGTGGGAATTTGTGTTTTTGGTTTTGTTGTCCCAAAATTAGATTTTTTTTGCTCCCCCCTTTTTTTTTTTGTGTGGCGGGGGGGGGGTGGGTGGGGGGAGTCTGCTCGCGGGCCCCGGGGGGGGGGGGGGGGGGGGGGGGGGGTGTGGGGGTGGGGTGGGTGTTTTGTTGTTTTTTTTTTTTTTTTTAAAAAAAAAAAAAAAAAAAACATCATTTTCCCACCACCTCTTTCCCCCGCCCCCTTTTCTCTTCCTTTTTTTTTTTGGGCAGTTGGACTATCATTTATTTTTCAACAGGACAATTATCCCAAACACACCTCCAGACTGTGTAAGGGCTATTTGACCAAGAAGGAGAGTGATGGGGTGCTACGCCAGATGACCTGGCCTCCACAGTCACCAGACCTGAACCCAATCGAGATGGTTTGGGGTCAGGTGGACTACAGAGTGAAGGCAAAAGGGCCAACAAGTGCAAAGCATCTCTGGGAACTCCTTCAAGACTGTTGGAAGTCCATTTCAGGTGGCTACCTCTTGAAGCTCATCAAGAGAATGCCAAGAGTGTGCAAAGCAGTAATCAAAGCAAAAGGTGGCTACTTTGAAGAACCTAGAATATAAGACATATTTTCAGTTGTTTCACACTTTTTTGCTAAGTATATAATTCCACATGTGTTAATTCATAGTTTTGATGCCTTCAGTGTGAATCTACAATTTTTATAGTCATGAAAATACAGAAAACTCTTGGAATGAGAAGGTGTGTCCAAACTTTTGGTCTGTACTGTATATGTATAGGTATAGGTCCAAAATCAAAGTGGCATGGGAGCTGCAAAAAGTGCTAGGGTAGACTGAAACTTAAAGACCTAGTGCAAAGCTGTGAGCATGTCTGTGAGACCGGAAGAGGCCCAAAGACTGATGCTGGAGCCCAGGAGCCCACTGTTGGTTATGTTTAAACACCTCCCCTGGGTCTCCCCTCATTATACTCTGGGGTCACAAGAGACCCCAGAGTATAATAATAGCTTGCGAGTGGCAAACTCCAAACAATACGGGTCCGGCCACTCATTTAATCTTGAGAAATTTGTAGGGGCCACCATGGGACATTATACTGTGTAGCGGGGCCACTATGTCGTATATTGTGTTGAATATATTGTGTGTAGGGGCTACTGTGAGACAATATATTTTCTGCACAGGTCATTATGGGACATTATGCTATGTGGAGGGATGCTATGAGACATTATACCATATGGAGGCCGCTATTGGGCATTATACTGTGCAAAGGGGCCACTATTAAACAGTGAGGGCAACCTGGAGGGGGACATAACACAGTGGGGGCAACCTGGAGGTGGACATGAATCTGTGGGGGCAACCAGAAGAGGGACATGAAACTGTGGGGGCAACCACATTATACTGTAGGTAGATGAGAAAAAGGACTTTATACTGTAGGGTACTAGAGGAGCTAATTATAATGTCTGAGCGGCTATTGGGGGGAAAGGCTAACTTTCTGCTCCTATTATAGCTATACGGAAAATGCCAGCTTTTGAAATCGCAGCTTTTCCGCTGTGGAATTTTTTCTGCAATAAGTGGATGGGATTAGCCAGAATCCCATCTACTTTGCAGGTTATGTAAAACACTGTGTTTTTTGCCATTCTTTAATGGTATTATGACCTACAACTGTGATTTCTATAATGATCACTAATTTACAGAAATATGTTGCTATCTACATAGTTACTATTTTCTACAAGTTACTATTAAACATATCTCAAAAAGGTGTTTCTGACCTGTGTCCCATATGGTGACTTAAATTAAAATAGTTAAGTTGCCATTAGTATGGCTTTGTTGTTATTCAGCACAGTGTACAGTAGGCATTGAAATAATAGTGAATCTTTCACTTTCAGCAGAGCAAGTGTTAAGCCTCCATATGTTAAGTGAGCCTCTGATGGTATGCACATTAAGAATAGCATGCCAGCAGGAATTGAAGCAATGTGTGAAAACCAACATCTACTTAAACTTTCTTTAATCTTCCTGTTGATACATTACCCCTATGCTGATACAAAAGACTTGCTGGCATGATTAACCCATTCACCATGTGCTATATAGTCTAAACACAGACAAGTTGATGTATACAGTGGTAAACATGACTGCCTATTTACATATCTAAATAAACATACAGCAATAAAGTGTGTATGTTTCATGGCTATAAGGAGTTCAACAATGTCCTAGCAATTGCAGCATCTTCATTATTTGTGACGGTCATCTCATGCACCATGCACTTCCAGATTCCTTAGTAATTAGAGACATGTCTTATTATCATGTTTACATCAGAAACAAAAGAACAAGGAAACTCTACAGTAGTGATATACTATTCACTAAGCTTTGATTTTCTGCCATTTTTTTCCTCAATAATATCCCTATGTAGATTATCCACTAATTTAACTACTTACCGACTGACTGTTGACTATATAGATTTGGGCGGTGGTTGTTTATCGCTGCAAGGACATACCTGTATGTCCTTATAAAATAGTAGCTGCGTAAGATTAAAGGCAAAAAATAAAGTAAAAAAAGAACAATGTCACTACCACGCCGACATCAAAGGTTCTAGCGCTGTCCATGGCAAAAATAAAACTATGGCCCAGATTTACTATAGCAGTTACTACTAGACAGCGGCATGGGCATGACATCTTTGGCACAATGTGTCATATCTAATTTGTCTAATCTAAAAAATTTTGACATGCCAGACGTGAGTGTGGAGGTGTAGTTTAAATGTGCCATAATGTGTCAAAAATGTAACAAAATAGTGTCGAAAAATTCTGCCTCAAAGTAAGCAAACTAAAAGGTGGCATAAATATAGAATACAGAGTCCAGGAGTAGCAGAATTAGAACACAGTTTAGTCAGATTGAATCAATTACAGGTAGAATACTGATAGAAATCTTATGAGTGAAGAGAATATATCCCTGTCATTGCCAATAATCTAATTTTGACTAAGTCTGTTTTGCAATTTTGTTTTGCAATTTTGATCTGTGACTGTCCACAGAGTGTTTGACATAATTTTTACTGATAAAGTCAGTCCTGTTAATTAAAAATCTTTTTGTAAGAGTTTTTATGGTCAGGAGTTTACATTTATTTTTGTTAAATACATGCAGACTGCTGTTCTAATAGAAAAACACTGATTCTGCTTCTGCTAATCTTTAAAAAAAATCTCAATTTAAGGGTTTTGTTTTTTTGCTTACCCAATAAACAGTGTGACGTAGCCTGCTAATCTGAAAAAAATATCTGTTATTTATTTATTTATTTATTGGACGTGGGAAAATCTGGAAGAATCCCATGTCCATGAAAAGTCACAAAATAGTGTGGAAGATAATGACATTGCCGACAACAATACTTTTGCGAATAGGACCTGACAACCAGGTCAGGGTGACAACGTAACATCAGAAGAAGAGAGTGGTGGCCGTGTTGATTCCAGCCAATGCGCAACCCCAACATAAAAAAAAGCCTGTCCGGGGCAGACCTAGAGGAAGCTTGTAGGGTGGTTGTGGTGGCAGTGTTGGTGGTAGTGGCAGACATGTTTCTACCTGCTGCTGATGTTGGCAGAAGAAACTACATGCTGTCACCTCCCATCTGGGAAATTGTTTTGTACATTGCCAAACACTAAATCCATGGTAATGTGCAAGTTCTGCAAGCAGAAACTTAGCTGTGGCTGTGTAGCTACAAATGTAGGAATGACATCGCTAAGTATTCACATGAAAAGGAATCACTATCTTATTTGGCAAATTATACTTGGCAGTGACACTGGCAGGGGAAATGAGCCAGACCGTCCTACTCCTTCTCCTCATGATGTTCCATGTAGCCCTCATCCATGTGTTATCCATAAGGGAATGTGTGTCCAGGAAACAGTAATATGATCCCAGTCATCCAATTGTTCTGCAACTTAACTCATACCTGGCCAAGCTGCTGGTGGTGCAGTCACTGTCATACTACTTAGTGGATTCCACTGCCAATTGATGGCTTGAGCTCAAGCTCAATGGATGATATCTAGAGACCATTGTTTCTCTAGGAAAGCTGTCCCTATTTTTTATCTCCATGTGTTGCCAGTTCCACCCCATTTGTGCAGGCCCAGTTTCACCGCCATGCACCATTCACCTTCTCTGGATCCTCCTCTCTGGACCATTTCCCGCCCCCATTTTAACCATTTTTAGCGTAGCTTCCACTCCTCCTCCTTCCTTGTTTCATGAGTGTAAGGGGAAGCACTGTCATGTGGTTTTACAGTTAATAAGGCACATTTATCAACGTGTTTGCACCTGAATTTGGCATGTGCTGTGCCTTTATTTTGTCTTTTTCGCAGTTGCGCTGGAATTAATTTATTTATGTTTGTGCCTTTTTTCTACATGAGAATTCCCCATCCACCATGTGATTTTGGAGAAAATAGTAGGCGTGGCTGCTTGGACGAAGATGTGTTTGCCGGATTTATTATTTGCACCTTTTTAAAAAAGGTGCATAAATAGGTGCAAAATCACTCCACTCTAGGAGTCACATACAAAAAAGAGCAGACTACAGGACACAATTGCTCAAGCCTAAGACACACACAAAACAATGCAAAGTTAGCAGACTTAACATTTACATCAATTTTATAAATCATATTCAATTACTTGTGTCAAATCCTAAAATGCATTTCCAACTCATAATTGCATGGCTGCAGGCTGCATCAAGAATGCAGAGCAGAGGCGTAGCTAGGCAGAGGGTGCCGTGGACCTGGCCATACTCTTCTTTTAAGAATTGTCTTTTCTTCTAGGATTTTGTGGGAAAAGGTTGCTAAGACATAAAAATCAGAGGAACTCTCTTCATTGGACAAGCTGAATGAATTAGTAAATCACACTAGAAATTGAAAGGGTGCACAAAACGCGCTCTGTGCAAAATTTCACTGAAAAGAGATGTATTTGATAAATAGCTCCCAATGAGTCTGGATCAGAGAAGCCACACGGCGGAGGAACTGCTCTGCTGTATCTTGTGAAATGTATCCCACTGGATAACTCCTCACCAACTACAACTGGGCAGAGTTTCCATGTGACAATGGCATCAGTATTGTTGCTGTACTGCAGTTGAGTCGAATAACGCATTGTCCCTGTATGGCGCATGTGCTGAATCTAGTGGTGCGCGGCATTATTAACATGTGTAGTGGCTTAAAAGAGGTGCTCCTCATGTGCAGAAAAGTCTCTGTTTATTTCAGTCATTCTTATGTTGCAAAAAGCACCCCGCTCATTTTGCAGCAACAAAATGGTCTACTTTTACACTGCCTTATCTGAAATGTTCCAGATCGGGGGAACTCCACCTTAAACATGCTGAAGCGTACGTGTGAGCAGCAAAAGGCGGTGAATGATTACTGCATGTTTAACAAAACCGAACAATTTGGAAATCATCTTGGATAAACTAATATTGCCAATACCGACTTCAGACCCCAGAGTGTAGTAGCTAGAGGACTAGGGTAGGTGACAAAAATAAAGAAAAAAAAATTTTACTCACCTTCTGTTACCTCTTCTGTTCGATTCATCAGAATATGATGGCGCTATATAAGTAAGCATAATAAATAAACACATGAAAATGTGGGTCAGGATCAATATGGTGGAGGAACTGGGACTGGAGGAGGAGAGACTCAGCAGTCTCTCAGACTTGCTAGCCTCTAGTACTCTTTACTGATCTAATGAGACCTTTGAGGGCTTCTTTCTTCAAGAATGCCAGATAGACTCCACTCCTCCTCAAGCTTCCAGTCCCTTTTTTATCTCTGAGTGACATTGCAGGGACCTAGTCACACTTTAGACTCAACTCTCATATCACTTATTTCTTTCCCCTGTGTCAATGTCTTTGCCCTCAGTAACTGTTATCCAGGCCTACTCTCCTCAAAATACTCTCCCCATGTACCTCACTGCACACCTACAGGCTTACTTGCACCTGCTGACAGGGTCCTACTATTTTCTTCCTCATATTTAGCAGCCAGATACCATCTACAGCTGATGCCTCCTACACTGCCACCTCTCAGCATTCCCAGGCACCTCTTACAGAGGGTAGATTAAGGGCTACTGCGTTTTCTACTCGGGCATCAAGTCTCTCTGCAGCTGCTGTTGAAGATAACATATTCCAGGATACTTTAGGTTTGTGTGGGATTTGATGAATAAACTGTGCTCTGGTACAAGACATTCTTCTAAGAATAGTTGCCCAGAAATACCATCTTCTGTTGTAGTTATTGATTCCCTAGATGTAGGCTGTAATTATGGCAATGCATAATACACACTGCGGCTGCAGATTACCATGGGATAGAATACTTCTTTCCTATGCACTAAATTAGGCACTACAATTTTGGTTTTCTGACCACCCGTGAAGACAATATTGGATGTTACACAATGGTGTAAGTTATTCGCTTAAAAGACATACTGTATATTTCCTAGTAGATAGGCCATGCTATACTGTAAAGTGTATGTTAAATGTTTATCTCTTTATCTCTGTCCAGTATTTCTATTACTTTTTTTTTTTTTGTAACAAGAAGTATATATTGCAAAAAAGCATGCTCTTTATGTAAATTCTATCACTATTTAGAGGCAGCAAGAGGACTCAATACTTCAGTCACTGAGATTACATGAGCCCTCTTTTTGTTTTAGATAGACTCAGAGCAGTAACCAAAGGTTTACAGGTCCTTATGCATCTATTCTGTACATTTTAGCAGATGAGGGTCATTCAAAATGTTTGTATTCTTGTTTTGTTATGTATTAACATTTGTGGTTCATAATGTGTTCCCCTTTTTCATAATCTTTAATGTATGCATATGTTTATAAGTTTGTTTTATGTTCATATTACCAGCATATATATCCAACAAATTAGAAATTATTAATGGATTGTGAAACAAACATGAGTGTGGTGGTGTCCTTCTACAGGTAAAACTGGTCAATATGTCACTGTGGATTTGATACACCTTTGTGGGATAAATTATTCTTGAAAAGGAACATAAACTATATAACTCGCAAATAACAGACTTTATATTTCATTGTATTTTATTAAGTCAGTGTACTGATATTGTGTTGGTATCCTGTTATATCATGTAATATGGTACTGTTCTGGTAATGTTAAAAACCATGTTAAAAACAAATAGTGGTGGCCTCTATCCACTTATGCATTTTGAGCTGGAAGTTCTTACTTGCCATGCTTTCTGATAAAGGCAACTAGGACTGAGACAGAGAGGATCATAGCCAGAGAAAGTCAAAGTAACCCCAAAATAGTCTTCAATTGCATAAATAACAAGAAACTTAAAACTGAAACTGTGGGCGGTCTCAAAAATAATCTGGGAGTAATGGTGGAGGATGATGTAGAAAAGACATTAAATGGCTTCTTCTCTACTGTTTTTACAGAAGAATGCAATGACTAGTGACATGACAAGAGATAAGGTAAATTCTCCATTAAATGTCACCTCCTTAACCCCTTCCCGCCGGAGGAAATTTTCGATTTTCATTTTGACTCCCCCCCTTCCAAACCCCATATGAGGTCTTAATGTTTGCAGGACAAATTTTTCTTCATGATGCTACCATTAGTTATTCTGTACAATGTACTGGGAAGCTGGAAAAAATTCAGAATGGGGTGGATTTGAAGAAAAAGTGCATTTGTGCTACTTTCTTACAGGCTTCGTTTTTACGACGTTCACTGTGCAGCCAAAATGACATGTCACCTGTATTGTATTTTTCCGGGGATACCAAATATATATGGTTTTATTTACATTTTAACCCCTTAACAAAAATCCAAAACTGCAAAAAAATTTTTTTTTTCTAAAAGTCGCCATATTCTCACACCCATAACTTTTTTATACTTCCATGTACTGGGATGCATAGGGCGTCTTTTTTTTACAGGACCAGGTGTACTTTTTAGTTATACCATTTTGGGGAATTGCTATTGCTTTGATCACTTTTTATTCAATTTTTTATCAGAGGCAAAACAGTGAAAAAACGGCAGTTTGGCACGTTTGATTTTTTTTTTTCCTGCTACGGCATTTACCGTATGGGAAAAATATTTTTATAGATTTGTAGTCTGGGCGTTTTCAGATACAGGGATACCTAATGTATATGTGTTTCACAGTATTTAAGTACTTTTATATGTGTTCTAGGGAAAGGGATTTGAACTTTTTATATTTTTTTTTTTTTTTTTTTTACATTTATTAGACCCCCTAGGGGTCTTGAACCCCAGGGGGTCTGATCACTAATTCAATGCATTACAAGAAAACGGCATTTCTATTGCAGGCTACAGCTTGCAATAGAATCTAATGAAAGACAGGCCTGGGAGCCTTCACAAGGCTCCTGACAGCCATAGCAATGGGACACCGGCCCCAGAGCTTGCAAAATGGCAAAATGGTGGTGCCCATACGCAGCCAGTAAAATGGCGCCTCAGTCAGCTTTGACCAAGAGGGGTTAATGCCCGCGATCAATGCAGGCACCAATCGCGGGCATTAGCGCCAGGTCTTTGCTGTATAAAACAGCAGAGACCCGGCGGCTATGACAGCCACACGATTCCCGAGCAGCCGCCATCTTTAAACACCCAGCATATCCTCTGTACTATTACAGCGTATGTCGGGAAAGGGTTAACCAGGAAGAAGTGCAGCAATGTCTTAAAAACATTAAAATAGACAAATCACCATGTCTTGATGGTATTCACCCCCCAGGTTCTGAAGGAATGAAATACGGTAATAGACAGACCACTGTATGTAATATTTCAGGATTCTCTAGAAACAGGGTATATCCCACCAGACTGGCACTCAGCAAATGTCGTGCCAATATACAAAAAGGGGTCAAAAAGTGATCCAGAGAACTATGAGCCTGGCAGGTTTGACCTGTGGTGGGTTAAATATTTGAAGGTTTTCTAAGAGATGCCATCCTGGAGTTTCTTAGTGAAAGTAACCTTATAACACCCAGTCAGTGTGGTTTTATAAAAAGGATCGGTCCTGTCAGATTAATCTCATCAGCTTCTATGAAGATGATATAAAAAATGAGAATGTTGGGACTAGGTAAAACATATGCATTTGGGTTCTTAACTGGCTGAGTGATAAGAAACAGAGGGTGTTTGTTAATGGAAATACTCAAATTGGGTCACTGTCACCAGTGGTCAGTATTGGGTCCTCTTCTTTTTAATATGTGTATTAATAATACGGACCTGGTAGAAAGTTTACAGAGCAGGGTTTCTATATTTGCAGATGATACTAAATTTTGAAAGGTAATTAAAAATAAGGAGGCTAGTAGAATATTACAGGTGGTTCTAAGGAAGCTGAAAGCCTGGACAGAGACTTGACAAATGAAGGTTAACCTCATCTAATATGTCACTATGTATGTATCCTTGGTGCCCATTGAGAACATACCTTTGTCAACCTCAATGACGCTAGGTTCACACCTGCGTCCGCTTAAAAAAAGAGGTTACCCATGGAATCCCACGGACCCCATAGACTATAATGGGGTCCGCCAGGTTTCCGACGAAAATGGCATACAGGACTTTTCTCTCCTCACTTTTAAAGTTGAATGGGGAATGGAATCCATGAGTGGAGACACTTTTAATTGAAATGCCTATTGTTTCAGTACTGTATGGCACAAAAGCTCAACTGTCTTCTGTGAGAATGTCATGAACACGTTTGATGTTTTCCTCTTCTGCAGAGGTTGAAAGACACCCTGAACATTCTGCATTTTCACAGGACTCCCTGCCATAACAAAACTCTCTGTGTCACTTCACTCTAGTTGAATATGCAGTGGCAACAATATCAACCAGGATCTGCACCATATCATTATGAATCTTGCAGTGACAAGTAGAGGTACTTTATCACAGCATATAGTTCCCTTTTGCCATTTTTGATGATTCATATCACTTCATTCACTTTAACTGCCTATGTATATACTGTGACAACTTGGGGGGATTAGTCTCAAAATGGCGGCAGACTCCTGGTCCGGACAGCAGTGGTTCGTGGTACTGGGATAGATAGCGCTCAGACGGTCCAAGTGTAAAAAATGAACAGGCTTTATTCAGCTTACATGCAACATAACAAAACAACAAAAATCTAGGCCACAGTTAGGGCACTAATTGACTCCTTGAGCCCCTAACTAGCCTGACTACTGCTCAGCTCCAGCAACAGTCCCCTGTGGACCCCATGCCTTCTGGGACAGACCGTCTCTCTCTGTTCTTGGCTGGACCACCATCTCCTGCTCCCTGCAGGATACTCCAGCCTTCTGGAGTTACGCGCCCCACCCAAAGGTGTGGCTGAGAGCCTTTTCTGGCCTGGGCCTGGGTCGCTCAATAGCGCCCTCTGGTTCACATACTCACATACCCTCCCCCTCAGCTCACTACTCATGAGGTGAGCAACAATGGGACGAGACATCCTATGACGAAGTCCCTCTTCAACCAAGTATGCCTGTCCAGTGTCTCTCCAGAAGTCCCAATCTGGCGGTCTCTTCTTCCAAATTCCGCTCCGTCGAGTTTTCCGTTTTCTCCTCACTTTAAATGCTACGCCAAGATCCTGGCCATTCTGTGCAAAGGCAAGTTTTACTTCATCACCTTCACAATTCGCCAAACAGGAGATCACATCATTTTCATCACATTTCTCCCCATAATCTTCAGCCACCCCATTGCATGACTTTGATCCCTTTAGTAAATAGCCATAAGAATCTTCATCTTCACCTATCACGAATCTACAGGAGCTCAGAGACCAACTAACACGTACTTCATGCACATCAATGTCTTTAGAGTATAACTGTTTCACGGGTACTTTTTCCGTAACCTTCATCTCAAAGCAAACTTTGCCATCACCAAAAAGGCTTAGAAGTTTAGGAGACATAGGCTGCTTGCTCTCCTCTATGTTTGAGATACACAAGCTCTGTACCACAATATTTTCTTCTGCACAAGGGCCATACAGTACACCTTCACAAAATAGATCACGCTGAACTACATTTTCTGGTATGTCTTTAACAACTGCCACATCATATATTGGAATGGTTTCTGTATAATGCTTCCACACCTGTACGGCAGCAGGGGAACCACTTCCATACTCTAGTCTTACCTCCTCTTTCTCATATGCATAACTTCCTGGAGGCATGTTGCGGTACTGTGATAGCTTGCAAGAATTTTCATGCCAACCCCTTTCTGACAGTACAGGAGGTGGTGATATCGTCATCTCAACATTCTTCAAGTTATTTTCATTCCCTGTGCTAACACCGAAGGACTGGGATACCAAGTTTTCAACATCACAGTCTTTACTGTCAGTACCCAGATGCTTTTTGGTTACAGGTTCTGGCTTAATGTCTCTGCTTTCCCTGCCTCTATGCTGGCAGCTTTCTCCAATTCTAACGCTTTCTGTAGCGCACAAATCTCTGATTCCAGCTCCAGAACTTTCTTCACTGCCACATTTTTCTGAGCAGCCTCCATCTCAGTTTTTACTATTGCAACTTGCAGAACTTCCTCAATCTTCCTGACATCTTCTATGGCAGCAGATGTAGATGCCATCTCTTTATACACTATGCCTCCTAATTCTAGGATATTCTGCAGTGTTCTTCTAACATTTGTCAGGTCAGCATCCTGGATGATATTTTCTGCTTCCCTCACTGTTCCCTGAACTATGTTGAACTGACCCTCCAACATCTTCTGATAAAGCTTCTGCTCATCTGCAGACTTTTTGTCAAGTCTTTCATTCAAGTCCCGTATCTCAGTGGCTCTCTTATCTTGCTCTTGGTTGAATAAAGACTCTTTTTCTTGAATCACATTTTTCAGGGATAACAGCTCTGATTCTTTAGAGGTTAACAGGCTCTGCAGCGAGTCCTTCTCAGCTTCTAGTGCTGCCAGCTTTGAAGATAGGGCAGATGCCGACTGTTCAGTATTGGATAAAGACTGCTGCAATCGATCCAATTCTTCTCTTTTAGATTCAACTTCGGCTTTTAACTGTTCTATCTGAAAAGTGCTCTCTTCCAACTTTATTTCTGACTCACGCTTCACTTGATCCATCTGAAACTCCAGCTGTTCCTTGATGCGTGTAATTTCCTCCTGCTTGTTCACTTGCACCTTTAGTTTAGCAACAAGCATTTTTAGATCTACAATCTCAGTAGATAAATTAGACAGGTTTCCCTCAAACTGAATCTTCATGTCTTCTATTTGGAGGTCCAATTCTCTCTTGGCCTTTTCCAGCTTGTCATAAGCATTAGCTTTGTTCTCATACAATATCTCCACAGATTCCAGGTTTTTCTCAACTTCATCCTTGGAGCTAACCAAATCCTCCATTTCAGTGCGCAGTTGCTTGTTGAGCCTCTCTAACTCGACCTTCAATTCAAGGGCCTCTGCTTCAGCACAGTCACGTTCTTCTGCATATCTAGCAGAAAGAGTCTTCTCTTCACCAAGCAGCTGATCAAACTTTTCCTGCTTCCTTTCCAAATTTGACACCATCCGACGTTGAAGATCAAGATCTACACCTACATCTTCTAGTTCCTGCTGCAGTCTAATTTTCGTCTTCTCAAGTTTTTCATAAGCAGCAACCTTCTCCTCAAACCATTGAATTGTAGCTTCTAGCTCCTTTTGCAACTTTTCCTTTAGTTCTTCAACAGAGTCCAAGGACCCAATACTATCCTCCATTTTTTTCTTCATATCAGTTGCCTGAGCCTGTAGTGTTGAAATCTGCTTTGTCAAATCTCTTTTTGCTATCTCCTCTTTCTCTAGTTGCTCAAGGAAACCATTTTTCTCATCTTCCATGTGTTTTAGTTTTGTTCTAAGGTCAAGCTTCTGACGGGTTTCTTCTTGCAAAAGTTCCTGAGTGTCCTGAAGCTGAGATTCTAGTGTAGAGAAATCTTTGGAAAGTTTGATAAACTTGCTGTCTGCTTGAGAAAGAAGCCTTGTAACATTATTCAATTCCACCTGCAGACCGTTTGCCTTGTCTAGCAGTTCTGCTTGAAACCTGTCCCCTTCTGTGACTTTTAGTTGCAGCTCTTGAAGTTGAGTCTCTACTTTTTTATGACTCTCCTGTAAGGTTTGCACTTCCTGAGCATGGACAGACGACATCTCCATCAATTTTTTGTCTTTATTTTGCACCAAAACAGACAATTTCTCTTTATCTTCACAAGATCCTGACAGCGCCCTCTCCAGGGTACATATTCTAGCTTTGAGTTCCCTTTCTCTTTGTTCCAGAACTCCAGCTCTGCTTCACCATTCGTGGATTTCACTATTTAGGCGAACCTGCTTTAGTTCATGCAAGTTTTGCTCTGACTGCAATGTCTGCACCACAAATTCTAAATCACTCTCTCGGTCAGACACATGCTTCCACAGCTCTGCAATTTCATTTTCTTTGTCAGTTAATGCAGCCTAAAGTTTTTCACACTTCCTGACTTGGTCATCCAGACATTCTGATTGACACTGCAAAAATTCACTTCTCTCACGTTTAGCAGTTTCAAGCTCATCTCTTAATTTTTCAATGACACTCTCTTTGGCAATGGAGTCTTAGACATGCTGCTCCTTTAAATCCTGCAATTGCTTCTCAAGCACTTGCTTTTGCTCTACACTCTGTATAGCTTTATTAGATAGAGCACATTTCATTTCAGCAAACTCCTTCTTAGTGACACAGTCCATTCCAGGCAAACCCAGTACCACATTTTCACAATGACTAGGATATGAACTCTTTATGGAGTCAAGCTCTTTCTTTAACTTAAGGTTCTCTTTTTCTGATACCTCAAGTTGCCATTTCCAATCAGATATTTCATCTTCATACATGAACCTAATGGTTTTAATCTCATCTTGAAGCTGCTGCACCATAATATTTTCATCTTTGGCGCTTTGATGCACTTCAGTATGAGACACACAGTCAGCAGGGACATATTCAATCATAGAACAGAGGTGTTTTAGAAAAACTGAGTCACCATCATGCAACCCTTTATCTTTACTTGCACTCCACATGCTCTGTTCCGGGTTTTGTGTCTATCTGCATTCAGACTGCTGCACTAATAAACCTGTGCATAATTTCTCTGCTTTTTTACAAGCTGAAATTCTCTTTTTCTTGCCCATGGTTTAATAACAAGATTACACAATATTCCACAGCAACCTTGGGTTCAACCGGCAGCAACTTTTTTTGCTATCTTCTGCAGTCACATGTACTCAAACAGTTAATTTATGTGGCACTACAACAACCAGCATTTTCTTCTGTCTTCCACAGAAAACACAAACATGGCACCATAGCTTTTCACATAGACTGTTTGCAATATCCAGCTTCTACAGACATTGCTTACTTTCTTGCCATCAGCAAGCACTTTACAGACTTCTGTGCCACAGTATACACAAAGTCCATTCCCTGGATTCCTCTTCCAGAGTTTTTACTTTCACCAGTTTTTGCACACACTTTGCTATGTTGCAATTCACTCACCCCTTCCTGGGTTTCTCAGTTGAAATCACAGATTTCTTCCAGCTTTAGGCCACAATGCACACTTCGCAGTACTGCAGTCACCAACCACTTGTCTTCTAGGACTTGCGTGAATCTCTTTCTGCCTGAATCCGTAGCACCATATGCAACAACTTGGGGGGATTAGTCTCAAAATGGCGGCAGACTCCTGGTCCGGACAGCGGTGGTTCGTGGTACTGGGCGCCGGAAAGATAGTGTTCAGACGGTGCAAGTGTAAAAAATAAACAGGCTTTATTCAGCTTACATGCAACATAACAAAACAACAAAAATCTAGACCACAGTTAGGGCACTAACTGACTCCTTGAGCCCCTAACTAGCCTGACTACTGCTCAGCTCCAGCAACAGTCCCCTGTGGACCCCATCCCTTCTGGGACAGACCGTCTCTCTCTGTCCTTGGCTGGACCACCATCTCCTGCTCCCTGCAGGATACTCCAGCCTTCTGGAGTTACGCGCCCCACCCAAAGGTGTCGCTGAAAGCCTTTTCTGGCCTGGGCCTGGGTCGCTCAATAGCGCCCTCTGGTTCACATACTCACATACCCTCCCCCTCAGCTCACTACCCATGAGGTGAGCAACAATGGGACGAGACATCCTATGACGAAGTCCCTCTTCAACCAAGTATGCCTGTCCAGTGTCTCTCCAGAAGTCCCAATCTGGCGGTCTCTTCTTCCAAATTCCGCTCCGTCGAGTTTTCCGTTTTCTCCTCACTTTAAATGCTACGCCAAGATCCTGGCCATTCTGTGCAAAGGCAAGTTTTACTTCATCACCTTCACAATTCGCCAAACAGGAAATCACATCATTTTCATCACATTTCTCCCCATAGTCTTCAGCCATCCCATTACATGACTTTGATCCCTTTAGTAAATAGCCGTAAGAATCTTCTGTCCTTGGCTGGACCACCATCTCCTGCTCCCTGCAGGATACTCCAGCCTTCTGGAGTTACGCGCCCCACCCAAAGGTATGGCTGAGAGCCTTTTCTGGCCTGGGCCTGGGTCGCTCAATAGCGCCCTCTGGTTCACATACTCACAATACATATATATATATATATATATATATATATATATATATATATATATTAAACCTATGGATTTGCCTTATTTTTGTCACACTAATTTATAAGGCTCTCTCTATTATAGTCAGTTTACAGAGTATATACCGTATGCGCTGCCAGTTTCCAATTAGTTGCTTGAAGCTTATCCACTGATAAAGTGTGGGTTTGTGTATAAGAAATGTGTTCCTATCTCTTGCAGAGTATATTTGTGCTTCCACATTGATGCCCAGTGTAACTTACTTTAATGAATCAGCTGACACCTTTGCATAATTTTTTTTTTTTTTTTTTGTGTACAATGCCACCTTGCAAATAACCTCGATTGGTGAGGTTTGAGGGTCAACTAATATAATATATTTCCCAAAATTTCAGATCTCTATATTATCCAGAACTGGTTCAGAATATGAACTTTCGAAAGAACCTTCATAAATATGATGCATAATATATCTCATGGATACTAACAGGGTCAGTAGCTTTATCAAAGCACCATCTGGCATGATGATATATATCCATTGTTCTATGCGCATTTTATATTGGTTCACAGCATAGGACAACGCATGGTATTACTGTATATACTCTTCAGAAAGATCAAAGCACCTTTAAATATGTTTGCTTCCTTTACAAGAAGTGTATTCAAAGCTGTCATGATGGGCTCCATCCAACTTAAAAGATGCAATATAATGCTACCAGCCATATAAAGATTTTATTTTAACCCCTTAGCAACATCCGCTGCGCCATATGTCAGACTGGGAGAAGTCATATCACAAAAAAGAGGTCACATTTACCTGATGCTGGATCCAATTGCTTCATCTAGCAATAGGTAAATGCCTCTTTTTCAGTGATATGATCATGGAAAAAATAGGGATGGTCTTTTGAGGGTTATAGCTGAATATACAGGTGCCCTATATCCTTATTTCACCACACACAACCCCTATGTTTCTTCAGTTTTATACCCCAGTCCCCTGAATTAATTTTACACTCCAGAACAACATTGTTCTTCCTTCACAGTGCAATATCACTGCCTCCCTCTCTTCACCCACTTAAGTAAATCATTCTCTTTTGATGTAAGACATCAGTACCCTAACATGATACCTCACTGCCCCCTCACTCTATATAACACCTCACTATCCCTCATTCTTTATAACACCTCACTGCCCATAACTTTATAAGTAACTATTCTCTTATCAATATAAACATCTTACTGATGCTGTCAATCCATATAACTCCCCACTGGTCCTTCACTCTATATCACACCTCACTATCCCCCTTCTCTCTATATAACACCTCACTGCCCCCTCACTCTATATAACACCTCACTATCCCTCATTCTTTATAACACCTCACTGCCCATCACTTTATAAGTGACTGTCATCTCAGTCCATATAACATCTCAATGACGCTGTCACTCCATATAACTCCTCACTGGTCCCTCACTCTATATAACACCATGCTGATCCCCTAATTCTATGTAACACCCAGAGGTGAATCAAACCTCTTTGCTACCTGAGGCAAATTATAGAAAGGTGCTCCCCCCAAAAAAAGATACGCATACCATACACAACCACCTTTTTTTGGCCCCCACTCAGTATACAGCCCCCCTTTTTTGGCCCCCACACAGTATATGACCTCCTTTTTTTGCCCCTCCCCAGTATATGACCCCATTTTTTGCCCCCCAATATATGACCCCTTTTTTAGGCCCCTACAGGATATTGCACCCCCTGCAGTATATGACCCCCTTTTTTGCCCCCCCCCCACAGTATATGACCCCCTTATTTTTGCAGCCCCCCCATAGTGGCAATACTTTTTACTCACCTTTTTTTTTAACTCATGCTCCTTCCGCAGCTGTCTCCAGGGTGCACTGTAGCTGACGATGAAGAACGCCAGGACGCTGTACGTAGCGTCCTGGCATCCTTCAGCATCATGACGTAAGTGTAGCGCTGCCTAGAGGCGGCAGCGGAGCTGGCCTGCACAGGAGCATGGATGGGTGAGTAAAAAGTATCGGTCGCTAACTATTGCAATAATAAAATAAGTAGTGGGCAATTAGAAAAAATAATACTGCCAATTTATTCCATGCGGTGCCATCTGAGGCCATTTCCTCAGGTTGCCTCATGGAACGTGCGCCTCTGATAACACCTCACTGTCCTCTCACTCTTTGTAACACCCCATTGTCCTCAACCACTCACACAATGGACCCCCCCTTCCCACTTCTGTACTTCTATACTCCTGGTAGGAGCAAACTGTACTGCAAAACTGCCATTACTGTTACACTGAAGGGAACTCTTACCATAGAATGTGCAGCAGCCTCCAGCCTGATATAAATCCTGCACTGAGCTGAGAAACAGGTCCCCCATCACAGTGCGTTCCTCCACTTAGACTGCAATAGCTGTACTGTCAAAAGAGGACTGTCATTATGGACATAGCGCCCTCTATGTGTGTGAGCAGTAAGCACCCTGCTCATAATAGAACTCCCTGCAGGTCAATGAGGCTCCTTCATAATATATAGTGGCTGTTGTGGAAGAACTCAAGCCATTGGCAGCTATTTACTATACTATTATATAGTATATAGAGACATCTGAGCTGCTGTGGCTGCAGTCTGGGTGAAGAAATAAAAAAATAAATGACTTGAAAAATTTGAGTGTGTTGGCATGTCTGTATATAGGTCAGTTGCTGACCATAATGCTGTGGGGGTGCTGGCTGTTTCAAAGATGGCATCCCTCATGTAATCTAAGCACTTAAAGGGAATCTCTCAGGGAGATTTAGGACACTAAACCACCCACATGTCTTTATGGGCAGGGGGTTTAATGTCCCAAATCTCCGTTGTAATGCAGTCTGCGGCTGCATTAAAAATAATACAAAAAAAACTTTATACTTACTAGAGGTGAGTCCGATGAGCTTCAACTTTTTCATCTCTCGTGTTTCCAGTGCCTGAGTTGTTCTTCAGTGAAGCCGGAGATGCACATCCTGGCTTCACTGCACATGATGCCAAGATCTGGCACATGCGCATTGAAGCCAATGTGTACTCCTCTGGCTTCACTGAAGAACTGCCCAAGCATAAGGAGTAAAGGCAACAAATGAGTATAAAGTTTGTTTTTTTTGTTTTTTTTTAATGCAGCATTATAACTGGGTTATTTGGGACACTAAACCCTGCTCCATAAGGACCTGTGGGTGGTTAAGTGTCCCAAATCGTCCTCACCGATTCCCTTTAAATGTCGTGGTCAATTGCAACCATGGCATCTAAGTGGTTATATTACATGAAGCCTACCATTATTGACCTGATCAGTGCCCCTTCAGCATCGAGAGGGGGTGCTGAACATTTGTCATAGTAGCTGGGAATCTATTAAAGGCTAAGGTACCACGTTGCGGAAAAGCTGCTTTTTTTGTTGCAGATTTTGCTGCTTTTTTTTAGCCAAAGCCTGGAGGGAAAGGAGCAGAAGGAATAACTATAAGTATCCTAAATATTTTCCATTCCTGTTGAAGCCACTCTTGGCTTTTGATCAAAAAATAGCAGTAAAACCTGCAACAAAAAAAAAAAAAATCAACTTTTCTGCAACGTGGGGCCTTGGCCTAAGGTTCCTAGCCTTGTTATTAGTAAAAGTTCCTTTGCATAATGCCACAGTCAGTGTATAATAAGAAAGCAGTGATATTACAATTTACGCTAGGTTCACACTAACATTGGGGTTTCCGTTCTTGGGGACCCGAAAAACATAAACCCTATCTGCTTAAAAAGCAGTTACCCTCGGAAACCTGCGGACCCCATAGACTATAATGGGTCTACCGGGTTTCCGCCAATTTTCTCTCCGCCTATTTTAATTGGAATGGGAGATGGACCTCAAACCTAGCGTAACTTCAGTATTGCAGTATTCAGTATTGAAGCACTGCTGTATAATGCATTATCCATCAAAAATTCATATGTAGTAACCTGCTGGGGCATTACTAAAATAGATTTCAAAAAGTGAAAAAAAAAAGTTTTTCAAACAATTTCCAAAAACGGTAATAATATTAAAAAATGCAAAGCACCCATCCTTCCCTCAGTTAAACAAAAAAATAAACATATTAGGTATTGCTGTGTCTGAAAATGCTCTATTAGACTAAGGCCCCACGTTGTGGAAAAGCTGCTTTTTTGTTACAGATTTTGTAACAAAGTCAAGTATGGTTTGAGCAGAAAGGAAAAGTGTTCCATTTATACTTCCCATTGCTTGCCACAAATCTGCATAAAAAAGCTGTGTTTCCACAACATGGGGCCTCAGCCTTAGGCTTAAAAACCATATCATTTGTTGACCCCCATAATGGAAAAAAAAAATAGAATTTTGTAAATTGGCATTTTTCACTTCCTATTCCTTCACAAAAAAGGGAATAAAAATGGCACCAATAAAAGACTACATCTAAACCTACAAAGTATATAATTTTTTCAAAGGTATTAAAACTATATAAGGCTGAGGCCCCATATTGTGGAAACACAGCTTTTTTGTGGCAGATTTTGCTTTGTTTTTTTAATCCAAAGCCAGGAGTGGATAGAGCAGAAGGTAGAAGTATAAGAGCTTTCTAGTTTTTGGCTCAAAAACTTCAGCAAAATCTGCAACAAAAAGAGCTGCGTTTCTGCGTAAAGGTAACAAAAACTATCGTTGATTGTAATGTCAATCTGTATTTCCTTAGTCCAGACAGCAGCACAATATGGGGTATCTCTGCCCCTGTCTGTTGTTTAGGACAGTGGAACCTTTAATTAGCACCAAATTTAAGGTGCCTCCTACTGGCCCTAAAAGAGGGCACCTGAGACCTCCCTCCTCTGTAAATTATAAAGTAAAAGGAAACAAGCTTCTAGGGAGGGAAGCCTTGTGCTGCTGTCTGGACTAAGGGAATACAGATTGACATTACAATCAACGATTCCCCTTACGTCCGACAGCAGCACAATATGGGGAGATAGCAAGTAATTCCCCTAGGGAGGGTTTCCTCGCCTTACAACGTCAAGGACTGTCTGACCAAACTCAGTTGTCTGGGAACTGCGGACGTCTAAACGATAATGTTTAACAAAGGTCAACTGAGATGACCATGATGCAGCCGCACAAATCTGGTCCAAAGGTAAGGACCGGTACTCAGCCCAAGAAGTCGACACAGCCCTGGTCGAGTGGGCCGTAGAAAAAACTGGAGGGAGTAACTCCTGAATAAGGAAGGAAGACTTAATTGTCTCCTTGATCCATGTGGATAGAGTAGGCTTGGAAGCCTTGAGGCCTTTGTTTTTACCCTGCATGTTAATTAGTAGGTTTTCGGCCTTATTAAACGGTTGAGTGCGGGATAGGTAAATCCGCAGACACCTTACCACATCTAAGGTGTGGAGCTTTTCTTCCTCCTCAGAGGTTGGAGTGGGGAAAAACACTGGTAGCGAAATTAGCTGATTGCTATTATAGCATGAGGGGACCTTAGGGTTAAACCCAGGCAAAAATCTAAGGTGCACCCTATCTGCAAAAAACTAAATGTACGGTTCTCTAGAAGAGAGAGCCTGGAGTTCCCCTACTCTTTTGGCAGATGTAATAGCCAACAAAAAAGCGGTTTTGTAGGCTAAATATTTTAGCTCCGTAGTCTCCAAGGGTTCAAATGGAGGACCGCACAGGCCTGTAAGGACTACCGCAAGGTCCCACTGGGGAACTGGAGATGATACTGAGGGCTTTAGCCTCATTGCCCCTTTAAGGAACCTTGCAACCAGAGGATCCTGAGACAACGTCTGTTCAAATGAGCGGAGAGGGCCGCAATCTGCACTTTCAAAGTGGCAGGGGCAAGGCCCTTATCCAAACCGTCCTGAAGAAAATTTAAAATATCAGCCGTTGAAGGTTGTAGATTATTAATACCCTTCTTGGAGCACCACTCCATGAAAATCTTGGCTGTCCTCTGGTAGTTCTTATTGGTAGAGTCTGCTCTTGCAGAAGAAAGGGTCTTCAGGACGGCCTCTGACAGTCCTCTATCCTGTTGTAGGGACTGCTCAACCTCCAGGCTGTCAGGTTGAATCTCCAGAGATCCTGGCACTTCAGAGATCCTTGGGAAACCAGGTTCTGGATGGGGGGAAGCCTCCAATATATCCCTCGACTCATCTCCATGAGTTGGGAAAACCAAGCTCTTTTTGGCCAGAATGGAATGATGGCTATCACAGAGACTTGGTCCTGTCTGATTTTCATCAATACCTTCGGTATTATTGGAATTGGAGGGAAAATGTATGCCAGCCTGGACCTCCAAGGGATGGACAGGGCATCCACTGCCAAGGGATTGTCCTCCTGGTAAAGGGAATAGAACGTCTCCACCTTGGCGTTGAGTCGGGTTGCCATGAGGTCTATTTCTGGAAGACCCCACTTCAGGGTAATCTGATGAAAGACTTCTGGATTGAGTGACCATTCTCCTGATACGGCATGACCCCGACTCAACCGATCCGCTACTATGTTCAGGGAGCCCTTGATGTGAACTGTGGATAAATGGGTTAGATTTTTCTCTGCCCATGTAAATATCAGATCTGTCTCCCTCAGGAGGGTTGGTGATCTGGTGCCTCCCTGTCTGTTCACGTACAGCACTGTGGTCATGTTGTCTGACCGGATTTTGACTGCTCTTCCCTTGAGAAGAGGCGAGAAATGGAGTAAGGCACGATATACAGCTCTGAGCTCCTTCCAGTTGGACAAGGTCCTTCTTTCTGGAGCGCTCCAGACTCCCTTTATGGAGATTTCGTCCAAATGGGCTCCCCATCCCGAGAGGGATGCATCTGTAGTCAACAGGGTCCAAGAAGGTTGAACCGTGGACCTTCCGTCTTTCAGGTGCAACCACCACTTGAGGGAAAGACGGGTCCTGGGGGAGAGTCGAATCTTCTTGCTGAGTGTAAGAAGGGAGCGATCCCAAGCCTCTAGTAATTCCTTCTGGAGGGGACGTAAGTGCCACAAAGCCCATGGGACTGCCTCCACTGAGGAAGACATCAAGCCCAGGATCTTCATCAATGTTCTGATGGAGGCTATCGGCTTTTTGAAGAGGTGCCGAACTGCACCGACCAGTTTCTCCTTCCTTGCTGGTGTCAAGGAGACCTGCAGGCGGACTGAATCCAGGAAGTAGCCGAGGAACTTCCTTCGGGTTGAAGGGATCGTTACCGACTTCTCCCAGTTTATAAGCCATCCCAGACTCTGAAACAGGGACACGGCTGTCTGTAGATGCTGGAGCAGAACAGACTCTGACTGGGCTTTTATCAACCAGTCGTCTAGATAAGGCACCACGAATATCCCCTGAAGCCTGAGGGCGGCCGCTATAGGAGCCACTACCTTTGTAAAGGTGTGGGGAGCAGAGGAGATCCCGAAGGGTAGTGCTGTGAATTGAAAATGTTTCCTGTGGCCGGAAACTACTACGGCAATCCTTAGAAACCTTCTGTGTGGAGGATAAATAGGAATATGCAAATAGGCATCTTTTAGATCCAAAGTCACGAAAACATCGCCTTGGAGGAGAAAGGTGGTGACAGACTTTATGGTTTCCATACGAAAGTGCTTCTTTTTGATGAAGCGGTTGAGGTACCTTAAGTCTATGATCATTCTCCACTTGTCTGCCGGTTTTGGTACCAGGAAGACAGGAGAATAGACACCGGATCCTTCTTCTAGAGAAGGGACTTCCTCCAGGACTCCCTTGTGAATGTACTCTCGGATGGAGCATTCCAATGTAGTCTGCTGCATTGTAGGGAGGCTGCGAGTTAACACAAACCGATCCTGTGGAGGATGGAGGAACTCGATTGCATATCCTTTTTGGATTACCTGCAGGACCCATGGGTCTCGAATTTTTTCCTGCCAGCAGTTGAAAAAATGGGAGAGACGACCCCCGACAGGAATCTCGGCCACAGGAAGACTGCTCCTGATGTCAAAAGCTAGGCTTCTCCTTTTTATCATCAGACTTCGGGAATCTCCAGACGGCGCCTCTAGAGGAATATCTAGAGCCTCTTTGGGACTGCCGTCCACGACGAGGCGGATAGCCTCTACTACGGCCAGAGTCAGATCTACCTCTAAAGGCCTGGGGCAAAGTTTTACCCTTCCTATCGTCCAAGCCCTCCAGGATCTCGTCTAGGGCACTGCCAAAGACTCTACCTGGCTCAAAGGGTAATGCGCACAAATTATATTTAGAGGGGAAATCAGCTCTCCAGGGCTTCTTGCTGCAGTGGTAAGTGCCAGGGATTTGGCCGCCAGCCTTAATTGATGGTGGGAGGCTTCCGCTAAATATTCAGCTGCCAGGGAAACCGAGCCTAGAATTCCGAGCAGCTCGTCTCTGGAGACTCCAGAGTCGATGTCCCTCTCGAGGTGGACCAGGTCAGTGCGTAATTTGGCTGACACTTCACAAGACGCAACCGCCACAGCGGTCTGGGCCGAGGCAACTGAATACGCCTTCTTGAGGGTATTGTCGATGCGCCTGTCCATGGCGTCGTGCAAATTTGATCCATCATCTGATGGTACCATAGTGCGGCGGGACAGTTTGGCCACCGCCATATCCACCTTGGGAGGAGGACCCCATTGATCCCATTGAGCAACTGGGAATAAAGCCTTGAACCTCCTAGAAACCACAAGAGGTTTTTCAGGACATTTCCACTCTGAAGACATTAATCTTTGTAATGTCTCGTCCACTTGGAAGACCCTAGGCCCTCTATAGGTGGACGTGGAGGCTTCCCCGTCAACATCACGATCCTTAGACCGGATGGACTTCAGCAGCCGGCTTAGTTTTTCGAGTGGGAAGCACGGTCTGCTGGAATCTTCAGTGGAATCGTCAGATGAGAGTGTCTCGTCCACTATCTGATAATCTTCGTCAGCGATGCGTAGGGAAGACTGTGTCTCAACCCGCGGTCTCTTGGCAATCTGGGCGATGGAAGAACGGATCTCCTTAAGAGACTCCTCCATATAGTCCTTTACCCAAGTGACAACCTCTCTTATAGAAGGTTCTTCTGACGGAGGTCCGCGGCATTGGCGACAGCGGGTAAAATCATAGCCGTCAGGTAAAGGAGTATTGCAATCCTAACACATTAGGTGTTTACATTTAGAGGACTTTTTCCTCCTCAGCCCATCGCCGATACCTGATGCAGAAGATGACATCTGAAACATCAAAAGCCACATGACAATGTAGAATGGAAGATTGCCAAGCATCGCACAAGAAGAAAAAAACCAAGGGGTACCTTACTTTAAATTGGTCACTTGAAGAAAAAAAGATCCAGTCAGGAAAAACCAGACACCGCAGCAGAGGAGCTAGTAACCATGTGCTCACCAAGTAAAGGACTGAAGCCCTTTTAAATGTAATCCAGCAGCGAGGGGAGGAGCCAAACAAAGACACATTCATACAGCGCCAAACGAGGTCAAATGCCATAATGGAGCATAGAGGAGCATAAGCCTAAGCCAGAGGCTCTAAATACAAGCAGCAAAAAATAATTCTATATTTTGCCTTTTAAATTTCAATTTTCAAACTTACCGCACTTTTCCGAGAAAACCGGAAGTAGGCCGCGGTGGTGCGCAAAGGCTTCCTTCCCCGGGGAATACGGGACCGAAGAAAAGGTTCCGGCCGAAGAGGTTCCCCGCTTACTTCCGGGATCGCGCTGCCTGCAGAGCGATGAGCCAGGTAACGCTGCGCTGCGGAGCGGAAAAGGCCCGAGGGACTGGAGGATCTTTGGAACGTCAGAAAGGACCGAGGTACCCCCAAAAGGTAAGCCAGGAGCTTTAGGAAAAAACCCCTAGCAACGGGAGGTCACCAGAGACCTCCTTCCACCTGTCCCACACAGGACAGAAAAAAACACAGTGGAGGGAGGTCTCAGGTGCCCTCTTATAGGGCCAGTAGGAGGCACCTTAAATTTGGTGCTAATTAAAGGTTCCACTGTCCTAAACAACACACAGGGACAGAGATACCCCATATTGTGCTGCTGTCAGACATAAGGGGAATATAAATTTGGTATGACCATGATCTTACTGACCCACAGAATAAAAGTAACATATAATTTTTACCACACAGTGAGTGTAAAAACCAAACTTGTAAAAAAAAAAGAACAATTGCACATTAGGGCTTTTTTTCAATTCTACCCAATTCATAATTTCTTCTGGTTGGTGTAGCAGTTATAAAAGTCACAAATGCAATTCAAATAGAGCAAGGAGGTGGCCTGTTGTGTCTCCCCTGTCTGAGAATTTCAACGGTTAAGGTGGACATCAGTGGTCCATGGTTTTAAACTGTGACCCTACTGTGACCCTTGAAGTATGTTAAATAATTGTACAGAGAAGGATAACCCAGCTCCAGAACTTGATCTAAAACCTACATTCACACGAACGAACGGGGGAAAACGGCAGTGAAAAACGTTCTTTTTTCACATCCGTTTTGTGTCCATTTTCACAGATCCCTCATACTGCAGGGTATAGAGTTATATGTGAAAACAGACAAAAATAGAGCATGGTTTGGTTATTTTGATGGTCCGTTACAACAAACCATCAGAATATCGGTCTTGTGAATAGCCCCCATTCACAAATAGTGAAATTAATGCAGCCATTTCTTTAAAAAAGAAAAAAACGGCCGACACATGGCCAATTTTCTGTGTTGTGTGAATATAGGGTTACCCAACATAAATGGACCAAACTTTTTTGGTGCAAGATAGCGCATCTTAATCCCTGCCCCTTTTAGTAAGCCCTCCCTTATTCCAACCAAGCCCTACCCCCTTGTCAGACAACGCACAAAAATTGTCTAACGCTAAGGCCCCCATTGTGGAAACACAGCTTTTTTTGTTGCAGATTTTGTTGCAGTTTTTTGAGCCAAAGACAAGGGTGGCTACAAAAGGAATCGGAAATATATAGGGAGTTCTTATACTTCTCCCCTCTGCTCAATCCTCTCCTGGCTTTGGCTCAAAAAACTGCAAGAAAATCTGCAACAAAAAAAGCTGCTTTTCCGCAACGTGGGGCCTTAGCATTAAATAGTTAATGTGGTGTAAGGCATATATACCAGGTCTTTGGCCCAAAATGTGCCAAAATTCTGTTTTCATTAGTAAATCTACCTCATTGTGTGATAGTTTCAGACATTTTGACACTATATCAGTCTGTATAGTATAGACAGTCTGCAAACTTCCCTATCTGCAGACTGTGCTACAAAACTATGGAAGCACATATTTTAGGCATAGTAATTTCAAGTGGTTGTCCAGGTTCTGTAATGTTTTTTATACTGATAACCTATCCACAGGATAGATCATCATTATCAGATCAGTGGGAGTCTGACACCCAGACCCCGCACCAATCACTTATCCCAATCATCTGCTTCTGCTTGATGATATACAGCAGAAGACGCCATCCACTGTATAGCTACGGCACTAGAGTATTGTAGATCTGCTTCTATTCAAGTGAAGGTTGGATTGCACAACTGATTGGTGCGGAGTCTAGGTGTTGGACCCCCCTATCTGATACCAATAACCTATTCTGTGGATAGGAAAGCAGTAACATCACAGAGCCCCAACAACTACTTTAAATGTATCAGAAAGAAAAGCTTGGTAATAGAACAAGTTTTTTTTTCCTCTGGAGATTGGGAACAGGTTACGGAATTGTAGCCTTTTACACACATTACACACACATTTTAGCAACACATTTGTGAATATAGAAAGTGACATGGAATTTAAAAAATCATCAAAAATGCTTAAAAATTGGTTTGACATAAAAACTTTCTACTGACACTGTAACGTCTTTGCCTGTTCGGGTCTCTGCGCCACCCTGTTGCTCAATCTGAACACGGTCCTAGACAATGTAATGGACTTCCAGCTACACCCATGTTCTGAGCATTTCTCTCTGGACCACAAATAGTTAATCTCAGCCTTGCCTGTGTGATTGACAGCCTGTCCACCAATCCAGTCTCTGGCTTGCCCAGACTTTCTATAAACAGGTTGTCAGCCCCCACATGGTGGCCGGTTATTGCACTGTCTTTGCCTGCTCTCTTTGTTACATCCCTTGCTACTTTGTTACCTGATTCTCTGACCTTTGGCTTGCCTTGTGACTATTCTCTTGGATTTTGATTCTGTACTGCATTGCTCGTCTGTTACTGAACCCTTGGCTTCCTGACCTCCCTTTGTGTTGTTTGTTCTGTCTTAGTTCTGTGTTGTCACTTACTCAGTATAGGGCTTGTCTTCTAGTTGTCCTTTTACCGTTTAGGGTAACTGAGGCAATAGGAAGGAACAGTGGCTGGGGTGAGATTAGGGCTCACTTGTCTCTGTCCTTCCTCCCAGACCGCTGCAGTAGTGTAGGGTATTGCTACATCTGGCAAGACCTAACAGACACATTACCTTTAATGCTACAGTCATTGATAACATTACAGAGCACACTACACTGATAGACATCATACCTTTGTTATGTATTTCACCTTTTTAATTTAGGAGAAAAACAACTTTGAAGTGTTATGCAAATGAGGCAGTCGGTGCACTGGGGCCTTAAGACCTAGGAGCATTGCTCTTGCTTCTCAAGTAGGATGGGTGATATCATAAGATCAACTGTTACTGCATTCTGTGGTGCAGGCTGGAGATGGTAGGGGTCTGAGTGGCAAGAGCAGTGCTCTAGTGAGCTTAAGGTCCATCCCCAGTGCACCAACTGCTTCATTTATGTAAGACTTCAAAATTGTTTTTCTCCAAATCTATGTTGTTTATCACTGCAATGTGTTCTGTAACCCGGTGGTAGCAGATGGTGGTGGAAGTGATAGACTCCCTTTGGCTAAGGCTCAACGTGGCGTGCCGCAGCAAAAAAAGCACTGTGGGAAAAGCTGCGATGGCAACGCATCGCAGTTCTTCCCGCAGCGCTTTGCACAGAAAGTTCGCCGAGGTTTCCTCTGCGGACTTTCTACTTCAATTATTTCTATAGGGAAAGTGCTGGCGTTTCTGTAGATATAATTGACATGCTGCGAGTTCTAAAACCGCAACGGTTTTGAAAATTGCCGCGTGTCCGCACTGCATATTTTACTGCGAAGTGTAAAACACTGCGTTTCTTTCTGTTGCATTTCTGCCTCATGAGTCCCAGCCTTAAGGCATTTTCCAGATCATTTTTCTTGATGATTTATGGGATCCCATCCAATTTGCTGCGACTGTAAAACACCACATTTTTTTCCATGGCCCCAACCTTTAAGACACATCAGCCTTAGCATCTATTCACTACTAACTACACTACCATTACTATATGCATACGTATGTACATTAGTGTAAAGTGTCAACCACCTTTCTGATAGTTATCCCTGCTCCAGTGAATTAATTGTGAGTTTTATCTGCGGCAATATTTATTTTTTCCTGAGGTTCAAAAGCTTTTAGGATCAAAGTGCCCACAAGTCATATTCTTTGTAAAGCAAACAACATGAACAAAAACTTGGGCATTAAAAATGCTGTACTATTAACCCTTACCTCTCAAAGTACACTTCACGAAACAGCATAAAACCTGTTATGCTTAGGCTGGGACACAGGACAAGTTTCTCTAAAAACTATCTGAAATCTGGTGATACTTGCTGCTGCTCACCTCCAGGTCTCTCTGTGGCCCTTCTGCAGTTTTTTATTAGCAGTAAATGACGCGTTTTGGGGTTCGCAGACCCCTTTCTCAAATAAACAAAACGGATATAATAAATATAATTATTTATAAACAGATATAATAAAAATAAAAATCTGGTTTTATTTATACCCAAAAAAGGAATATCCGCCTCTTAATACAAAGGGGTAATTGGGTAACAAAAATGTAAAGGGATTTGTGCCAGAGCCTTCCGGTGTGAAGGGCATCGCACCTGGTGGAACTGAGGCAAGGCAGCATCGTCATGGACATGGGATTCTATATGATTCATTTCGCCTGATTTAATCTTACAATCGGTGAGCACCCATACACAAGGATATTGTGGGTCACTGATAAGCATTTATTTTAAACATTATTACCTTATAAGTGCTTTTTTTTTCTCTCCTATACACCCACACCACAGTCTTCTGCAGTTTTGAACTTTTGTATCGAAAATGTTGAAAGTTGTGGGTGAAACCAAAAGCAATAGCTGACACACTGCAGGTTTTAGTCACAGCATTTACATGATATGTGTTTAAGGCCAGGGGCCCCATGTTGCGTAAAATGCCGCAGTTTGGCCCCAGCGGAAACGCCGCGGAAAAAAACTCAACATTTTACAGTCATTGCAAGGTGGATGGGATTCAAGCAAATCCTATCCACACCTTGCAGAAAAATATACTCTGCAATTTCCAAAAACGTCACAGTTTTGGAAATTGCATGTCAATTATACTTACGGAAATGGTAGCGGTTTTCCGATAGGTATAATGGAATCAGAAAGTCCACAGAGGAAACCTCTGCGGACTTTCTGTGAAAAGCGCTGTGGGAAAAACCATGATGGGTTGCCACCGCAGTTTATCCCACAGCGTTTTTTTGCTTCGGCCCACTACGTGGGGCCTTAGCCTAAATCTCATCCACATGGGCTGTAATGACATTGGCTAACCTTCTGTCATTACAGCCCATGTGGCCCTATCCTAAAAGTGCCATTTATGTGCATTATCATTTATCTCATGATGTGCCTTTGCAATATCTCAGGATAAGTTGTCTATGTGTCATGATTCAGGCCAATCAGGGCCTTTTCAATCGGGGCCTTTTATTGTGGTAAAAAGGAACTAATCGAAGCTGCCTACTTTAAAGGTTATGTAGCACCAACAATTTTTTTTACTCAGATGGTGAAATACAGTGTATCACTTTTTTCTGTTTTCACTTTCTGATCATTTTATTTTCTATATGTAAATATGGGGGGGGGGGGCACACTGACCCATTCTTTTCTATGGGTCCGTACACACAACCGTGATTTTCACAGTCCTTTGTGCGGGCCGACAATCATTTAATTTAATGAAAGGAGCCGCAGAGCCCCGTGTCCCCTGTGTGCAGCCCGTGTTTTTAAATCACGGCAGGCCGGTTGCAGCACGGTAGTCTGCAACCGGCCTTACACTGACACGAAACCTATTAAGCCACACCTGTGGCATGACCTAATATGCAGATACTGATAGAAGACCTGTGTGCCTTTGTTAGGCCTCCATCTGCCATGGTAATGCAGAGCCGCCCTCCTTTTTCAAACATCTTATATGCTGCAATCACTATTGAATGCAGCTCCTAACAGTTTAAGCTACCAGAGTGGGGTTAGTTCCGATCTAGACTTTTGTAGCGAAGGTAAAGCTGTGTAAGGCTAAGGCCCCACGTTGCTGTTGCAGAAACGTAGCATTTTTTTGTTGCAGATTTGCTCAGATTTTTTTAAATCCAAAGCAAGGAGTGCATTGAGCAGAAGGTAGAAGTATAAGAACTTCCTATATATTTCCCATTCCTTTTGTAGCTCAAAAAAAAAAAAAAAAAACACAGCAAAATCTGCAACAAAAATAGTAGCAATGTGGGGCCTCAGCCTAAAACAGTCCATCTCCTGGCATAGTCTTATGAGCATGCTAAGTATGACAGACATATAGTTCATCATTTGCCATTGATGGGTTAAGAAAGCTGGCCTTAAAATTTGGCAACTAACTTTTTCCTCTACTTTTCCTTTGGCAATCACACCCCTGAACTAGGCTCTGGCACCACCTCTTTGTATCTCCAACTTAAAACCCAATGCTCTGAATGTTAATTATCAACCTCCTCAGGTCTCCACCTCAATGTGCTCAGTTTTATGCCTCATACTCATATGTCATGAGTGCACTCAGGCTTTAACACACTGTGCAGAAGATTGAGCTCTTTCACACTTCTGGCCAGCACCTATTTCAACCCGCACAAGGCCCACAACAATTTCCCCAGGTTTTGAGCTGATTCTCACTGTCACTCCTTTCTGGTTCCCTCCAAGCTATTATAGCCCACAGCAGATAGTCCCATACAAACCTCACCCAGGCTGATGGTGATCTTTGGCCTATGCCACTTTAGCGGTGGCTTACACACTTGAACTGCAAACCTCCCTCCTCCACATGTATCCTACCCATATCCAGTCACAAGACTGTATCATTCTTGCTCGGTGAAGAATCATTACCGCTCTACTTCAGAAATTAAACCCAGTGCTTCACGTGACACCTCTGTGCAGTCTTCACAGACCTCTATCATGCCACTCTCCACCTCCGTCCTCCTCTGAAAGAATTGAGCCTTCTTTTTTTGTCTATAGCACACCATACTCCTGATCAGTAGAACCAATACAAATGCTGAAAAAATAGCTCCAACAGGTTCCTCTATGTCTCCACATGCCTTGCTAAAACTCCCCCCACCTTATTGAATACCTATTGCTCCACCTAGCTCAATAACATGGACATCAGTGTCATGGCATACATCCCCCGCCAATGTAATTCCAAACTCTTCCTGGTTCTACTTACCACCTTTTAACATAAATAATATTTTAACTTACTGTAAGGATGCTTACAAATGTATTGACACCAAATCTGTGTAATGTATAACATAGAGTCTAACTACGTCTAACTATGGGACTTGACTCTACAATTGTTTGATCGCTTTGAAAATACTTCCCTAATAAAGTGTATTATTGCCTGTTAATGATATACTTACAGGCAATCTATTTGGACCTACCATAGGCAGAGTCAAATAGGCACATACACATAGCAGATGCAGGATTCTTGTTAGGTTCTCAGTTGCCATAACTCAAACTTTGCTAAAGTGCACCAATGGGATTACAGAGTGAGCCTGCTAATGACTAAAGTGTTAAACAAGTGCCATATTCTGCTCCTGCCTTGGGTGGAGGCACATCATTATGATGGCAGAGCACAACAACCCGCTCACCAAGATGTACTATGATATCATGGAATTGGAAAGGGTTAATTTAGTGAGGCAAAACTATAATGAAGTGCTGGTCTTACCTGGCACTAGCAGTTATTTGTTTCAGATACTATTGCATACACGTACAAAACATTAAGCCATATCCTCAATACAGTATATGCTCTACAAAGAGAAGAACAATGAAATTATATTGATTATTATTAGGTGATATTTTGAACAATAAAAGGTAACTTTGGGGAAATGTTATTTAATTTACTTTACTTAGAAAATGCAAGTAATAATGCTCATATAATAATACTCATGCATACAAGCACTAAAGGGGTATTGCAGGATCAGCAAGTAAATTAAGTTATACAATTTTTCAATATACTATGTTTATGAATCCCTACAGTTTTCAAGATCTCTGCTTGCTGTCATATGATGACCACAACTTGTTACAAAGCACAGCTCAACTGTAACTATGCCTGTGTGTCCAGCACATAATCTGTATTTGTATAATGTGGAAGTAAAAAGTAAAGGTTCCAATTGAATGACTGCTGAGAAAATGTGTGTAACTTTTCATTATGGAAAGAATAAGCTTTATTTGCTGAAACTATAATATGCCTTTAATTTATGAAGAGCACCTGATCTGTGTAGAAGCCAGTGTATTATGTGTTCCCCAACTAATTCTCCAGGTGTACAACAAAGACCATATTGAAAGTGCATATGTGAGAGACACCCTTGTAAAAAGGATAACTATGCCTCTAGTACAGGTGCAAAAGTGAACAGTAATAAGGATCTTTGTTCACAGTGTTTTATAGATGCAAAGGGGAAAAAATATTTTTTTACTAAAGATCAGATGTACCAATGTGATAATGGTAATGATAATTTATTAAGATAAAGGTATTTCATATGCAAGTCTTAATAAAGGCCAAGACTAACGCAGGACGCGACTGATTTATTAAGAGGCTCAGGACTGTGCGCCTGAATGGAGATCTGGATTAGATTTCCATTATAAGGCCGCAGCCCCACTTTGGGAAAATGCAGCGTTTTACATTACCTGCAAAGTGGATGGATTCTGGCTAATCCTATCCACACATTGCAGAAAAAAGCTACTTTTTGAAAATAACAGCATGTAATTTTACCTACAGAAACGCTGGCGTTTTCTGTGTAGGTATACTCAGTTAGCCTCTAAAAGGTATCGCCTGATTTCTTCACTCTTCCACTAGGTATAATGGGGGCAGAAAGTCTGCAGAGGAAAACTCTGTGGACTTTCTGTGAAAAATGCTGCATAAAGAAATGCAATACGTTTCCGACGCGTTTTTTCGCAGCATTTTTTTCTGCGTCTCGCTGCATGGAGCCTTAACCTTACTCACGCTAAAAAACTGAAGTGCCCCCACCCCAGCCCTCCCTGCTCTACCTACATTCACAGCATCAGCAACAACATCACACACTTTGATAAATCTTGCACATTTAAAAAGGTTCCAGTCTAACACTATTAGTAAATCTCCCCATTGTGTTCTCTGATCAATACATTAACTGTGGGACACAAATGAAGAGTCATCCAGATCAAATCAATATGAAGTGAACAAGGACTTATGATATGAAAGTTTCAAATAATCCCCACAAGGTTTTAATGAAAAAAACTTCAAAAAGGACTATTATCTGAAGACACAAAATAATAAACTCAAGAAATGTGTGAAGCACACAAACATGTGATGAAAGGAAAAATGATTTTTCAGGCAATATAGAAGAAGAATTTAGCAGTTAGAAAAAACTGTGAAAAAAAAAATTATCCCTAGAGGATTTGCAACTATGTTAAAAAATAATAATCAGGCATTAAAGTATAACAAAATGATTAACAAATCAATAGGAATGAGTGCCCTGCTCGCTTAAATCTTACAATGAGGAAATACGGGTGATACAAGAGGTCAAAGTATTTGTATGGTACAATAGTCCATCCCTATTTTAATAAATGAAGTAATACATATAAAGTTGTGTAAGGTTAAGCCCCAAGTGGCGTCCCGCAGCAAAAAAGCGCTATGGAAAAAAACGCGTTGGAAACATAGCTCAGTTCTTCCTGCAGACTTTCTGTTTAAATTATACCTATGGGGAAACCAACAGCGTTTCCGTAGGTATAATTGACATGCTGTGATTTCCAAAACCGCGCCGCTTTTGCAAATCGCCGTGTGTCCGCAGCGCGGTTTTTACCGCAATGTGAGCATGGGAATTCCCTAGAATCCCATCCACTTTGCTCTGACTGTAAAACGCCAAGATTTTTTTCTGCTGCGTTTCTGCCACATGGGCCCATGCACATGACCGTATGCTAGTTCAGTGTGTTATCCTGGTTTTTCCTGGATAGTACACTGACCCATTCATTTCTATGGGCCCATGCACATGACTGTGATTTCCACGGATCCGTGTGCGAGCCGACAGTCAGTGCCGCAAAACTCAGGACAGGTCCTATTCCTTTCCGATTTTGCGACCGTGCTCGATGGCCCCAATGAATGGGGCCTCGGCAGCACGACCGGTACATGCAGCACACGGATGACATCGCACATGGTCATGTGCATGTGCTCATGCTTTGAGGAAATGTAGAAAAGTATGATCAGGTAGTTATGATAAGCCTGCCTGAAAAGATGCATTTTTAGGGCATATTTAAAAACAGTGGATGCTGAGTATTAATCTGATTGCCGGGGTAGAGCATTCCAGAGAACCAGTGCAACTCAAGTAAAGTTTTGTGGATAGGAGTGAGATTTTTGGATAACAGAGGATGAGTAGGGTGGTAGGCAGAGAAGAAAGAGAAGATGTAGGGCAGTGCAGCGCTTTGAAGGAATTTTTGGCGTGAAACTTTAAATTGCATTCTGTGGAGAATGAGCAACCAGTCTAGTGAATGGCCCAAGGTAGATGCCTCCATGTAGCAGCTGACAAAAAGATGAGCCTGGCTGCTGTATTCCTTACAGAAGAGAAAACTTAGTGGGTGGAATACCAATTACTAAAGAATTACAATAGTCAAGATGAAAATGCATCAGTATTAGTTTTTGATGTTACCACAGTGAGAAATGGGCAGATTTTGGAGATGTTTTTGATGTCCAAGTGCCATGTGCATGCAAGTGATTAAATATGTGGGGTGAAAGAACAGTCAATAGAAAGAGTCAAAAAATAACCCCAAGACTTTGGATATGCTGCCTAGGAATTATAGTAAGTACACAAACTCAGAAAGAGGTGTCAGGCTTAGATAGGTTAGTAGATGACAGAAGCACTAGAAGTTTAGTTTTTGAAACACTGAGTTTCAGATAAAGAATAGATATTATGTTAGACACAGCTGACAGACAATCACTGGTGTATAGTACTAGTGCAAGGGAGATGTCACTGGAGGAGGTATATAATTGGGTTTCATTAGCATATAGATGGTATCAAAAGGCAAATCTGCTGTTTGTTTGTTAAACAGGGGCTGTGTACAGTAGAGAGAGAAGAGGAAGGGACTAACAGTAAGGGGAGAGGAGAAGACGTAGCGCAAGCAAATTATACGATAAGACAATGGTGAGAAACATGGGGAAAAAAACAAGAGAAAGCAGTGTCTTTAAAGTGCCTTTAGATTTAGCTGTCAGGAGATTATTAGAGACTTTTGTAAGGGCAGTTTTTGTACAGTGTAAAGAGTGAAAACCAGAATGTAAGAGGTCCAGAAGAGAGTTAGTGAAGAGCTAATGGATTAGGTGAGAACAGACCAAGCATTCAAGGAGTCTGGAGATGAAAGTGAGGTTAGAGTCGGTTCAGTAGTTAGAGGAACCGGAAGGGTCAAGGAAAGATTTGTTCACAGAAGCAGAGAATCCACCAACCAACCAATAAATATTAAAGACAAATAAATGACACATAGACTATGTCAGCAGAGATGACTGTAGGTTGCCTCTGAGTTGCTGAGTGTTGATAGCACATAGATTTCTGTATGTGTGATAGGTAGGTGTGTTCTGAGAAGGATACTAAACCTATGATACTAAAGCAAAAAAAGTCGTTGTTGGGAATTGGTAAAGAAGAGTTAATAAAGTCAGAGACTTAATGGAACTGTAAGGGTATGTTCACACAGCGGAAATAGAAGATGAATTTGAAGTGGACTTCCTGCTGCAGAAAGTTGAAGCAGAGCTTGGGCTTTCCACCATGACTCTCACACGCTGTTTAGGCTTGCAGAGTTGCCCACTCCAAGGGGTTTAGCATCTGAATCAATGAGAACCCGGCAGCAAGATCGAGCAGGACACTTATTCCTGCACACTAGAAGAGTCAAAGAAGGATTTTTTTTTTTTCAACTGACCAGAGAACCCACCAACTTACCAAACAATAAATAATGAAGACAAATAAATGACACTTAGACAATTGGTTTAGTAGTGAAATAGGATGTGGTGCATTATTTAAGGCTAAATATAAAGGGAGTTTGGGTACTTATATAAAATTAATTTTATTAATAGAAACAAACTGACTACCATAACGCATAACATAACACCAATACATATGAATATCTTGTCCATCCCAAACAACAAAAAATAGGCCAATAACTTAATTCAACATAGATACCATCCAGAAGCCTGTGTAACATATTCCCCATGCCCTGTCAGCGTGTAGTAACATTTACTGCGCATATGCGGAAGTATAATGAAGTTGTATATGTATTGTATATGTATTGAATAGTGCTTAATGTCTCATGCATGCACAATAGCCGCTAAAGATAGTGGGCGCCATCTTGGAAAAGGTAAAATACTTCAAACCAGCGCTACATACTATAAAAAATTGTTAAACACATAAATAGACTCATAGCGCTCTAAATTAGATGGATTACCCCAAATTATAAGAATATACGTATAAAGAATGTAATGAAGCAAGACAATATGTCCATAATGTATATAAAGATATGTGAGACCACATAAAAACTGCAAGATGGCCGCCTATCAGTGTGAACACGTGCCTACATGACACACCCTAAAGTTAGAAGATGGCCATATTACTATTCATTATTCATAGAATATAATCTCATATTTATAGACCCTAAGGTTCAATAGAGGGTGAAAAGGCAGTCTAGAGTAACTAGTGTTGGAACAACAACCCTGATCATGGGCTAGTGTCCTTACTAGACGGGGGACAATAGCACTCCAAATCCACGTTGTAGACTTGGGTGCTCTATATATGTTAACCCCACTTTTTAAAGTGATAATCACCCCAGAGAAACCTCTAATGGGTCAAGATAAAACAAAAGCAGTATGTGGAAATCACAAAAAAAAACAAAAAAAACACACAACTTTAATGGGGTCTCCATCTATTAAAATAAGAGAAAAACATGCGAAAGAGACATAGCAAAATACAAGATAAATTTTTTTTTTACATATACGCTGAGGGCATTAATAAAGGAATATACAGAATCACAAAAGTATGTAAAATGACATAAATCTGGATGTATTCAAGTAACAAGTATTCTTCCTTAGAGGCCATTCAATCCTACATATAGTGTGAGCGGTGAAGTTGTAATCAGTGAATAAGACGTCTCTAAAAAGACAAAAAACATAGTTGAAGAGACAATAATATAAAACCATCAATTCTATTAATAGTATACGGAGTGGGATACAAAGAGGAAGACCAAGGTAATTTATATGGGCAAGCCAACTAATCCAAAGTTATTTAAGTCAGACCTGAGGTGGAAAAATCCACATTGAGGCCTTTAGGTCGCAGCGTGTCTAAGCTATAAATCCATTCAAGTTCCCTCAATTTAAGTTTTTTTGTGCGATCACCTCCCAGTCTCATTGGTGCCACATGATCAATAATAGTAAATTTGAGTTGTTTCTCTGTATGGTGTGCATGTGTAAAATGCTTAGATACCGGTAAATCTAATTTCTTTTTTCTAATAGTATATCGGTGCTGATTAATTCTTGTTTTGAAATCTAATGTGGTTTCACCGACATAAATCATTTAGATGGGCATTGTAATACGTAGATGACATGATCGGAATTACAGGTGACGGATTTGATAGACTCTATTTGTAATCGGGTGTGTGAAGTGTGTACCTTTCAACATTAGGCCACAGTTCACACAACCAAGGCATGGGTAACAACCCAGTCTCTGTTTAGTAATATAAGTCTGTGTACTCTTTTTAAAAGAACCAATATCAGTGTGCACCAGTTTATCATGTAGGCTCTGAGCCCTACAATATGAAAACAATGGAGGAGCGCCAAATTCAGGGACATCCAAGATACAACGGCCTAACATGGGCCAGTGTTTACGTATAACAGCATTCACTTTTTTACTCTCCTCATTGTGGTCCAACCAGTATTAACTGAGCATTCAAAACCCCATTAAAAAGCAATCTGTGACTGGGAAAGAAGGAGCGGCATCAGAGGCGTAGCTAGAGGTTCACCACAGGGGGGCGAACATGTCCAAGTGGGCCCCCATCGTAGGTATACCGTTATTATCACTATACAGTGACCGTATAGTGGTATATATCGGCTCTACACAGGGCTCTACAGACCATTTAGGTGAACACAGTGCAGTAACATTTAGTGACTTACCGGTGACGTCTCTGACTAATCGTTCACATTTCCTGTCTCTTCCATCTGGACCGCCATGACCAACTCTTTCAATCTCTGTAATGGTTGCAGCACAGACATCTTTATCTCCTTACTTTTCCAGGCACCTGACCCACATTGTCCTCACCTACACACCCATCCTGCTGCTACCCCCAATTATAAAATATGTAATATAACCCCCCATAATGAATAATACCCCAAAGTGCATCTTTAAATTAATAACTTCCCCGTGTACCCCCTTTAAATTGTGGCCCTTATTATTAATGCCCCAGGCATTTCCTTATTAAAAAGTAAAAAAAAAAATGAGTGGGGTTCCAATACCCCGGACCCTCAGGATCAGCTGTTTGAATGAACCGTGGTACCTGTGTAAGTGCTGTGACCCCTTCTCTGTTTACATAGTGTCATTCATTTCATAACAGCCATGTAATGTAACTACAGCCTCGTCCTATACATGTCTATGTGACAAGACTATATTTACATCACACTGTCACTATAAACAGACTGATCAGTGGGGAGTCACCGATCTCTTATTATTTATTCTGAGGATAAATCAGCAATAAAAATGAGCTGGAAAACTCCTTAAGGCCGGGGCCCCATGAGCCAGAAACGCCACAGAAAAAAACGCAGAGTTTTACACTTCCTGCAAAATGGATGGCATTCTAGAGAATCCCATCCACACATTGCAGAAACATACACGCAGCGGAAACACTGCGATTTCCAAAACTGCTGTGGTGATGGAAATTGCAGCATGTCCCTATAGGTATAATGGAAGCAGAAAGTCCGCCGAGGAAACATGAAAAGCGTTGCGGGAAAAAACGTCATGCGTTTTTTC
The DNA here is from genome assembly GCA_947044405.1 of Leptodactylus fallax. Classification (NCBI taxonomy): domain Eukaryota; kingdom Metazoa; phylum Chordata; class Amphibia; order Anura; family Leptodactylidae; genus Leptodactylus; species Leptodactylus fallax. The sequence continues at coordinate 4,542,659 of CAMRHE010000100.1, forward strand.
CTGTAGCGCTTTTTTGCTGCGGCTCACTACATGGGGCTTAGTCTTAATAAAGCCAAAATACCACCTTAATTAAATTAATTGTCCCTTATATTATGTCCCTGATTCCCCCTGACATAAATAATACCACACCCCTAATGACCCATTACTGTATATAAATGATGCCCCCTAATGACTCCTTATATAAATAACCTCCCCCTTCTATTCATAATGTCCCCTAATAGCCCTTATATAAATGACCCCCATTATATTCATAATGCCCCCTTATATAAATGATCCACCCATCGTCCTAATGACCAATAATGAATCCTCCTTTATAATTCTAATTCCCCTCCCCCTATACTATTAAATGACCCACAACTGCGCTAAAAAAAAAAAAAAAAAAAGAAAGTTATACTCACCTACCTGCGATCCTGATGAATGGAGCTGCAGCCTCCTCCCAGTCCACACACAAGATATCTGTGTCTCAGTGCAGGAGGCGTGATGCTATGACGTCATCGCGCCTGCCTGTGCCGAGAAGCAGACATCTGTCTGTGGTCTCGGTGTCTTGTAAACCGCATATCTGCGGTTTACAAAACAGTTAAGTTGCAGGATGCGTTTTCGGCAGACACCAATCTAGTTAAAAGTAAAGCATGTTTCAATGGTGGCCCCGGGGTGGGCCCCACAGAGTCAGGGGCCCAGGGCAGCCGCCCCCCACTAGCTACGCCACTGAGTGGCATTGCTTCTGTGGAGACATTGAGGCAGTGAACCAACCATTGACAACAGTAACCTTTATACCACTAAGATTTTCTTGCCGAAACTTAACCTGCCAATCATGTAGCTCTCGTGCAGGAGATGCTGAAGCCTGTGGCACAGCTGACCTTGTAACTACTGGTAAGAGAAACCAATAATAAAACAATGACAACATGTTTAAAAGAGAAGGGAAATACAGTATACTAGACCAAAAGGGAAAGGTTAAATATTTTCGTATAGTAAGGTGAGTAGTGACAGCTGAGTAGAGAGACTGCAGTAGATGTGAGGGGACAAGGTCACTTGTACAGGTAGTAGGGTGAGAAGAAAGAGTAGCCGGGAGACTTCTTCTGTCATTGGGTTAAAGGACGAGAGTTCAAAAGAAGGAGGAGTGCGGGAGGGAAGTAAGTGGCCAGTTCTTGAACAAAGAGGTCTGTGACAGGTGGGAGGGAGTAAAAGGTATAAGGAATAAGGGTTATTGGAGAGACAGGCGATAAGAGAAGTGAAATAGGCAATGCTTGGTGAAGGAAAAAGTAGGTTTGAGCATAAACTTGAAGTGAAGGAAATCTGCAGATGTGATTTTCTCCATAGACGTTCAGAATACCTAGGGCACCACTAAAGAAAATGTGTTTGAGGCATGTGTCAAAATTGCTAGCATCTGTATTGGAAGGTTAGGAATGAAGAGGGTTCTACCTCATCCAGGGCAGTCTTGAGAGTCTTGTTGTAGTGTTTGATGGCCAGATCAGGACAAGAGAAAGAAGAGATGGGAGACAGAGATGACTGTAAGGTGTCTGCGAGTGTCTGAGAAGGACAAAAACATGTGATACTAAAGGAAAGAAGGTTGTAGTTGGAACGCCCCTATTTACATGCATGCTTTGGTCCAATTTGAAATCAAACATCAAACCAAATAAAGAAAGTGCAAAGTGATGCCAAAAAAATATAAAGTTACATTACAATAATCAAAGTACACACTCATCTGCAGCCCTAGGACTTGGTGTCTGCTTGCTCTGTTTATATTGGCTTCCTGAAATGCAACATGCTTAATCCTTTTTTCTCCCAACATCTCCCTCAGAGGAAAATCAGGACACCCCTACACACATTAGATGGTCAAATACACCTGTCAAAAATTGATTCAACTGATGCACTAAATCGCTGCGTTTTACAATACCTGCAAAGGTATTGGGGTTCGGCACTCACAAAACACTATTATACACTGGGGTACATGACATCTACCAGAGGTGGATGCCAGGCGACCTCCGGACACCCAGGAGAGGCGAGTTTAAGGCTAAGGGGATGGGATTCGTTAGGGACTGTAAAATGCAGGTTTTTGATGTTTACACCATGTGGGGCTTCAGCCTGTTTGTTATTTTTACTTACCTCCCCTGGGCCTCCACTTATTATACTCTGGGGTCTGAGGAGACCCCACTGTCATGATTCTGCGGGACTCCAGCCATCTCCAGGCCCACTACCACTCCGGCCCTGGTCATGGTTTCACCCCCTGTGACTGTGATTATTCCCCCATGCTTGTAAACCTGCACCAACTGATGCTGATTAAACTGGGAAAGGTAATGGGGGGTATAGGGACCTGACTGTGACAAAGGGACCGTGGGCAATATGTAAGAGAGGGGGGCTATAGGGAGCAGATTATGTGAGAATAGAGGAGGAGCATGGAGGTATTTTCAGAGAAGAGCTAGGGCAAAAGAACAGGGGGAAGAGTTTGATTAATCTGAGGTCAAATGGTAGTTCTCAAAAGAAAATGTAGGCAACAGAGAGAGACCTCCTGTTTACACAGCACTCCATGCTGCAAAAAAGAGGTCACACAGTGATCATTTGACTTATTAAAGAAGATGAAAGCAGGATAAGGAAAGACATTGTTACAAGACAACTATTACTTCTGAGGGGATGGTCCTTCATACAATATAATAATTAACAAAGAAATCACCAGCGTGTCCCTTTAGGTCAATAAATGACAGGTTTCCCACCACACAGCTATACTGTATATTAATGTGTTCAGCTCCTCCTGCCCTATGATAACTGCAGATCAACTATACCTCAATGTAAGAGGTTCACTTTAATGTGAAATCAAAATGTCAAGTAAAGTTTTGCTTGGCAGACAGTAGCAGACATAAATATACGTGTATAAATATATAACAGTAGCTTTAAGGTATGACTAAACATACATAGAGTCTATTGTTACCAGTAAGGGAATTGTCCACAATGAGGTTTAGATATTTGCATTTCCATGTAGACATTTTAGTTTCCATATTATGACGTTTGCAGTTATTCCCTCTACACTCAAGAGTTTGACAAAGTCTAGTGAAAGAAAAGTTATATCAAGGATATCATATACCTACAAACATTGAGCAAACTCCAAATAGGATACATGAAACACAAACTAAACATTACAAGTGTGGGTCAAAGAAAATGAACACAAATATACAAAAATATCCACAATGTTATTAATCCAATTAATAAAAGACAAGAATAAAACATAAAAAACAGATAAAGAGGATAAAGATAAAGAGGAGAACACAATACATTTATCTATAAAATACCCTAATATCTATAATTCATAAAACAAGGTTATACAAAAACAAGTAATAATAAATTACATAATATAAAGACATACTGTATGATATAGGGAGACAGCTTAATGTGCGTTTTGCCTCACAGATTTCTCTGGGGGCTTTTTTTTTTATATATATCTCAAGGATATACCTGGTATAATTGTATACATTGTATCTTTACAAAAACACAGTAATGTTCATAAAGGGCAATTTTTCAGTAAGGGCTTATTCACAAGAGCTTCACGCACATTTGGTGCACCCAGGGGTGCACCGCTAATGAGGCGAGGTGAGGCGGCCGCCTCAGACGGCACTGTCCGGGGGGCGGCATTTTACTATTTAATGTAAACCAGCCCAGGACAGGCCGCTTTAAAAAAAAAAAAAAAAAAAACTGAGCAGAGCGCGGCCTGTCCTGGGCTGGTTTACAAGACGTCGCATCTCAGCGCAGGCGGCGATACAATGACGTCATCACGCCGCCTACGCTGAGACACAGACGTCGCGGACAAGAGGAGGAGGCGGCGGCTGCATCAAGGCATCGCAGGTGAGTATAGCTTTTTTTTATCTATATAAATAGGCCGTAACCTGTTGGAGTATCCCGGCAGGTCAGGGCCTATTTATTTACCTACCCCGCGTCTGCTCGTGGCCGCCCCCGCTTTCCCTTCTGCTATGGGCCGCAGAAAGGGAAGTGGATGCCGCTGTGAGCGGCCGCGGGCATCGGTAAGTTAGGCCGCGGGCCGCAAATACTACTATTATTATACTCCGGAGTCTATTCAGACCCCGGAGTATAATAATCGGAGGCCTAGGGTTGGTGAGGGAACATAAAAAACAGTGTTACTCACCTCCTGCGATCCGATGTAACTCCGAGCAGGCTTGAGGCCTGTGGTGACGTCATCAGGTCGCGTCGCCGGCCTGATCACGTGACGTGTGTGCGCAATTAAACAGGGCCGAAAGCTGCAAGGAGTGCACCGGTGTCCAGGATATGTAAGTAACTCTGATTTTTATGTTTGTATTCTTCCCTGGGTCTCCAATCATTATACTCTGGGGTCTGAAAAGACCCCAGAGTATAATAATAGTTCATGGGTCGGCCACTATGGGGCATAATACCCTGTGCAGGGACCACTGTAGAGCATAATACCCTGTGCAGGGGCCACTCTGGAGCATAATACAAGTGCAGGGGCCACTATAGAGCATAATACCAAGTGCAGGGGCCACTATAGAGCATAATACAAGTGCAGGGGCCACTATGGAGCATAATACCAGTGCAAGGGCCACTATGGAGGATAATACCAGTGCAGGGGACACTATGGAGCATAATACCAGTGCAGGGGACACTATGGAGCATAATACCCTGTGCAGGGGCCACTCTGGAGTATAATACCAGTGCTGGGGCCACTATAGAGCATAATACCAGTGCAAGGGCCACTATGGAGGATAATACCAGTGCAGGGGCCACTATGGAGCATAATACCAGTGCAGGGGCCACTATGGAGCATAATACCGTGTGCTGTGGCCACTATAGAGCATAATACAAGTGCAGGGGCCACTATGGAGCATAGTACCAGTGCAGGGGCCAATATGGGGCATAATACCAGTGCAGGGGCCAATATGGGGCATAAAACTGTGTGCAGGAGTTGCTGCGGAACATAATATCGTGAGCAGGGGCCACTATGGAGCATAATACCATGTGCAGGGGCCGCTGAGAGGCATAACATTGTGTAATACTGTGTGCAGGGGCTGCTGTGGAACTTTATAGTGTGTGTAAATGGGGCGCTATAAACATGGGCTATGGCACCTGTTTATATTATACGCTGTCTGTTTATAGTGACCATGTGATGTAATTGTAGCCTTGTCACATACTGTAGACATGTACAGGACGAGGCTGTAGTTACATTACATGGCCGCTATGAGATGAATGACACTATGTAAACAGAGAAGCGGTCACGGCGCTTACACAGGTACCATTCAAACAGCTGATCAGTGGGGGTCCTGGGTTTTTGAACCCCACTGATTAGTTTATTAATGACCTGGAAAACCTTTTAATTAGTTAACACCTGGGGTATTATTAATAAGGGGCACTATTTATACAGGGTACACACGGACATTATTAATATAAAGATACACTTGGGGGTATTATTCATTATGGGGGGTTATATCATATATTATATAATTGGGGTAGCAGTAGGATGGGGGCTTTGTGTAGGTGAGGACAATGTGGGTTGGATGCCTGGAAAAGTGAGGAGCCAAAGATGTCTGTGTTGCAACCTTTACAGAGACAAGTCACAGCTGGAAGAAGTGGTCATGGCGGTCCAGAGGGAAGAGAAGGGAAATGTGACTGATTAGTCAGAGACGTCACCTGTAAGTCACAGAATGTTACTGCCCTGTATTCACCTAAATGATAGAGTATAAATACCTGAGTGATGGGGGTCTGTCTGCTGAGTCCCCCACTGAGCCTGAGAATTGGGTTTTTCCCCCCCACTGGGTGGGAATTCAGCCTGACCGCAGCCATATATATAGGTATGTCACTTGGTGGATGTACGAACCCGCGTGGCTCTCATTCACTTCAATGGGAGCGCCAAAGATACCCGAAGTCCAGTACTCAGCTACCTGCGGCGCTCCTATTATAGAGAATGGGGGCCACGTGGGCTCATCCATCCACCAAGCAGAAGATGTGTGAAGTTATTGTCATTGTTAATGCCGTGTTGTTGATCTGATACTGAAGTAATACAGGAAGAAGAATTCTTGAAAACTGTTTTATAACTTTGTGTATTGTGTATATTGTGCGACGATAACAGCGTGTGAAGCTAGTAGCATGGAAACTCAGTTTTTTTTTTGTTTTTTTGGGGGGGGGGGGTGTCTTTCTATAGTCCGCCTCAGGCAGCAAAGAGGCTAGGTTCACCACTGGGTGCACCCATTAGTCATGGACAGCATACAGATCCATTCATTTCTATGTATTCATTCAAACGTCCTTTTTTTCCATGAACCATAGGTCCTTTATTAAAAACGTACATCTGTTTTTTGTTCCAGATGTGGAAGCATCACGGGTGCATCATGCTAATGCAAGTCTATGGGTCTGTGAAAAAAAACAGATGGCATCCATGTATCACCCATTTTTCACAGACCCAAAGACATTAACAAACATAGAAATACTTTGAATACTTTGAAAAAAAAAAAAGAATGACTAGTTTTTCTTGGGAATGAAAAGCAGATCAATCACAGACTGCACCGAATAACCATTGTGTGTTGTCTGTAATTTACGTAAATGTGTGAATTAGATCTTATGTTTTTGTGCCGTTTTACTGCAAAAATTTCTAGAGATGAGGATGTTAGCGAGTTTTATTTTAACATCAATAAAAAACAAAGCATTGTCTCCCCTATAAAAGATATATATTATAGTTTTAGGTGGAGTGCTGTTGCGACATCCCTAATGCTCTGGATCCTTAGGCATTGTGTGATATATTCGCTCAGGTTGATGGTGCAGTGTAGTCATGTCAGAACTAACCAACAACTCATATACCAGAACCGAACTTTACTGGACTTGATTGTACAACGAATGACAAGTTTAGCAAAAACATTACAGTACTACATCATGGGAATGACTTCAATTACCCAGAGTTACACAAGGCAACAGGCAACACTTCTATTTTCTCAGGTGACACTCCCATCTACACTCACAATCTCAGTTCTCCGAGGCTTCATTACGTGGCAGACTGCTTTCCAGCATGACATGTACCGGACAGTAACAAAACATGGCTGGACCACTGAGCACCTGAACTCCGCAAGCACCGAAAGAAGTCTTCATACCAGTGCAACCCAAATGCCATGCCGCAGCCAGCACAAGATCATACCATCACATGAATTAAACCTAGGCGCAACCATGGTTCTACCTCTCCACTTGTACCTCTCACAAGAAGACAACAACCATCACATTGCATTACATTAGCAAGCAAGAACACAATGTATACCTCACTAAATAGAGGTTGCTAAATTGTCTTGGGTAGGGACACAGTATATTGCCACTAACAGTCTAATGTTTCTAACTGGAAGGATTGGCCTTCACCCCTCTACAAGTGCATGACTTTTCAGATCAAGCTCCATTCCTGGTACTTACTATATCCCACTTTTCAGTATAATTTCTAACAAACCAAAGTTTGAAATTTTGGATATGTCTTTGAGGCTAAGGCCCCATGTAGCAAGCCACAGACAGAAAAGTTTTTCATAGAAAGTCCACAGAGTTTTCCTCTGCAGACTTTCTGCCCCTATTGTACCTATACGGAAAATGCCAGCGTTTCTGTAGGTAGAATTGACATGCTGCGATTTTCAAAAACACAGACTTTTTTCTGCAATGTGTGGATAGGATTAGTGAGAATCTCATCTACTTTGCCGGTAATGTAAAACGCAGCGTTTTTTGCTGCAGCATTTCCTTAAAGGGGTACTCCCATGAACATAACCAGTTTTAAATTTATAGATAATTAAAAGTTAAATATTTTTGCAAATATAAGTAGTTAAACATTTTGCAGAGTTTTAAAGATTTTCTCTAAATATCTTGTGGTCACAAGTTGTTGTCTTGATCGGTTGTCAGTGGATACGACCATGAATGCAGGATCTTTCTAAGGTCAGGAAATCAGTAATGATTTCCTTATTGTGGCCGGGATATCTTCTCATACATGTAGTGTACCTGCCTGATAACCTAGCTACAATAAGAAAATCATGGCTGGGTTCCTGACAAGTCCCAGACCGTAGAAAGTTTCTGCATTAGTGGTTGTATCCATTGGCAACCGATCAAAACAACAGAATGTCACCACTAAGATGATTAGAGACAATCTTTAAAACTCTGAAGTATTTTTAACTACTTATATCTACAAAAAATGTTTAATTTTTAATTATCTACAAATATAGATATGATTATGTTCATGGGAATACCCCATTTAAACTTTGTTTATAAATGACTCTTGCAATGATTATTTTAAGGGAGTCTACCACCACAAAAATCACATCTAGACCACATTCAAACAGTTGTAGGGGCTCTAGTGGCATAGTGAACATTACATATTTTGTGTCAAAGTGCATTCATGCTGTCAAGAAGTTTTACCTGTGGTCGCTACCCAGTGCCACGTGTTAGACTCACAGGTCCCAATGTGGGGCGGGTCATAAAATGCTGCGTTTTACAGTACCAACAAAGTAAATGAGATTTTGGTTAATCTCATCCACACATTGCAGAAAAAAATGCTGCTTCTTCAAAAACGCATGTTTTTAAAAAACGTAGCATGTTAATTTTTTATCTGTGGAATAGCGAATGTTTTTCCTTTAGATTTAATAAGGGAAGGAAGAAAAGAAGAGAAAAACGCAGCAAAAATTCAATGAAAAATGCTGCAGAAAAAACATGATGCATTTTCGCTTGTTTCTGATTTGAGCTGTATTTCACTATGTGGGGCCTTAGCCTAAAAGTTGATTATTGGCATACTAAAAAGATATGTTCACTATGCCACTAATAACCCCTACAGCAGCATATTCATGGTTTAAAAGCAATTTGAGATACACAAGATAAATTAATAAGATTTGTATTTAAAAAAAAAATCTGATTTCCCACTTTTTGTGCTATTAAGAAAAACTGTATCTATGAATGTGCTAGAAGTGTGATCCAGGAAACCAACTGTTAGTGAAGTGAAGCAAATGGTTAGCTTTAATAAGATTATCAAGGATCAAAAGAACTGAAAATATAGTTGAACCGCTTTATTAAGATTGATGTCCATCTTCTCTCCAAATTCATCAACCCAGCGGGCAAGTGGCCTGCAGAGGGGCAATCCATGAGTCCCACTGTTATAACAGCATTTCATTTTTATACAAAACTCCTCAAGCTTCTCAAATCCATTAGTTATGACCATATCAATGGTAATGTCTGAAAAATCTTTACTCCAAAAAGATAAAATATAACGTACATATAATTTTTATCTGGACTTTGAGATAATTGGGCACTGATATCCATGAATGGTAATATAAGATGGCAGTGAAATTGGAGTGTATCAGAGATAGAGCCATTCTGTGATGCATATACAAGGTAAATTACGGAAACTATATTGTATAAGTAAGTTTAAAGGGGAGCAGCTTTCCTTAAAATTGTTTCCTGTCTCTTTGTATTCTTCCTGGAAATGTATTATTAAACAGCTGGGTGCTATTGCTCCAAAGAGTTATGCAACATCTCCTTCATTGCTCCAAAAAGCTCATTTGCAAGTTGACAAAAACGGTGATATCTCAGCAATGTGGGTACCGATTCACAAGGGGAAAACACTGTAACTTATCCATCTGCCAGGCAGAGTTGATATGCTGCATTCTAGCGACAGACTCCCTTTAATGATGAGGCAGTACCAAGACACTGTGGGGCCCCTTTTTTCCTGCTGACCACTAAGGAGTACAAATATTTCTATATTTTTATTTTCTTTCTTGGTGGGGTTCTATGGGCTGGTTTTGGGGTTATGTATTTGTAAGGATAAAACTGTGTTTTTCTATACTGGTAAATAAAAACAACTAAAAAATTAAAAAAATGTCTAAATATAATATCATATTCTGACTTTGGTGACATTATCTTTATTGTATACAGTGTGTGCATGACTAGATCACATAGAATAATATTAGACTGACATTTCCTCTAGCCCAAAAGCTTTTTGCTAAAGGCAAATACTTGAACTGAAAATAATTTGTATTAGTCTTAAAAGGACAGCTATGGATTATGTAAATCTAAAAATATATTAAAAATGAATGTCATAATATTTTATTGAATATCTCACTAACACTTGTGCTTTATTGTTTATAGACATTTTATACAGAAATAAGTGAATCCATTCATTTCCACATATTTGAAACTTATGAAATAGAGAAGTTATTGTATAACGGACATACAATATTCAAGGGTTAGTTCACATGGTGGAATTTGGTGGATTCCACTTTAAAATCTGCTCCAAAATATGCCGGAAACAAGCCTCCACTGATTTCAATGGGAGGCACATGCTGATTTTTTTTTTTTTCCTTTAGCTCAGGAATAAGCTCATAATAAGTCATACTCGATCTTCTGGAGGATTCCACCTGATAGTTCCCATTGAAGTGAACTGGAGGCAGAAAAATACCACCTGGCAGGTATGCAATTTGATGCGGAATTTGGTCAGCTACGAAAAATCCTGAAACTGAATTTTTCAACTAGGAAAGATTCCTGAAGCTAAATTTTTCAGCTAGTAAAATTCCGCCGTGTGAACATACCCTAAGGCCTCATATTATGGAGCTACTAGGACTCTATGTGCTGTCGTATGGTACTCCATGTGTTCCATATTCTCCCACTAATTGTAATACAGTATTGGAGGATACATTTACATGGATTCTGATGGAGAAAAATCTCCATATGTCTCCTTCTAAAATAAAAGGCATATGATGATAAATTAACAATCTGCGGTTTAGTAACTATATTGGAATATTCTTATTTTGAATAAATAGGAATTTGATTGAATTGTTCAGATATGGTGAACCAAGTGTGTAAACCAAATATATTTGGCATGTTTTTATTATTGATCTTATATGGAAACTGTCAGCTTCTTTTCTACTCCAAAAAACCATCACCAGTCCCTCATAGCGCCTCCCATATGTAGTCCCCCAGAGCCCGTATAACACCAGTGCGCCGTTAACATCTGATGAAAAATAAATGTTATTCTGTATGCAGATTAGGTCCTTCAAGTCAAGGAAGTGGATAGTAAATGGAAGACGTCAAGCTCTACATGTCCCAACCCGGCGTCTCCATTGTGATTGACATCCCTCAGCCCTAGTTTGGCAGTTGTGGTGATGTTAGTAGGCCTGAGGGATGTCACAGCTGGAGCATGCAGTTGCTTTACTTCCTTTAGCTCTCCACCTCCTTGACTTGAAGGTTCTGGACCTAATTTGCATACAGAATAAAAGTCATTTTCCTGCAGATGGCAGCAGTGGACTGGCATTATAAAGATACCATAGTACAACACATGAAAGGCACTATGAAGTACTGATAGTGTTTTAGGGGTGAAAAGGAGCTGACAGGTTCCCATGAAATTTGAGGTTTTTATCTGACAAACCATTTAGACAAATTGCTGCTTAGTTTTAGCTAAAGTTTTAGTGACCTTGAGAGTGACCCCTGGTTCACACTTCATAGTGTCTCAGTGAACCTGACAGGGCACTTTGTTTTTACTTGCGCTCCAATTTACATTCCAGCTTTAGTGCCATGTAAGAGGTAGAAATAACCATTTGGCCTTGCTATTGACTTACTTTTAGGTGACCTTTTCACCCAGAGAATCCTCCAGATCTTGTTTTGATTGACTGTACAAACTGTTTTGTAGTCTGGCTATACACTTACCTTATTGTATCTTCTGGTATCTTCTTTAGGGCATGGTCACAAAGCCCTTCTTGTAGCCTTGCTTGGTTAGACTGTGTGGCTTGCAGTAGGCATCTCCCAGGGGGATAGGCTGAAAAACCCTTTGAAGTCCTTTGTGGAAGCTTCCTAATCTAAAGGGAGGGATTATCGCTCTGCCAGGAGCACATGACACTTTTGTAATTAATGAGCATCATAAAATTCTCTTTTTCTATTAGATACCCATTAGTAAACCTGCTCTGGTTGTCATTTCAGACAAAACCATGCAGATCCTTTTATATTCCTACATGAAAGGGGATCTCTATCTGACTCATCCTCGCTGGCCTAATTGCGTTTGCACTTAACAGTGAGCTAAAACCATCTTTAGTCCCAAACTCTTGATCTTTTTCAGAAGCGGATAAGCTAATTAACTAGTAGGTTACCAAATCATAATATTTCATAAGTCAAAACTCAATGACCAGTGCTAACAAAAAAAGTGAAAGCAATGAATAAACGTGATAGTCATATAGTGCACAATAAAGCTGGAGGTGTAAAACAATAAAGTCAAATATAAAACTGACCCAATATATTCTTCATAATTAATTAGGTTGGAAGAAGAGACTTGTCTTCCCAGTTCAGCAGTTCTTAAGTCTTAGCACTTTGTGTGCCGTGTCGTCCGTCAATTCCTTCACTAATATAAGTGAATGGAGTTACATTGCGAGCCCAAGAGTGTTGCAACTGGGACTTCTAGATGCAAAAAAAATCCAGCAGTGCTTGATCTTTTCCCAACTAGAAGTCACAGCCCCCTCAGGGTTGTAGTGTGACCCCATCCACTTACATTAGTGAAGGAGGGTGACACGCCGATCTTTGATTGTGCAAGTACAGTTGTAGCCACAGTAGCCCTAGCCTTACAGGTTTTCTCTGCTGTGTGGTTTGTTATACTTTATACTTTATAGTAATTTGTTGTGAAATTTGTGGACATATCCTAAATGTTTTTATTGTAAAAGCTGGATTTTTCCTGTGAAAAATACAAAATCCTCCATCCCTGAAATTTCCGAACATTTTTTTTTTAATATTGACCACTGTAAACTGTTATATGCCGTAGGGTTTTGTTTTTTTTTTTTTTTAGATAGGAAACAGCTAACAGAGAAACCACATAGAAAAACTGCTGAATTATTTGATGCCTTTTTACAGCTCTAGAGTCTGTCACTGACTCCCATTGTAAACAATGGGGCTTTAATGTGGGCATCTTTTGATGTGAATTTCAGCATGGAAACTGCATAATCCATGTTAAAAAACAATGTGTGAACATAACCTAGGATCTGATCTATGTAATAAAGTGCAGTTCACGTTTAGTAGCTTGTCCCTAGAAACACAGAGAACAGTTAGAAACCACACTTTCTTCACTTCACACTATAGTTCGGCTTTTAACTCTTTAAATAGTTATAGATGCACTTGAAACATGAAGGGGAATAGAACCCCATTATCGTGACAGATTTTTGGACAGATTTTGAAGTACAACATGAGACATCCAGAAATCTGTCAAAATGAAGCCCTTGTGTTGTCAATGCATGCCTCTTATTCATCTAAAAATGTTTGGATGAGAGATGTGGAAAGATATAAGGCCAAAATACAAAGTGTGTAAACAAAATATTTCTTGTACTTTTTAAGAATTATCCTGATGAGTCTGTATATGTGTTGGCCGGAATGATATCCAGTAGGCGGCTTCAAGTGTCTGGATTTCAAAAGGGTGGATAGTATCAGTATATCCCGCTAAGTAACAAAAAGTCAAAACAGAAAGCACCACAAATGTTATAAAATGAAGCAAGAAGATCCTTTATTAATTCATGCAAAGTTCCAGTCCAAGTGCATGCTGTATACATATATGTTCTGTGTACCCAGACCCAGCAATGACATATAAAGAGCCCCAAATCTGGCAAACACTGGAGTGCAAGACTAACCGTCTAACCATCACTATGGATACATTCACTTGACTTGCCACTCTCTGCTGCCTTGTGGCAAGCAGACAGAACTTGCAGGTTTTACTGCGCAGTGTAGTGGAATTCTGCCCAGTTAGCGTTCTTTGGTGGCATGGCATTGCAGCAGCTGCCTACTGGCCACCATTCTGGGGCTGGCCAATATATCCTGAATGAAATGCCATAATTATTGTACTGTACAGTAGTTAAGTTGATCCCAGACTGAAAATTACATTTCTACTGAAGATATATTTGAAGCAAGGCATTCTACCACCAGTAAAATCTCTTCCACACTACTTATATGCTGCTGTAGGAGTGATAAGTGGCATAGTGAACATATCTTTATATCATAGTGCAATATTGCTGTTGATGAAATCCACATTTAATGAGCATGCAAATAAGCTATTTGATGTAGCCGAGATATAGCCGTGTCTGCTGGATCGCCTGTTTTCCCTATAATCACTATACATTGGCAAGCTTTATGTTAGGGGGCGCTGCTGGGTGGCACCAACAGACAAAAACTAGTGCTCTGTCAGATGTGGCCTTGCTCTAAGTGCACAGAGCAGCTCTGAAGCAAGTTTGCACTTTGACACAAAGAAGATATGTTCACTATGAGACAATACCCCCTTACAATAGCATATAAATGACTTACAAGTGATTTTGGTGGTGGTCAGAGGCATAGCTAGTGGGCGATGAACCAAGGCACACTGAAGACCTTTATACTGTGTCTGTTGTTCACTAAGGACCATTACACTGTATGTAATGGCAACTAGGTACCATTATATTGTATGTAGGGGCCACTGGGAACCATCATATGTGTGTAGGGGCCTCTGGGATCATTATACAACATGGAGTAGCCACTAAGGGCAGTTCTACTCTATAGAGGGGCCACTTACATTCACTTCTATGGGAGAGACTGTAATTACATTATATGGCCGCTATAAAATAGATGTGTGCAATCTAAAGAGAGAAGTCATGGCACTTGCAGAAGGTTGCAAATCCTTTTATTATATTCCTCATCAATAAATGAAAATGGGACAGCACATTTACTTAGGGGACATTATTACTAAGGGGGCACACACAGGCATTATTCATTTAAAGATGCACTTGGGAGTATTATTCATTATGGGGGGTTAGCATATATTTTATAATTGGGGTAGCAGCAGGATGGGGGCTTTGTGTAGGTGAGGACAATGTGGGTTGGGTGTCTGGAAAAGTGAGGATTCAAAGGTGTCTGTGTGCCAAACTTTACAGAGACAAGTCATAGCTGGAAGAAGTGGGCATGGTGATCCAAAAGGAAGAGGTGGGAAATGTGAACAATTAGAGTCAGAGATGTCCACTTTAAATCACGAAATTTTTCCTTTATTCCCTTAAATTATCTGCACAGTCATGTGTAGAGCCGGTATCTACCACTATGTGGTCACTGTATAGTGATAATATCGGTATACCTGTGTAAGGGGCCCACTCGGTTGTGTGCTTATCCCCCCCACCCAGGTGCTGAACCCCTAGCTACGTCTCTGGTGGTGGTATTCTTGCTTTAAGAACCCACTTATCACATATTCTTTTCAGTGCGGTGGGGAGTTTAAACCACTGCACCCCCACTGATCAGGGGGTGCTTAAAGGGGAATTTGCACATATCTAAGCACCGTGGTAATGATTTGGTACCAGGATAGGATACTTCTTCAGGATCCACCTGTTACTTCTATATAGACTACTGTGACGTGAGGTTATCTACATGTGAACCTACGTTCCACAATATCTATAGAGAGAGTATTTCTTTCTTCCACGCAGTGCAAAAGGCATTTAGATTGTTAGATGATTTTTTCTTATCATAAAGCTGTTACATTTCTTACCATCCCCCCTCTCAAATCATTTCCCCTTCTTTCCCTCAATTCCTTATCATGTACCTTCTTTGAAAGATTTTTTTCAAGACGTTTAATAAAAACATTAAAAAAAAAATTGCTGAAACGTGAAAAGGGAATTGCCATCTGGCTCAGTCCTTCTAATTTAGGGCATTTTTGGTCTGTTATCATTGAATGATTGGGAGGGTACGCAGACAGAATCTCTATAAAAGCCATCTTGAAGCTTCCTGTAAGAACACATGACCATTTCTCATGTGCAGGTTCACATACTGAGTGTATGATTTCAAATGAAAACTATTTCTGCAGTCACTTTTGAAAAAAAAAAGAAAGCTTTCTCCTCAAATTCCTTTTATCCCAAGTGGATCTTTAACTATAAAAACTCTGCTATGTAATTCTTTTAGCGTTTCCCACAAAAGAATCTTTTTGTTCCTTTAGCTTTGTTCAGAAAATAGTTGAAAAGTTCAGATGCTGCTTTATGTTTGAAGAAGCCTCACCCTCAGTTAAAGGGCTGTGTTCCCGAATCAGACGCAACATGCTTGTACTATTTAACTGTCTAGCGTTTCAAACTTAGTTTCATGAAAGGTCATCTTGAGAGTGCATCTACTTCAAATCATTGCATTGTGGGATATATTGCAACTTTTTTTTAAGGAAAATGTTACAGGAGGACAACCACTCAAAGTACATATTCACCTTTGAACACCTTTTAACAGTTTTGTTTCTGGCTTAACACCTTGATTTTTATTCTAGAAAGAGTATTCTATACGCAGAGCACAACATGGTAATCTAAATAGTAATGATGGAGCTCAGTTAAAGTATACCTGTTTTTTCAGGTGACTTTTCAGGATACGGCTTTCCATTAAGAGTAACTCTTTTTGGCCATTATATGACTTATAGTCCGCAGTTTTTAGCAATTTCCACCCTGTATGCTATATCTTTAGTTTGCATTTCTCTCTGAGACGGTGGGTAGACACTAGCTGTCATACAACACACAGAGTTAGTAGAGAAGAATCTGCTCTATAACTGTATATCTCTCAGAAACAGCCCCAGGAACAAGCAGGACATATATAGAGAAGTACTAACATGTACTGATCAGTAAAGTGCTTTGGTTTTCATTCAGTTTATATTCAGTTCCAACATCACCCTGAGCCTGTCTCTCTCTTTTCTTATGTCCAACACATCCTGAACACTCCTCCACTGGCTTTCTAGACTTTACAGTAGGTTCACACCGCTAGGAGACCCGAAAAATGGAAACCCAATCTGCTTTAAAAGTGGTTACCAGTGGAAACCCGCGGACCCCATAGACTATAAAGGAGTCCGCCGTTGTTTTCCCCCCGTTTTCCGTCTGAAAAATGCGGAGAAAAGTCTTGCTTGCAGGACATTCCTCACCGCATTTTTCAAGCAGAATGGGGGATGTAATTCCCGAATGGAAACAGAGTGCTTGCATGATCCCAGCCTGAGTCACCTTAGAGAGAAAGCAGAGATTTTCAGAGTGAAAAGCAGTTTAGCAGAGTGAGGAGGAACAAGGAAACAGCTTGAGCAGAGGAAGGCATTTCTTTCTGATAAGATATAGTACAAAAACTGTTAGAATTGCCTATACTATACATTGATGTAAAGTTTGTCTAAACAACAGTGCCTCTTTTATCTGTTACGGTTGTGTCTGTTATGTTTGACGGTTTCTAGTGGCAACCAACTGAAGTGTACATGCAGAAACTACAAAATAATAAAGCAACTTTCTTCTGCAAGTCTTCTCTATTTTGCATATAAAGTGCAATATGGAATTCAGTGGTGAACCCATTATTTTAAAGAGGGGTATGGGAGTTTCCTGGTGTTAGACTCCCATACATTTAGCATAATCAAGTTACCTATCAGTAACCCACAGTGCCAAGGCCGGACAGGAGCCAAGTTTTCTTCATTTAAACTGTAAATTTGTCAGCAGATAAGCGGCAGTGCACACTAGTATTACAATTTTGACACTTGTCATTATCTATAGAAGGGGTAGGCAACCTTTTTTGTACGGTGTGTAGATTTAACTAAAAACATGAGGTACTTGGAGTGCCGGGTAATAATTGTAGGGCTGACGACCTCTATACTAAAGTCATATACCACAAACCATAACACAGAAGTGCTGCCACGAGATGCTTCAGGACACGTGTTTACTGCTATTTCCCGGGATGCACTTGTACTTTCCCATTAGAAGCAATGAAAGTACATGTACAGCCACCAATTAGTAATAAATGTATGCATCCGGGAGCACCGCATGGCAGCATCCTAGGCCACTGGTACTTTCACTTCAATGTAAAGCTGCGTTCACATGGTGCATTTTTGCACAAAAATGCATGCATTTTTATTGGAAAACTGCTTGTGTTTTTTTGTGCAAAAACACACCATCATACAGAATAATGTCCCATAGTGTCTCCTCCACACAGTAAAATTATCCACATTTGTCCCTCAACACAGTATAATGTTCCTTAGTGGCCTTCACACAGTATAATGATCCACAGTGTCACCTTTACACGGTATAATGTCCCATATTGTCCCCTCCACACAGTATACAGGGGTTGGCAACCTCCGGCACACGTGAAGAGACCCTAGAGTATAATAATAGCAGTTTTGTTTCGGACATGTTTGGTCCAAATGAAACCACTGGGCTGCTGTGCCAGGGAAATATGTTTCACATGCCACTCGGCACGTATGACAGGGGTTGCGAACCCCTGTTCTATAGCATAAATTAGAAGTATAACTATTGAGGTTATTGAGGGACAAGCTGGGCCTTGCTGGAGTGGACCACCACCTCTCCAACTGGATCCTAGACTACCTCACAAATCGACCTCAATATGTGAGAGCCCGAGACTGTGTGTCAGGTACCGTGATCTGTAATACGGGGGCACCTCAGGGTACGGTTCTCGCCCCTTTCCTCTTCACACTGTACACTGCAGATTTTAGGTGCAACTCATCCAGCTGCTACCTACAGAAGTATTCTGACGACTCTGCAATAGTGGGTCTCATCACAGATGATGATGACAGGGAGTACAGAGAACTGAACCAGGATTTTGTGGACTGGTGCCACCGGAACCACCTGAAGATTAACGCGGGGAAGACCAAGGAGATGGTGGTGGACTTCCGCAAAGGCAGAAGCCCTCCTAAACCAGTGGACATCCTGGGGACGGGCATCGAGATTGTGAACACCTATAAGTACCTGGGTTTGCTCCTTAATAATAAGCTGGACTGGGCAGATCATATGGAGGCCCTGTACAGGAAGGGCCACAGCAGGCTCTACCTGCTTAGGAAACTGAGAGCCTGTAAGAGACAGCCAATGTTGTCCTAAGCTTTATTTGTCTGTATAAACTGTTAATGTTGAATGTATTTCTGTGATTCTGTTCCTTTAAGACAGCAGCCATTGTAATTGTGACATGATGCTGGAGTGACTCCCCCCCCTTTTATGTCAGCTTGCCTGTTCTGCAGACAGAATGTGAGCAGAGAAGCAGGAAGTGACGAGACAGAGAGCAGCAGCCATCTTAGCAAGTGTTGTATTGAACTGGTGTGGAGATTTTTCTGTACAGCTAAGCTGTATCTTGGTCCAGAGACAAACAGAGTGTAAAGAGACAACAGGACTAGTGAGTCCACGTGAAAGGAACTGTGCTCAGTGGCTGATCAGTGAGACTGACATTGTGACTGTGTATATGGATACCACAGATAGAGACTCGCAGTGCTGTTGATGTACTGGACAGCACCTGCTAAACCCCGGCTTACATCCCAGCTCAGTGTATGGATTCGGCAGGACTGTCAGTGTGCTGAGTGGAATCTGCTGTTGGATTACATTGCATTCATTGGGTTTCCCTGTTAAAGAGGACTTCATTTCTCCCAAGATCCTGATAACCGTGAGGAGAGGACGTTTCGCTATAAAAGAAAGGAACGACTTTGGGCCCCACTGCGCGCTTCTACAGACTGTAAGCGGTCCACCTGGACCACTGGGGAAAAGGGGGTGCACCCAAATGTGATGTCAGGGTCAGTTAGGGATAGTTTTGAGTATATTGTTCATTCAGTGTCCATACTGCAGAATTGGACAGAGTAAAAGTAGAAACCATTGCAGAATTTGCCTTGAAATTGTTCATGCTATATTGTATATTTTGCTTGTCTTTATCCCTGTCATTTTACCTTCAAATAGCCTTTATTAACTTATAGTAAATATATATTCTTTTCTTGAACTACCGCGTGTGCGTTCATTTCTGGTTGCGGAGACCAAACCACCTGCCTTGCTCTCGGTTCACAAATTGGCGTAGTCGGCAGGATCCGCTTACCAGAATGGACGGTGACGCACCCGTTCGGGAGAATGGTGCTGGAGGAAGAATGCCAGCAGGGGCTATAATGAGTCAGTTAGCTAAATTTGATGGCAATAATATGTCAGTGAGTATGTGGGTGGAACAGATACGAATGATACAGCGAATGTACCAGACCGCACCAGAAGTACTAGTAGAGCTAGCAATATTGACATTACAAGGGGATGCTAAGACCACGGTGATATTGAGGCCATTTGAACAAAGGCAGACATTTGAGCAAGTAGTTCAGATTCTAGAAACCATTTATGGAGAAACTGCATTGCTGGGGTCTCTGCAGGCTCGGTTCTTCCAGAGGGTACAACAGGAGAATGAAAGCCTTCCCCAATATGCAAATGCCCTACAAGAACTGCTCCGAGATATTCAAGTGAAGGAAAGAGGGGGCTCGCCAGCCTTCTGTAACCCTGATCGGACTCTCCGTGACCAGTTTGTCCTGGGGATACGTGACGGCAGTTTAACTGTGACTATGCAGGATTTTATACGACGAGAGACTGATGCTAAATTCCATGATGTACAGGTAGAGGCCATCTCCCGTGCCAATAGTATGTTCCCGAAGCCCCAGACCGCAGTTGGAGTTACTTTGTCACAGGGGGCTAGTTCTGGCTCAGAGACAGTAGAAAAGAGGACGGTTAAAGAAATTCTCACAGTAATGCAGAAACTGCAAGAGCAAATGGAACACTTGCACACCCGTTGTGATGAACATTCTATGAAAATTGCAGACTTCCAGAAAACTGGAGGTGAAAGGGTGAGCCGTCCATACCCAGAAAATCAGAATCACCCACCACCCCGCTGGAGGGATGAGGATAGGACCTACCGAAGGGGTCCAAATCAGTTAATGCAGTGCTCAGGAGAAATCGAAGGGGCTTACCGAAGGGGCCCAAACAGATGGCCAGAACGACGGGAGATACGCTGCTGGGAGTGTGGACGGATGGGCCACGTTGCTGCTAGATGTCCAGAGCAGCGACAAACTTATGAGAGACCGCCGTTAAACTGAAGTCCCCTGCTGCTGTAGGGCGTGTAGTAGGGGAGACTGACAAGGAGACTATGTGGGGAGAATGCCCTAATGATGACCTGATCGCTGCAAGTCCTGTTATACAGGTGGAAATGGAGGGTATTCCGGTTACCGGGATGATTGACACGGGTTCCCAAGTAACGACCTTGAGTAGAGACTGTTATGAACGGTACTTCCAGCAACATGTGAAATATGATCCCCATACATTCGTACGAGTGGTCGCAGCTAACCAGTTACCAGTTCCAGTCGTGGGAGTGGCCTGGATGAATGTCCGGGTATGTGGCCAAGATCTGGGTAGGAAAGGCATTGTGGTGGTACAGGAGTCACATGAAGTAAAGGTCCCTGTCATTTTGGGGATGAATGTGTTAAAAGAATTAGATCAGATCCTCTTTGAAAAGAAAGGTCACGGTTATTGGAAAGAAACCACCACCCATCGGCCTACTCAAACAGCTTTCCAGCGGCTGATCCGGACATGTGGCTTACAGAAAAGTTCGGATGCGCAGCGTCCTCTGGCTAGAATTTCAGTTCCTTTGCATACAAAAGTTACACTGCCACCCAGTCGGGAGACAATAGTGTCTATGCCCGTAGGCACCTGTCGGAAACTAGAGGGCATAGCTGTGTTGGTAGAACCACTGCAGGCAGCCGAAGGAGGTGTTGATCCGCTAGTGGCCCGTTCCTTGGCAATAGTTCGCAATGGAAGAGTACCACTTCGATGTGTAAACACTCAGGACCAGAGTGTGGACCTGACCCCAGGGAGGCAGCTGGCTAACATCTATGTGACTCCGGAGGAAGTAAGGAAAGTAACTCCAATGCAGCTGAAGCCGACTGAAAGGGATGAGTGGACCGTAACTGTGTCCATGGGAGAAGATGAGGAACCCACCTCTGAATGGAATGGCCGTGCAATTCGAGAACAGATGAAGATGGATGCAAGTTCATGTTCTCTGGAATGTGTGCAGAAGGTAGATGAACTGTTGTGGGAGAACCGAGCCGCCTTTTCACGGTATGCTGAAGATTTTGGATGTACCACAGGGATCTACCATGAGATTCCCACAGGAGACACCCCTCCAATTAGAGAGCGCTACCGACAAATTCCTCCACAGTTGTATCAGGAAGTAAAAGAACTGTTAGCTAAGATGCTACAGGGTGGGATCATCCAAGAAAGCCAGAGTCCCTGGGCAGCTCCTGTGGTGTTAGTAAGAAAAAAAGATGGGTCCATCCGATTTTGCGTAGACTATCGGAAGTTAAACGCTTGCACCGTACGAGATTCCTACCCCTTGCCACGGATTGAGGAGTCCCTCTCAGCGCTGGGGAGAGCCCGGTACTTCTCCTCACTAGATCTGGCTAGTGGGTATTGGCAGGTGCCGATGGCCACAAAAGACAAGGAGAAGACGGCATTCATCTTGCCCATGGGACTATACGAATTTAACCGGATGCCCTTCGGGTTGACAAATGCACCCGGAACGTTTCAGCGGTTGATGGAGAAATGTCTCGGTGACTTCAACTTTGAGTTCACTCTCATCTACTTGGATGACATTATAGTGTATTCTGCGACCTTTGAAGACCATCTCCACCAGTTGGGGCAAGTATTTCGAAGATTGCGGGAACATGGGCTCAAATTGAAACCCAGTAAATGTCGGTTGTTCCAATCTGAAATTGATTACTTGGGTCACCGCGTATCAGGAGAAGGAGTGAGACCATCAAGAGACAAGATAGCGGCTGTTCAAGATTGGCCAATACCGACTACCCTGCGAGAAGTGAGGGCGTTCCTTGGAGTAGCCGGTTACTATCGACGGTTTATTAAGGATTTCGCCAAGGTAGCAGCACCACTTAATGCTCTCCTACGAGGCACATCCGGTGGTCCAAAGAACCGGTCCGTGAAGTGGGGACCTGAACAGGAACAAGCCTTCCAGGCATTAAAGGATGCACTGACAACAGCCCCAATCTTGGCATATGCTGATTACCACTTGCCGTTCCAGCTGTATACGGATGCAAGCCTGTATGGTCTTGGAGCAGTGCTTTCCCAGCTTCAGGATGGCCAGGAGAGGGTCATAGCGTACGGCAGCCGGTCTTTGAGAGATTCTGAAAGAAACCCCGAGAATTATAGTTCATTTAAGTTGGAGCTGTTGGCACTGGTATGGGCCATGACCGAGAAATTCTCTGAATATTTGACCGGTGCTGAAGTTTTAGTACTGACTGACAACAACCCACTAGCTCACCTGGAAAATGCCAAGCTCGGGGCGTTAGAGCAGAGGTGGATAGCCCGAATGACTAAGTTCAATTACCGCATTAAGTATCGGTCCAAGACAGAGAACCAGAATGCTGACGGGCTTTCTAGGGTAACCGCCCAGACCCCCACAGTAGACGTGGATCATGAGTTGGAGCATGTGGAGGTGCCCGACTTCAGCAGATTTTCACAGGCCTTGACCGCCACTAATCAGTTTGAGATGGAGGGGACTGAAATGGCTCCTTTCTTTGGTCCCTCACGACAGGAATGGGCACAGATACAACAGACCCATGAGGGGCTGGCACAGATGATCAAGTGTGTTGAGAAAGGCCAGAAGCCCTGTAGAGAGGAAAGAGAACGACTGACACGTGAGATATTATCTGTTCTGAGTCAGTGGGAAAAGTTGGAGATGAAAAATGGAGTGCTATGCCGAAAGGTCTATTTACCTTCTGAGATCGACATTCGATACCAAATTGTGGTGCCTAGTGAACTGGCTCGCTCGTTGGCAGTTGAGGCTCATAATAAGAATGGACATTTTGGTCATGAGAAGACCTTTCGTTGGTTACAGCGACTGATTTACTGCCCTGGTCTTCGTCAAATGGTCGAAGAAGTATGCCGCAGCTGTCGAACTTGTGAGATCCATAAGGCAATAGAACAGAGAGCTCCCCTGCAAACCATCGTGACCCAGGAACCTTTAGAAATCGTCATGATAGACTATCTAATGGTGGGCCCATCCAATAGCGGACACCAGTATTGCCTCGTAATGGTGGATCACTTCACCAAATTTGCGGTGGTAACCGCCACCAAGGACCAGACAGCTGAGTCAGCAGCTCGTGCTCTGTGCCAAGATTTCATTCGAGTATATGGGTGCCCTAAACGCATCCACTCCGACCAGGGTGCCTGCTTTGAGGGACACGTAGTGAAAGAAGTTCAACGTATCTACGGAATAAAGAAGTCGCACACGACTCCATACCACCCTCAGGGAAATGGGGCCTGTGAAAGATTCAACAGAACTCTGCTACAGATGCTGCGGACTCTGGAGGAAGACAAGAAGTTACAGTGGCCTCAGTTCTTGTCTGAAATGGTGTGGGCCTATAACAATCAGGTCCATTCTACAACGGGGTACTCTCCTTATACACTTCTCTTTGGGCGGTCTGGGCGAAGTGTAGGAGAATTACAGTTGGATGATGTGGATGGGTTCCCTCCGAGGGATCCAACCTCTTGGGTGCGGGCGCACCGGCAGAGACTTGAGACGATCCATCGATTGGTGCGGCAGCGCCTGCAAGAACATCCCCATCCTGATAAGACCCCAGTGCAAGAAGCACCATTGCAACCAGGTGACCTGGTGCTAGTTCGTGTCAAGAAACCCCAAGGGAAATTGGAAAGCCGATGGGAGGCTTTGCCGTATCGTGTTGTTGGCCGCAAGTATGCGAATGGGCCAGTGTACCAGGTCCAGAAAGAAGGAACTGATTGTGTTCGAGTACTTCACCGAAATATGTTGCGCCTGTGTCATTCTGAAGGGACAAATCATGATGGGCTTGCCAATGTGAATGAGCTCCCACAGTCAGAGAATGGAGGTGCGGAATGGGCCTCAGACGAGGAGGATGATTGTTGGCCGATCCCTGCTCCTGGGGATGTTCCACCTGTGACTACTGTATCTCCGGCCTGTGCCCCCTCTGGTGCGGAATCCGCTGGTCCTTCTCAGCCCATAGCTGCAGCACCCCATAATATACCACCGGTCCTCAGACGGACCACTAGGCCAAATGCTGGTATTCCCCCTGTTCGGTATGCGCAGGATGAGTTTGTTTGGCCTGCCATACATCGGTATACTACCACCCTGTGCATAAAAGTACAACCCTCTGGATATACAGTCATAGGCAGGGACTGCCAATCTTAAAGTGGGGGGGAATATGTAAGAGACAGCCAATGTTGTCCTAAGCTTTATTTGTCTGTATAAACTGTTAATGTTGAATGTATTTCTGTGATTCTGTTCCTTTAAGACAGCAGCCATTGTAATTGTGACATGATGCTGGAGTGACTCCCCCCCCCCTTTTATGTCAGCTTGCCTGTTCTGCAGACAGAATGTGAGCAGAGAAGCAGGAAGTGACGAGACAGAGAGCAGCAGCCATCTTAGCAAGTGTTGTATTGAACTGGTGTGGAGATTTTTCTGTACAGCTAAGCTGTATCTTGGTCCAGAGACAAACAGAGTGTAAAGAGACAACAGGACTAGTGAGTCCACGTGAAAGGAACTGTGCTCAGTGGCTGATCAGTGAGACTGACATTGTGACTGTGTATATGGATACCACAGATAGAGACTCGCAGTGCTGTTGATGTACTGGACAGCACCTGCTAAACCCCGGCTTACATCCCAGCTCAGTGTATGGATTCGGCAGGACTGTCAGTGTGCTGAGTGGAATCTGCTGTTGGATTACATTGCATTCATTGGGTTTCCCTGTTAAAGAGGACTTCATTTCTCCCAAGATCCTGATAACCGTGAGGAGAGGACGTTTCGCTATAAAAGAAAGGAACGACTTTGGGCCCCACCGCGCGCTTCTACAGACTGTAAGCGGTCCACCTGGACCACTGGGGAAAAGGGGGTGCACCCAAATGTGATGTCAGGGTCAGTTAGGGATAGTTTTGAGTATATTGTTCATTCAGTGTCCATACTGCAGAATTGGACAGAGTAAAAGTAGAAACCATTGCAGAATTTGCCTTGAAATTGTTCATGCTATATTGTATATTTTGCTTGTCTTTATCCCTGTCATTTTACCTTCAAATAGCCTTTATTAACTTATAGTAAATATATATTCTTTTCTTGAACTACCGCGTGTGCGTTCATTTCTGGTTGCGGAGACCAAACCACCTGCCTTGCTCTCGGTTCACAAGCCTTTGGAATCCGGGGGGCACTTCTTAGAACTTTCTTCAACTCGGTAGTGGCATCAGCCATCTTCTTTGGAGTGGCCTGCTGGGGGAGCAGTTTATCAACCAGGGACAGAAATAAACTTGACAAGCTGATTAGAAGGGCCAGCTCTGTCCTGGGGAGCCCCCTGGACCCAGTGCAGGTGGTGGGTGACAGAAGGATACTGTCCGTGGTGAGCTCCATGCAGAAGAAGAAGTCCCATCCCATGCATGAGACTGTGATCGCGCTGAGCAGTACTGTCAGTGACCGACTGCTCCACCCTAGGTGTGAGAAGGAGCGCTATCGGAAGTCTTTCCTCCCCACCGCGGTTAGGCTGTACAACCAACACCGACCTAAGCGGAGATCATTACACACAGAGAACTGAAATATCTCTCTGCCTGCTAAATCCCCCCTCCTCTGCTACTTCTTATCTGTCTGTCTACTATCATGTAATGCCTCTCACCTTGGAATATTCCTGTACATGTTGTATTTGTATTTGTATCTGCTTATCTTTGCTGCTGTAACACACTTAAAGGACTATTATTATTATTATTATTATTATTTTATTTTAGGGCATATATAGAAATTCCCCAATATACACAGGGATTAGAAAAAGATGGTGTGTTCCATTAAATGAATAGAATCTAATGGCCCTTGATGATAGAGTGGTCCCCAACTCAGGAGTGCTTATAGGATGTGAACTGAAGAACTTTAGTCATAAGATGGCAACAAGCCTGGTGGTTACAACATTCTCAGATGTGACATCTAACTTGGCAGTTTCAGAATAGACTTGCAAGAGGCTTTAACTTGTGACATTTTGATTACACTTGGCTTTGATGACACTTTGAGACTTGGCTGACTTCTGTGATATTTTACTGACACTTGTGACACAGTGGTCCCATTCTCATTTAAGCACCACCTCAGTCCAGGACAGTCTCCGTCACGGAAGTTTAACTTTATATCACAAGTCAGTCTCTTTTTCTACTGATCATAGCTTCTCTTGTGGTCACCTCTGCTTAACAGCAATGTCTAGCAGTAGCTGGTCGAGATACAAATGTACTCTCTTGCAATTTTTCCCTGCAGTGGGTCACACTTCACAATCTTTTCTCAGTCACTGTGGAACAATCCCTCACATACAGCCTTGAAGTTATCTCTGGTGTGGCACTTCTCTGCACACTCAGGTGTCATCTTCAAGACTGCATTGTCATGGCTACACTTCACCCCTCACAGGTAGACTCATTTTTCCTTAATGGCAGATGCAATATATATCCTGCCACAGGTGGGCTAGTCTCCTCCATTTGGGACAAACTCATGACTATGAACACCTTGAACTTATGGCTAGTTGCTCGGGAAGGGTCAAGTCCCTGCCCCCACTGCATGTGCAGTTATGACAGGAGCTCAGAGTTAACAGGGCTTAGTACATCAGAATGGCCCACAGAAGCTTTATTGCTACCTTGTTGTATTATGTGCTGTGGATTACTTTCTTTGAATTGTATATTGTGTTATATGCTCATGTCACATCCCACTTGTAGAGGACAGACGTAGTATGGTGGCATAGCTTGGAGAGCGAGTCAGCCTCTTAGCCATGAACCAACACACATAAGGGCACTCTTAGGTTAAGGATCCACATAGCAAAATGCAGCTAAAAAACGCTGCAGAAATGCATTGCAGTTTTTTCCACAACGTTTTTCATTGCGTTTTTGCTGATTTGTTCTCAGTAGATTTTCATCCCTTATTAACCACTTCGGGACTGCCCATAGACTATATACGTCTTTTAGCGTTTCCCACAAAAGAATCTTTTTGTTCCTTTTAGCATTTCCACTGGTATAACTGACATACTGTGATTCTCAAAAATGTGGGTGTTTTTGAAAACACAGCTGTTCCAAAGCGGATTTTTTTCTGCAATGTGTGAATGGGATTAGTCAGAATCTCATTCACCCTGCAGGTACTGTAAGGCTGGGGCCTCGAGTCACAGCAAAGTGGATGGGATTCTAGCGAATCCCATCCCCTCTTTGCTGTAAAATCTGTGCAGCAGACACGCTGCAATTTCTCAAACCGTCTTGGTTTTGGAAATAGCAGCATGTGAATTATATCTACGGAAACGCTGGCGGTTTCCCTATAGGTATAATTGAAGCAGAAAGTCTGCAGAGGAAAATTCTGTGCAAAGCGCTGCGGGAATAACCGTATTGCATTGCTTTTTTATGGCTGCGGGACGCCACGTGGGGTACGTTTTTTGCCGTGGCAAAAGTACTAGACAAGAGCATAGTACTACCTAGGAACAACACTTTGCTGGGGTACGCAGCACATTGTAGCATATATAAGATATATAACATTTACAATGCAATAACATTGTAATGGTAACCAGGTGGTATCTGGACTATTAAAAGGTCAACACTAACCCATAGCAACAACTAGAATGCAACAGTTCTAAACAGTAAGGGCCGTAGCTGGTTGGTGTCCTTTTTTGTAAGAGGGTGGCAGACCCATTCTTAACCCTTTTACATACAGTCCAATCATACTTAGCTATAGGCTATGTAAACGCATGAAAAGGGACACCTGGCACTTCCACCATTCAGCTCTTTTCAGCACAGTGTACAGAGCTTGAAGTAGATGGCTCAGTACATTGTGTAGTGGTTGTGCCTCACTATTATAGTCCAATTCCCGTTCACATGAGCAGCATAACCAGCACATAATGTATGGACCTGTCTTCTTCAAGCTCCATATACTGTGTTAAAAACAGATGATCAGTGCATGTCCCGGGTGTCAGATTGTAAAGTGGTAGAAACTACCCCCTTCCACAGTAGTAGCCTCAGGTGTGTGACTGACATTAAGTTCTCACCTAAGATCGAGTTGTGTATGGTTATGTGCATTCTTTTGTGTCTCTTTGTGATTCTGTGTGTTGCATTGTAAAGTTTATTATTGTCAATGCTGATGACTCATTATTGCAGTGTGTATGTTGTATGCAGCAGACACTTTAGCTACAGCTAAACCATACCTCCTAAATTTCAAAGGGCTGAACGAATAAGAGAATGTGTGGCATGCTTTGCAAATTTACGTGTAGTGAGACTGACCTTTAGACCCACCCACTTCCACTTTGGCTACGGCCATTCCCATCTATGTCTCTTTGTCACTATAATGCCCCTATAGTGGCCCTTACATGGTATGCCCTCTTCTCCCACATGATAATGTGCCCCTCCAGTTGCCCCCACAGTCTAATGTCTTACTCCAACTGCCCACACAGTATAATGCTCCCCTCCACCTACCTGCACTGTTTAAAAAAAAATAAAGTCCTCCTCTAGTTGCCCCTTGAGATGAAATGAGTCTACTTGCATTTATATCATTGCTGAGTTATATTGTTCATGTATGTATCCTTAGTGAATATAGTGTTTATGCATGTGTCATCAGTATATTGTATTGACATGTGTGTATATAAGTAATGTCAGGGGTAGTCAGGGGTGAAAATGTTTCTTCTGCCATCAAGACCAGATAGTGCTATGGCAGGTTTTATTGTTTTAAGACTAGTTGTCTTTAACCAACCCAGTCAAGGAAAAATAAGAGAAAGTGGCCAGCTATTTACCTCATTGCCATCTGTGGAGTATTCCTCTTTCCAAGGCACAGATGAAACCAGCCATTTTCCAAATTCTCAAGATGTGGAACAGGAAGGTGTAGCTAATCACAAGCCAGGACCTTTACCTTAGAAGAGACTGATTACCTTAGAACAGGTGTCACATCTTGGAGCCATCGAGGAAGCTGGGTGTGCCCATTCCATCAGAAGAGATCCTCCAACCTCTATGGAACCAAAAGGACTCTAGATTATTAGGTTTATTCTGTTTTTCTCCTGTTATTTTTTTTAGAACTGTTTGCTTGTTTGCCTCTTGTTTGCATCTTTGATTTGTCTTTTCTCTTGTATATAGCACTGAATCTTCTTACTGAATCGTCTGACTGCAGGAAGCAGTAGCGTGTGTCTGGAATTCCCATTGGTCCATAATTCCGAATACAATAGGTGGTGATGGAGTATATTTGGGGTGTATGGACTGTGTTGGGGTGCAATTTACGCTCAAGTTGCAGCTTAAGTGAATGGTAAGTACAAGATTGAGTGAGTGGAGTGAATTGACCCCTGACAGCCACACCCACTTCATGATCTAGGACAGCTGGTTGTGACATCCCCCCAATTTAATTTTCCCTCCAGCTGCCCCCACAGCATGAAGTCCCCCCTCCAGCTGCCCCCAAAGTTTAATGTCCCCCTGCAGCTGACCCCACAGTATATATATTGTCCCCTCCTGGTGACACAGTATAATGGATCAACCATACTTAAAAAAAACTAATACTCACCTTGCCCCATTCCCCTGCTGTTCTCTCCTGTCTCTGCTCCCAGAGGCTTCAGGGAGCAGAAGGGACGATGTAAGTAAGTTAGCACATCACGCCTATTGCTCCCAAGACACCAGGAGCAGAGACAGGGGCTGAATGGTGAAACAGGGAGCAAATGGTTCCCTGGTTCAATATTGTATTCAATTCTTCTGTATCTAGAGAACGCAGATGAGTTCAGGTTATACCTCTTGCCAACCGGAACAGCAGGACAGCACCCGGAATCCAGGACTGTCCCACTGAATCCAAAACGGTTGGGAAATTACTTTAACTGTATTGCTAAAACATCGATCAACTTTTTGGACTGGAGGCGTTGTGATAACTCCCTAAATATGCAAAACTCAATTTCACCTACTGGCCATGCAGCAGCAGTGACTTTTTGCTCTTCCCAAGGTACACCTTTTGCAAGCTGAGACCTGATGCTTTACTGTCACACGGGTTGTCTGAGGAAGCTGTTACCTGTGTTCTGTGAAACTACTGTAAAGCTGCTGCATAACTTCTTTGAACTGCTTTGATGTCCTGTTGTAACCAATAACTACACCTAAGTCCCTGGTGAAATCATGTTTTGCAAGTGTTGGTGTGCTTTTTCAGCCTTATGGTAGGGTCACACTAGTGTTCAGGTTTCTGTTCTTTGGGTCTGCATATTTTAAGTGGAATGGGGGACGGAGTCCCCGAACGCTAGTGTGAACCAAGCTTTACTTGTACTTGCATAGTGAGTTGGCCACCTTGTTTATCCCTCCAGCTAGGATGGCATAATGGGTGTCTTAGTGTCAGCATCTGGTGTTGTTACAGGACAACCAAACCGATGTGGATGACCTATCCTATGCGTCAGATGTGGATGACCTTCAATATCAAGGCTTGGAGAACCCCTTTAAGGTGTTAATTAAAAGGGGAGAGGGTAGAATATGTCTGCTAGAAAACTTTGCCTATGCTTATTTATCAGAGTTATGAAATAATTCAACATGGTATAATCCCAAATATTATATTGTTAGTCAACTGCACCAAAGTAGCAAAGTAGACTTAATCTAACATATAACCAGCTTTATAGATGGATCTACATAAAATAACAGTAAGGTATAAGAGTCTTTCTCTGATACAAAATAAATATATGATATGTCTTGCCACTAATTTTAATCCATAATTTAGGCATATTATTAGCTCTCTTTTTATCCTCTTCATTGTAGGTCTAATCTTCAGCATCAAAGGGACTTTTTTTTTTGTCCCTGCCGTGTGTTAGCCGTTAGTTTACACAACTGAATGCAGTTTAACAGTTCCCTCTCTATTCCTGCTCTCCCTCCTTGGGTTGATCGCCTGCGAGCATTGTTTTTAGATGCAGACATACACAACTTATTAGATCCCAACATCAAAGCTGATGTCCCACAGTCTTGCTGTCAAAGGCCCCATTGTGTTTCTGTGCGGAAAAAGCTGCTGGAAAAGAAAAATATTCTGTTCAAAGACTCATCCAGAGGGGGCAGGAAGAGGAGTGGGTGAGGTGGGGTGCATCTGTTCTGGGGGAGGGAGCTTGAACCCCTCAATTCGCTGTTATATATGACAAAGGAATTTGTCATTTAAAACACACTGACACTGTTATATATAGTACGAGGCACCATTTATTTGCATTGCACAAGGGACAATATTGCTACTTCAGTAACAGGGACTGTCAGATACAGGAGTATTTTAATGAACCTCTGTTTGACAATGCATGTGGTGAATTATGTCTCTGGATTAGGAATAGAAACAGTTTTGGAAAGTATTTAAATAGAATATAAATATATTAAAATGAAAAATAATGACTTTAAGGAGCATATAGCAGACATATAGTATATGTGTCAATGTTCATAGAGTATGCCATTGGCAATTGTTTTAGATGTGTTCGAGATAAAGTAGCTTTTAGGAGCAAAACAGAAAATTGATCTTGAAGGTGATTTGTCAATAAACATTCAACAGTTATCATCCCAAAACCCCCTCCGATCTCATGCGTCTATAAGATTATTGCAGGGAGGGGGATGAGCCCTAAATTCAGTCCGTGTTTTTCCTAATGGCAGACACCAGAGGTTGGAATGCCTGCACACACATTAGATTGTTGCTAAATTCTTCAGATATTTAACTACTGTGTATGGCCAGCTTGAGACAATTTCTTCATGCACTTGTCACCAGGGCATGTTGAACAAATAAAAGAGGTCAGAGTGGTATGGCTGCTGGCTTTGAAGATGTTAAAAATAGACTATAGTCAAAATCAGCAGATTTTTTTGTAAAAATTTTAATATCATGTTCATCTTCATGTGCTTGCTGCCATACCATTCTACCCCATGTGAATATACCCTTTTGGAGTGTAATTTAAGTAGGTGTCATGTGAAAGTTATTTATTTATTTATTTTGCATACTTATATAGCGCCATATATTCCACAACGCTTTGCAGAGATATTGAGTATAGGAAGAAACCGGAGTACCTGGAGGAAACACACATAAACACGAATAGAACATACAAACTCCTTCAAGATTGTTAGCACTGATGCTCCAGAAAAACAGGTGATCATCATGAAGGTTATAAATATTGGGGTTACTACTACCAGTTTGTATCATAGGGAGCTACAATCTGAGAAGGTGTCCTTCAAACAAGACAACTCATTTAAGAAGGTTGTCTCATTACACACCCATGGGAGAAGCTTCTGTCACCTGACTGGATGAATGACCACCCATGTAACACATGGACAACCCCAGTCCTGCAAAGATAAAGGACACTTTTTGTGAGTAAGTCTCTCGCTCATATAGGTGGTGCCAAGCAGGACTACCCTGTTTTATAATGTCCATATATTGTAGTAGGCAAGGATTACCCTGATGGGACAATACTTTAAGTGTCTGGTGTCAGAATCATTGTTTTGCCCTCGCTTTTAGGAGAACGATATAGCTGCCTATGCTTGTGCAGTAGGTAAAAAGCAAGTTTCTAACCAGACGATCAAAGGCACGTCCTTGATTTTACGTCTCTCACATTCTACAGTATGCATTAAAACATTTCCTAAGTATTTCTTAAAGACAGTCCATTAAAGCTCTATTTACTAAACATCACTTCACTAATGACTTCACGCTCCCCAATTCTCCCCTCAGTTCTGACACTCTCTTTCCTCTCACTTGTTTTTGTCGACCCTTACTCCTATCTCCTCCCCTCTCCCACCACCTCCTCCTCCTCCTCTTCTGCTCTCCCCTTTCATCCCCCACTTCCAGCCCCTAACTCCTCCTTACTCTGTGTAGACTGTGTGTGTGCCTGGCAGAATGAGCTGCAGCTTTTCTATCAGGATAGCATGAGGTGTCACTGCTTCTAGGGGTCTCTGCTGCTTCTGGTTTCTGGATTTGGGGGGGGTGTGCAGCTCCCTATAATAATCTCTTGTTGTGGATTCCTATTCCTTGCGGAGATCACATGGATTTTACCCGCACTGGATTGTAATGTGCATCTGATGTCCAGGATCTGGGGGTCTCCTGCTGAGAGATGGGGAAACTTTATTCCAAACATGGTGAGTGATGGGCTTTATCTGCCCAGTGTGTTGATACATAGTATATAGAGGCTCTGTTCTTGCAGTCAGTCATCTAATCATCTCTTTTTGTTTCTTTTCTGCACTTCATGCTGTTTCTCCTGACTGGCAGCTGCAGTTTGCAAACCCAGAGAGAGCCCTGAAGGTAGGAAATGAAATCCCCCGACAGATTTAGCTTTACTGCCTGCTCATCCCGGTCTGTCTTGTTTGCTTTCTAATGCTTTTTGTTTACAGATTTTTACTTTTGTGGAGTAAATTTTGTGATTGATCCAACATATCCTATGCATATTGTGGGATCAAATTGCCATCTGCATCCCATTGTAGTGTAAAAGTGTTCTTTTTAGATGCCTGTTTGTACATTTATTACTCAATGTCACACACAGCTTCCAGATGTGATCACACCATATATACTGATAAGTGATGTATTGGTTTAATACATGTGTTGCTTTACTGGTGACTGTTTGATCAATCACATCCCTTTCTAACCTGGACACATGAGAGCCTTTGGTGCGTGTCTAAGAATAGTTAGCTAATATGGTCCATTTTAAGTGTACTTGTGCCAGATTCAGTCATGTGCCCAATGTGTAAATGTAACCTAGAAGTTCCTGTGCTTCTTCAGAGGTGGTGACTGGGATATAAGTACTATATGTAGGCAGCAATTTGACTTGAGCATGAAATATGAACTTGTTCATGAAGTTTTTGAAGCAAAGAAAAAGTTTGTTTGTAGTTTGCAACATAGACCTAGAGTGTTTCCATCGTGTGCCTTTGCCCTCAACTAGCTCTTTAACTTTATTACATTTCATTTGCTTTCTATAGTCATGTATATTGACTTTCACGCTAGCCACATAATCCCCAACATGGTATTATCTATCATTTCTTATTCAGGTCAAAAACTATTTACAGACCAATATTTGATGATTTTAGTAAAATAGTGCTTTAAGATTCTCAACAGACTCTCCAAAATGTCAATCCTCCTATTGGTCCTAGTTTGTAGATGGGGTCTTATGAACCTTTCCTAATATGATCATGTTGTAAATGTTGATCAAACTCTTCTTTTGTAACACATTTGATGGGTTGCCAGTTTTTGGTGATGTTTGGTTTCACAAATGACTTAAGTCTTACTTTACCAATTCCATATGACTGTGGTTGTTCTTTGTGGAGAATAAATCCTGGCTAATAAACTCAGATCACATCCCATTAGTTATGTATCACTTTCCTGTCAGACTTTATATATTCTACTACATTAATGCATCTAGTAGGTAGTAACTGTCCATCTATATTTCCAAGAATATCCATTATGTTTGTCAAGATCTCAAAGTTAACATGTATTAAAGATGTACTTGAGTTAGGTACAGTATGCAGAATTCATTGGCATTCCTATGTGTTTATTGGCATCTAGACTTAAATCCAAGGTTCAGTATATTTCTTTATTAACAGTAATAGGAAAGCTGTGATGGTTTGATTTATTGCCAAACTTTCAGGACTGGTTATTTAGGATTTGAAGATTCAGGTGATGGACTTGTGTCTCCCTAAGTGTGTTTGATCTGTGACCAGTCCTTGTCTAATCCCTTCATGTGTCAGTGACCCCATAAACTCGGCTTTGCCCATACTTAAAGTCGATCTTTGAAATGCTAGCTTCCTGTGATCTAGTCTAATTCCCTGGAATGCCTTAGATCACTGATATGGTCAAAGTGTTTTTGTCAACTCAAAGACGGTTTCTAACTTCATTTTTAATAGCTTTGATTGCTATGAGTCTCGATTGAGGTCATGCTTGATGCCAGAGCAATACTTTGTCATTTTAACTGACAACCATCATTCTGTACTGTCATGGTGTTGGGATCTGTGGTTGTTTTTTATTACTATTCTACGTGGTTTATCAAGTTGATGCCAGTAATTGCAGTTTACCAATAATTGCATGCAGATTTTAATTTAGAATTACAATGCTGGATATTACAGAATTAGATGTGATAGATGAAGTAGTGGCTGAGTCTTCACTTGAAAACTCACAGTTTTTATGCCTCTTTCTGTAGGTGACAGCTTTGCAGTAAATGCTTGCTTGGCCCGGAAAGGTATAGAAGACTGGATTGCCAAGCAAAAGTCCTCAAATATTGCCAGTCACAAATCTGGGTTTAAGCGGGTAAGTCTTTGAGTTAAATTTGTGTCATATGAATTTGAAGAAAAACTCGCTCCATGGTTATTGGTTCATTTCCATAAATAAATAATTCTATTGAAATGGAAGGTAACCAGATCTTTAATCCTATTCGCAAGAAATTTAGAAAGAGGTCATGTTGGCTTGATAGTGTTTCACTTTGTGAAAGATAATCTCTTCACAAGCATAACTTGTTATAAGGTATGACATAGCTCCAAAAAGTTGACTGATACCTGTGGATTTTGGTAACTTGATAGTGCTTATATAAAGTACATGGTTCAATTTCGGTAATATACTTTTCGACATTTGCTACATTTGACATCTGGTATTATAAATGATACATTAGGTAATATCACCAGGTTTACGTATATTTTGCCAATAATTCATAGCAGATCATTTTCTGTCTATGAGAAGTTTTTTAAATAGTGCATTACTTAGAATCTATCCACATTGAAACTTTCTCTCCATTAGGTTTTCTTTGTTTATGACAGCTAGAAAAGAGTTGTTTGAAGTGCTATTCTTGCTGTTAAAAGTGGGACCCAATGGAAACTTGATAAACACAGTTATACATAAATGAGATCCATAGAAATTTATTGAGATCCCACTGAAAAAGTTCAATCCTATTGGTCAACAGAACATAACCTTTTCTATTTAGATCATATGACTGGCTGTGCTTAAGCTCTTCTGAGTGATGCTCATTTGCTTGGGAAGTGATAATATTCCTCGTACGTGTTAGTAGTGTTTGGAGACTGCCGGTCGCACAAGATGTGGGTTTTGGCAATAGTTCTCAATTTTTGGCATTGTTCCATTTAGCATTAACCCATTTGCTATCAGTCTAGTCTAGAGCAGTTTAGAAGGCAATGTGGCCCATGAGTGTGGAAGCGAAAGACTGATACAGATGTGTACCAGTAAGATTAAATCCTGTTTTACTACTTTGTATCTGTTCTGAGCACAACTATGTGTCACTCTTCTGCGGGAACCTTCATTTCAACACATAAGCTCCCTCCATTCATCTGTTTGATTAATGACAGCTTTCTAAGCACTTCAGAACCTAGATAAAGCAAATACGTTTATCTGAGGGCTGGAAAATAGATCAACCCAACAACAAAAGATTTCACAGAAAGATCATAGAGGTGGAGTGCTTTTTGAAATACTTGTTTGCTTTTTCTTCTTAAGGAAATAAAAGGTGTCAGTTGTTGTATGCAGAGATGAGCCTGATAGTTTCACATGGCTTGACATGAGCACAGAATGCAGCCATTTTGTAAGGTCATAACCATCGGCACATATGTTTTCTTTCTTTACTTTTGAGTGTCTGGCAAAGAAGTCCACACACTATTCCCAGATAACTACCAGGTGCCTATGAAATGAGCCAGCTGCTTAGATCAAAACCCAAAGAATTAAGCAATGACTGCACACTTGAAGTATAACCTCACTGGTGATGTCTTAGGGCTTAGCAATGATTTTAAAGTTTTCATATAACTTAACTGAGTCTTTGTAAAAGGGATAAATAACAGTTTCCTAGTAAGTGACTTTAACCCCATAATAAGTTTACAGAGATGAGAGTGATGCTTCCAATGAGCAAGCCAGTTCATGTTAAACAGTATCGGACTAAGACAAACTGGGCACCCCAGAAATTATTCCTTGTGCTCCTTTTTCGACTAGAGAACATATATGTGTCCACTTTAGATTGCATCATAAACCATGTTATCATTCTGTGTACAGGACATATCACCAGGGACAAACAGGTCAAATAAAAAATTGAGCCTAGTCATGAGTTTATGTAGTTCAGTATAGTTTTTCTACATGATGAATACAGTATGCATTCATTAAAATGACAAGTTCACAAGTTTAAGTAAGGTCTACCATGCACATATAGTACCAAGCGGTACTTCTTAAATTCCTTTCCCCAAAAATCTGATGATGTGCCATTTCTGTACAGTTTTATAATTAATAATATGACTATTTATATTAAAACTACCATATGTTCACATCATAAATTTACTGGGGGTTAATTATCATGTGCGCAATTTTTTCACACCTTTTTTTGGCATGCACTTTTTCTTCTCATGCCTCGCCATTTCATGCACCTAATTTACTAAAAAGTCACAATTGCCTCATAAATTTTGCACAAAATTCATCTAATGGTGTAAGAAATGTTGTTTTTTAACCTAACCATGCACTGGAGAACAATTGCCCCCTTTTTAAACCCAAGGGGCACTTCATAAATACATTGTAAAACGTTACCCCAAATAAGCCACACCTACTTTCCTCGAGAAAAAGCAAAGTGATGAGCATGGTGTAAAAGCTTTCAAAATAGGCGCAAATACATATATGGTAAATGCCCCCACTTTTTCGTTTTTCTCCATAATCCTCCATGTTCTTTAATGACGCCTTATCTCTAGGCCTCAGTCCTATGTGGTTCTTTTAGTCATGTGACTTCACTTTTAAAGGTGCAGCCTTTACATCTTCCTCTCACTATAGAAAGATTTGGCCAACGGTAAACGGGTGAATTCCTGGCAATTATCTCATCACTGGCTACCAGTATATCTTCTATTCAACAAGTCCTTTGTTCTTGTAACACTTTTGTCTCAGAAAGTGCAGAGCACTTAGACTGTGGAATTTCTGACTGCAGAGGGATTATAATGCTTACATTATATTTGCTGCAACTGTTTTTTCTGTTTAATAGAAGGAGCGTGTGGACGACTCCTGAAGCAATTCGTCTTTCTTTGATGTTCTTGTTCACAGAATGTTTATAGTTTCTAATAAAGGGATTTATTTTTCTTTTCTGTTTAACAAAGAAAATGATTAATGGTGAAATTGTTCTTCCATATTCTTTAATCATTGCAGGAAAGAATATGCTAAAATCTAGCAAAGAAGAAAAATTGTGATGTCAGCACACAGTTTATGCTTTTTTTGCTAAAAGCTTAGTTCATAGCATTGTTCAGCACTGTATGTAACTTAAGCTTTCTTGCAATTCCAGTTATTACTTTAAGTTTTACACTACCGACATTTTTAACACTAGACATTTTTTAGGAAAAATACATGTAAAATTATAAGTCAAAAGCAACCCGCTGCTCGGTTATAATTTGGGTCAACCCCTATCCATATGGCCTAACACAGAATTTGTAAGTCATCCTCTTTGGGGCCCCTCACTAAAGGCCAGGACAGAGGGTCATTTGAATGATTACATTTGGAAATGTGTGGCTGGCTGCATCTTTCACTTGTGATAACAGCCTATTCCCGGTCTTGAGACATCAGAGCCATACCTTCTTTTTAGACTAGGTTCACATCTGCAGCATAAATTCCACTTTTTAGTTCCGTAATAGGAACAGAACAAAGAATAGGTGCTGAAGACAAATGATGGACATGAATGGAACTCAACAGATTCTGTAAACTATAATGGGGTCCATTTTTTGCATTTTTGTTTATTGGTAGGTCACTACTATTACTGTATGCTTGGCTATTTCTAAAATCTGAAGAGTATGAAGACGTATACTAGCCTATCATTCTTGATGACACATTGAAGCAGGGTTCTGAAGTGAAGGAATTTCCCTATGGGTCTGGTCAGAGACGTAACTTGAAGTTCTTGGGCCCTAATGCAAAATCTATAACGGGGCCTTGCACCGTTTAGAATAGTAATGTATTTTATGTGGTAGAGGAACCTTTGGGGCCCGCTGAGGGTCCAGGTCCCAGAAGCGACTGCTATCATTGCATCCTATAGCACCCTCCATCCTATAGCAATGCCCCTGGGTCTGGTAGTTAAGTGTTTATTCATGATGATCCAGATGTTATTGTAGGGAGAGGGGTAATGGAACAGTGGTCTGGTGACAGTCACTTTTTGTGATTGGATTAGAAATTATTGTGGATTTTTAGACTTTCTATGACAAGATATGGAACTGTGGTTCTAGACAATTTTAGAACTTGTTATCATTCTTCTCTCTTAACAATGAACCTGGGAATTGGGTTAAATGACCAATACATACATGATATTGGAAGTGGAGAGAAACACCAGAAAGTTTGTTGTTATAGTAGCAGAACCTCCTGTGTGACTGGGCCTTTACAATGCTTTAATAATAGGAGAAAGTAGTAATACTGGTATTAGAGAGTTAACTTTGAGTATTATGAGCACTAAGTGTTTGCGAGTTGGCAGGAGCCAACAGGATGTCCATTTAAAAGGCAGTTTAATTAGAATTCTTGGTAAGTATTAAAAGAAGTGTCAACAATTTGTGCAACTAATGTATCCAGCTGCTCGATTTCTATGTAGGCAATTGTATTCTTTCTTGAAGGTTTATTAAATTCAGTCTTTCAGTGGAGAACTTGGGTTCCCTAATCTTTACTGTAATGAAAAGTAACTCTCCACGCACAGACTTTCCATAACCAATGTCTTTTTTTTCTGATCTTCAATACTTAGTGATGTCATGACTAAAGTCGCTGGGGGTTCCCCACCTCAGTTCAAGACCGTGCCACAAGATGCTCTAATAATAACCAAAATCTCAATGATATCCTGCTAACGTTATCTGAAATCATATGTGGTATCAATGAATTCCCTTATAAAGGATCAGTTACCAAGACTGACCTCTAAAATCTGAATATCTAGTGCACTGTAAACAGAATTCAAGTATTATCAAAATCAGAAGCTGCACCATGCAAAAATAGCCAAATGACAGACCAAGATATTGTCTGGTCCTTGCACAATACAAAAAAAGTAGATAAAGTTAAAGCCTTCTTTAAAATTCTACTTCCATGTTTTCCTCTGATGTCCCTATATTAGTCTTTGATAGTTAGGCTTTGTGTAGGTCGGCTGGCAGCAAAGTGGTTAAACTTGTCAATGATGTTTGCTTACTAATTCTTGGTGGGAATACCCCTTTAAAGGGACTAAATGCTCTTGTGACATAATGAAGGGATTAGCTGCGCTGCCAGCAATGTAACAAAGCCGGATTCCAAGGAATTATCTCTGAGCGATACCAGTTGCTTCCATAAGCTTGGTTCAGCCCTATGTACAGAGTTTGGGACTCTAAGCCCCCTCCCCATTAATTCATTATTTTGGGATCTGACACAAAGCAGATGTATTGGCTGACAATTTGTTAGTGAACCATCTGGATTTCCAGCTGCTATAAACAAAACGGATGTCCAGCTGCCTCAGTGTGTGCTTTACATATACTTTTCACCTGGATAGTACCATCTATAGTAGTCTGCCTACATTCTAGAACATGATGCAGGCCTAGTTCCTATGTCAAAGTAAAACTGTGAAAGCTTCAGATAAAAACACTAATGCCCTATGAACACCTCAGGCCTTACTTATAGTATGTGGACCCATTAATTTCTATGGCCCCATACACACATTCATAGTTCAAATAATCCTCAAAATATGGAGCAGGTCCTATTCCTTTCCATTTATGTGGCACAAGCTCACCCTTATAAATGTATGGTAGTTGGTTTGTGAATGGTGGAGGCTTAAGAAAAAAAATTCCAACTACATTTATTTATTTAGTTAGCTTACTTGTATAGCGCCATCATATTCCGCAGCGCTTTACAGACATTGTCAGTCATTGTCCCATATAGGGCTCACAATCTACATTCCCTATCAGTATGTCTTTGGAATGTGGGTGGAAACTGGAGTACCTGGAGGAAACCCATACAAACAGGGGGAGAACATACAAACTCCTTACAGATGTTGTCCTTGGCAGGATTCGACCCCAGGACTCCAGTACTGTAAGGCTGCAGGGTTAACCATGGAATCAGTGTTACTATTAAAGGATCCAAAGAATGGAAGTTGGTGGAGGTGGTGAAATGTCCACATTAAAGTGAAGGCCCCAAGTTTTTCCTGCTGCAGAAATGCATCAGAAAAAGTGCTGCGTTTTATAGTACCAGCAAAGTGAATGAGATTCTGTCTAATCCTATCTACACAGTGCGGGAAAAAAAAATGCAGCTGAAAACCTGCATTTTCAAAAACGCAGCATGTCAATTTTACCTGTGGAAACACTTGCGTTTTCCCTATATTTTTAAGCTGAAGCCCCATGTGGCGTAAACAGTCCCTGCAAAGATTCTAATAAATCCCATCCACACATTGCAGAAAAATACCTGCAGCGGAAACGCAACGATTTCAAAAAACGTTTTTGTGCATTTTTGGAAATCACAGCATGTCAAATATATCTATGGAAACGCCGGTGGTTTCCCTATAGGTATAATTAAATCAGAAAGTCAGCAGATGAAAACTCTGTGAAAAGCGCTGCCCGCTACGTAGGGCCTTAGCCTAAAGGAGATTTAGGATTTAGGAGATTGAGTTTTTGTTGCGTTTTTCTCTGCATTCTTTCTTCCCCTATAAGAAGAAAGCTCATGATTCTGCAAATAAAATTAACATGCTTTTTTAAAAAGAAAAAAAAAAATCTCAGTTTCTCTGTAGCTCTTTTTTTTTCCACAATATGTGGATGAGATTAATGAAAACTCATTTACTTTGTTGGTAGTGTAAAATGCTGCATTTTTTTTTTCTGCTGTGTTTCCACAGAAGCCAAAGATACTGCGTTTTTGCAACATGGGGCCTAAGGATGAGGCCCCACGTTGCGGAAAAGCTGTTTTTTTTGTTGCAGATTTTGCTGCATTTTTTTGAGCCAAACCCAGGAGTGCGTTAAGCAGAAAGTAGAAGTATAAGAGCTTCCTTTATATTTCCATTACTTCTGTAGCCATTTTTGGCTCAAAGAACGGCACAAAAAAAGCAGCTTTTCTGCAACGTGGGGCCTTAGCAAGGAATTCGTCATCATTTTTTTTGATAATCTACACTTAGTGTTCCCTTTAGGCTAAGGCCCCACATAGCGTCCCACAGCAAGAAAGCTCTGCAGGAAAACCCGTGGTGGCAATGCATTGTGGTTTTTCCGCCAGCGCTTTTCACAGAAAGTCCACAGAGGTTTCCTCTGCAGACTTTCTTCTTCCATTATACCTATAGGGAAAACACCAGCATTTCTGTAAGTATAATTGACATGCTGTGATTTCCAAAACCACAATGGTTTTGGTAATTGTAGCGTGTCCGCTGCGCGTATTTTTCTGCAAAGTGGGGATGGGCATTTGCTAGAATTCCATCCACTTTGCTGTGACTTTATTTATTTATTAATTATGCTTACTTCTATAGCGCCATCATATTTGCAGCGCTTTACAGATTTTGTCAGTCACTGTCCCATTTAGGGCTCACAATCTATATTCCCTATCAGCATGTCTTTGGCGTGTGGGAGGAAACCGGAGTACCCAGAGGAAACCCACGCAAACACAGGGAGAACATACAAACCCCTTGCAGATGTTGACCTTGGAAGGATTCGAACCCAGGACTCCAGCACTGCAAGGCTAACCACTGAGCCGCTGTGCCCTGACTGTAAAATGCCACGTTTTTTTTTCTGCAGCGTTTACGCCACTAGGGGCCCCAGCCTTAAGGGTATGTCCACACATATCAGATAAATTGTTTGAGAGTTTGGACTCTGCTCTGGATTATTCCAATATATGACAATATAAAATAAATAAAAGATACATCTAGGATGAATAAATTACCTTAGCAAACTAAATATAACACTTTTGAAAAACTAGAATACATCAGAAATAATTATTACATGTATTCTTAGTTTTCCTGTAAAATACTCTGTCACCTATTTTCAGACTTGTATTCCCACAAGATGACTGATAGGAAGATTTACTTTTAAGGTTTCATACATGGCAACAAAGGGGTTAATGCTGCAGCTGAAACACATAAACAGACTGGGAAGGAAGTAGCTGAATAAATACAGACTCCCAGGGTGCTTTGAGGTAGTAGCCAATAAAGACTTGGAGGAGGACTAAAGTGTGTAGGACAATCAGTCGTCTCTTTTAGACGCTGCCTTTCATGTAAGGCTGTTAGCAGTTTTGGAAGGGGTCGGGACTTCACCTCTGTGGTCTCCTTCATGTTAAAAAAATAACATCAGCAGCTCCTGGTGAAGCCTTTGCACTGTAAAAATAAATAAGAGCAACGTTTTGTTTGCTTTTTTTTTTTTTTTTTTGTGAAGACATGCCTGTCTTAGTTGGTCTTCTTATTTTCCACTTTTGACTATTGATTATTTTTGGGATAAATCAAGATTGATAATATACTGTGAGATTATGGACATGAAAAAAGTAGTAATAAGACGAAACGGCATACTATGCAAGTGACTTTTGTAGGGCAGGTCTACTTATTACTTAATTGTATATTCTTCACATGTGTATGATTTATTGATCACTTGAACTTTTACACAAGTTTTTACATTTTACTATTGAATCACTCTTGTATGTCTTGTGTCTTTTATGCTTTGACATGGCATAATATTGATGAACTGTACAGTATTTGCATTTGTATTAGATTTGTGTACATTTATTTTATATGTTACTATATACAAAGATGTCACTATATATTTATCTCCACATCTGCACAATATTGTTGTTTGAGAAATGCTCCAGATTAGGAATTGTTGCATAGATCTTGGATTAATAAAGTACCCCACTTTTTCATTAGGTTCAGGCTGTGTTTTATTTTGCATATGCTGTATATTCACCACCCCTGAGCCGCTAATTTGCACCACTTGTACCCTATGCTTCTTGTACAACTCAGGTAGTAGCTACAGTCCTGTTGTTGGGGTGAATAGGGGACTGTTGTGTTATTTCTTCCTTTTTCTGGCCTGATATGTGAAGGAAAGGAGCCACTACTGTATATTGTACATGATCCCTGTGCTGCAACGGTGCATGCTTCTACAGTAGTGCTGGTGTAGGGATATTAAAAAAAAAAAAAAAGAAAAAAAAAATGA
This sequence comes from Leptodactylus fallax, assembly GCA_947044405.1. Classification (NCBI taxonomy): domain Eukaryota; kingdom Metazoa; phylum Chordata; class Amphibia; order Anura; family Leptodactylidae; genus Leptodactylus; species Leptodactylus fallax. The sequence continues at coordinate 4,587,445 of CAMRHE010000100.1, forward strand.
ATCTGGATATTTTCTCTACTGAGACCCGCAGCCAATCACTGGGTTACCAAAGCACCTAATATGTACTAATCAGAAAATACAAAAAACAGCAACGCGCAGCATCTAGTGTAGCATCATTAGTAACTGATGGTTGTAGAATACAAACAGATAACTGCTCACCTTGTATGGTTGTGAAATAGTCACAACTCCTTCAAATGCATGTAGAGAGACATTGATTGCTTTGGCATCTGATGGTTTTCCGTCACAGGGACGTTGAACATCAGAGAGATATTGAGGACCAAAACCACTGTTGTACCAAATCCAAGGTAGAGATGGAGAGTGGAAAAAGATCAGCGCTTAACAAGATGTCGTCTAGAGAGTCTTTATTATTACCAGAGGGCACAACGCGTTTCAGAACAATAACTCCTTTTTCAAGTGAACCAATTTATGGATCTTGGTAAGCACTGATCTTTTTCCACTCTCCATCTCTACCTTGGATATGGTACATCAGTGGTTCTGGTCCTCAATATCTCTCTACAGCCTAATATGGGCAGTCATCGCTTCCCAGGTACTATATACCATTACTGATTATTATTACTATTATCATAAAATTAATAATAATACATTTTATTTATATAGCACCAACATATTCCGCTGCACTTTACAAGATATTTGGGGAATGTTCACGTGGCAGATTTGTTGCAGACAGTTCCATAGATCTGAATAGGGTTTGTAAAAATCCATACACATGCTGGAGAAACAACCCTATTCACATGTATTGTGTACAAAGAATTTCTGATCACTGAACTCTGCAACATATCTGCCTCATGTTTTAGCCTCAGATATCAGGTTTTGGTGTTGTGTGGCAACCTCACTATATGGAATCTATAACTGTAATGTAAGGGAATGGCTTATATATGTTTTATTGTTTGCATTGGTTTTTCTTCTCTATATAACCAAATACTCCATTGCTTTAGTTTACTGATGGTTTTGTAGAGCTGACTGGATGTATGGATCTATGCTTGTGCTGTGGTAAACACTGGTGTCAGAAAAGTTCTGAGTAGTATTACATCTGCTCATCCATATTTCCAGATCTTTTACAACAGTGTTTCTCAACCTTATCAAGTCAAGTACCCCCTTGTGAAAAAATTTCAACCAAGTACCCCAGTGGACACTGGTCGTGAAACAGACCCTTCTCCCAATCTCAAGTGGGGAAGAAAAACTGGCATCGAGAGCATGACAAGCAAATCATTTAGCTTGTTGGGGCACCTGTGGCAGGCACACACTAAAAGATCAGATAGATCAGAAGCTGTCTAACTATTCAGCACAGACTATCTGCTGCTGTAGAGTAGACCTGACCCGATATCTGCCTCTGCTTGGTAGCTACTGTGCCTCAGGATTTGAAGATGGAGGTGATTTGGGCGTCACTACCTCCCCCAGCACCATGGAACCTGAGCACTAAATCCATCACATCCAAAGTAGTGGTTCTCAGCCATGGCACATATGCCCTGAGACTGTTTGGTGTACCCTCTGCGGTATATGTAACACAGGTTGAGAACCACTGTGTTAGAACTTGGTCTTCACAAAAAAGTAAAATATGTTTCTTTTTACCTCTTCATTTCTCATTAAATACAATGGCCCATATTACAGAATGGCCTGTTTCAAATATAAATCATATAGCCCTAATAAAATTAGTTTTATGATATCTGCAATACCTTCAGCCAGTCTGTTATGACCACCATGTAATGCTACTTTTGTCTGTCCAGATGTGTCTTCCTTGAACAATATCATCTTAAAGTTAAAAGAGTTAAAAGGGGGGTTGTCTTTATAAGGGTATATTCACACAGTGGAAATAGAACAGATATTTGGTACTTTTCACTTCTCGGCTTTCCGCTGCAGCTTTCACTCGCTGATTAGGCCCGATGAATTGGCAAAATCAGCCAAATGGCTGGCGCATCCGGTTCTGTGGCTGAATCAGTGGCAAAATTGAGCAGGCCGTTTAGCGTCCTACTTCAATCTCTACCTCTCATTCAAAACAATAGGAGGAAGATTCCAGATGGACTTTGGTTCAGATTTTGAGGCAGAATCCAAGAGATAAATTTCTGCAGACATAATTGACATGCTGCATTTTTAAAAAACGTATGTGTTTTTGAAAGCAAAGCTCTTTTTTTCTGCAATGTGTGGATGGGATTAGATAGAATCTCATTCACTTTGCTGTTTTTCTTTTCCGCTGCATTTCCACAACGTGCGACTTTAGCCTTGTGGAAACGCAGCATTTTCTGTTGCAGATTTTGCTGCGTTTTTTTTTTTGAGGCAACGCCAGGAGTGGATTGAGAAGAAGGGAGAAATATAAGTGATTCTTATATATTTCCCATTCCTTTTGTCGCCATTTATGGCTTTAGCTCAAAAAACTGCAACAAAATCTGCAACAAGAAAAGTTGTGTTTCAGCAATGTGGGTCCTCAGCCTAAAGGGGTTTTCCAGGCTTAGTAATTGAAAACCTATAGTTAGGATAGGTTATCAATTGAAGATCGGCAGCGGTTTGACACCTGGGGCCCTGCTGATAGGCTGTTTGAAGAGACAGTATTCAGACAAAACCAAGCACAATACCATCCATTTTAGAGTGGCTGTGCTTGGCATTGCAGGTCAGCCCTATTCCTTATGGGACGGAGCTGCAAACAGACCATGTGACTGTTGAACATGACTTCACATAGCCTGTGAAGTCATGTATATGGGCCTGTAATGCTCCCCCTATAGACATCTGAGGATCCACACCACTAATCTGTAGGCTTCCGAATTCAGACAGACATGCGTTATTTCTTTCATCTTTGTGACTGGAGCTTTTTTAAGACTCAAAGGTTTATAACCTGGTTTTCATGATGCGGTACTTGTGTGGCTTCCTCCCTGGCCTCTACCACTAAGTTTGAACATATCCCTACTGCTGCAAGCAGATGTGTGAAGGTCATCTGCTATGTATGAGAGTTGTGTGGATTTCTCCCTCATGACTATTTTATAACAGATCAATTTGTTTTTACATCTGGTTTGTTCCTTTCGTAATGTTAGTCTCTTTGCTTTCAATAAAAAAAAAAAACCTCACAATATTGATTCTGTACAAACTTTGCTTAGCTATGTGAGTCCTGGGGACAAGCACATTTTTGCAATCTTTTTATAATGTCACGGAGGGTCCAAAAGGATTTGAACTTCTTGTTCCTTAGATCTTTGCTAGAAATGTGGAAAGACTTTTGAAATCCTGGCATCAAACTCTGCCAAATTCTTCTGAGCTCTGTCGTGAATCCTAGCCATATAAAATACTTATTTTCTGAGCCCGTTTCATTACACAGACGGCAAAAAATGCAGAGCCCTGGATGGAGATCCTTTTTGTTTTGCTTGTTTGGATGTGAGAAAGCTAATCTTTTCTCTTTTTTTCAGTTCTCCCTTTGACGTCTATTGTGTTTTAGGAAAAACATCCAGGCTACTCTAACATAGACAAACCCCACTCACAAAGGCTGCTCTGTTAAATATCTTTTAAGAGTTCATTTTGATGGGATTGAGAAGTTTTTGGCAGACGAGAGCAAAGAGATTGTTAAGACAAACTTATTTTGCAATCATTTAGACTTGATCGTAACTGATATCTTACCCTAAAAAATAGAAGCAATTTGTATTTCAGTCTATCACCAATGCCTTCTTTTTGTTCTTTATCCATTTTTTTAATAAATATATGACTTGGTATGAGCCATTGACCTTAAGCACATGGTTGAATTGTGACTCCACTCATCCTCTGAGCTGTATGTACAGTGGATGTAATAGCGCACCGCTATGTGTGTGCGGCCTTACTGCCCCTAATATATGGCACAGTCTTATTCATGATCTCTTATGGTGCCTATACACAGAGTAAATTTGGCCAAGCCTGCTGATTCTTCAGGGACCAGTCAACTGTATATATATGAGGGGAGGGAGTCATGACTTTTTCACGACAAATGATGTCAGGGTGAATAAAGGAGGATAACGTGGCAGTACGACGTTATGCGATAGCTAGGGATGAACTGTTGGTGGGTGGTGAGAAGTAGCTGCACTTCTCACTACCCACCAACGGTTTATCCCCAGCTACTGCATAACATCGTACTACCACATTATCCATCTTTGGACAAATGCCTGATGAAGGGATGTGTTCCTGAAACATTGCATTGTTAATAAATACTTTATGCAGATGCAACCTCGAGTGCTGTCGCAAACTCTTTTTTTTGGATATTTCTAATTGTGGGAGTTTGGTCAGTTCCCTAGTGAACATGCACCCATATTTTTGAGTTATAGGAGTTGAGTGCCACCCGGTACCCCTCTACTTTGGGGTAAATAAAGGTCGGACATATTGACGTTTAACATTCCTGATCCTTTTGTTCCCTTGCGAGATAAGCTGCCGCCAGAGATGTTTGGCACAAGCTTATTCCATTCTCCCTACTGAGAACAGGTGCACGCTCAGCCGAGCATGCATGGGGAAAAGGCAATCAGGAGGAGTAATTGTTGGCCACAAGCTCTCTATTGAGACTAGGTACATGTAATCCAGATGGGCCACTGGTGCATTTTTCTTTATTCTTTGCAAAATACTGTAGTCTCTTATGACTATGCTATATACTATAAAAGTGTGGTATTCACTGGTATTACTTTAACAACAGTAATAAATGATAGTCCAACTATATATTGATTATTCCATTATCCCTTTCCATACGTACCATTGAGGTATATAGAGGAAATAGGTGGAGTTATAAAATGGTAAAATATATACTGTTGGTTTTGTAGTGGTGACGGCTTCTGTTTTGGTAACATTACATATAGCACATATCCCGTTTATTTCTGTTTCACAGTCATTAGGAAAATGGCCATGGTTGTCTAGACTGGCTTAGAAAAATAGATCATTTTAAACCAAGGCACCCCCACCATAAATCTGTTATGAAGAAAGCAGATAGTGGCTTTGATATATGATATAGGATCCTTATGTCCATTCATCTGATATCATGATTGCAAAATGTGGTCACTTCAAGCATGTACACACTTTCTTAGATGAAAACATTCTTGTCACATGGGTGTAGGTGTTGCGGCCATTAAAGAGACCCAAAATAGTAGCCCAAAGTCTCATTCACACTAATTTTCTTGAAGAAATCCAACAAGCTGACTGAAACTGATGCCAAAATGAGCCTTCAGCATGTGTTTGCAGCTCATTAAAGTAATGGGATCCAGCGACAGATCTGCTACCTTAGTTTTTCTAGTAATATTATATGTATTTAATAACACCATAACATATAACACGGACGCCGTATATTAACAGTAATACGTCTATGTGAGATATGATATGATTGAAATCTGAAAGGCAAATATGGTCCCCAGCCAGAGTTATTAGAGTATGGTATAGGAAAGACTAATATTTTATCCTGGGTTAGACAGAATATATGGAAAAGATCAATAGACTTATTGTAATAGCTTATTAAATGGCTTTTGTGAGTATATGTACCTTGCAAATCAAAGTGACTGAAAAATCAAGGAAAATGCTCTGATCTACAAGAGAGCGCTGCATGAATTTCATACTCCTCCCCAGTTCACGCACTTTTTTCATTTTCCTTAAAATATCATTTCTTCTTGCCTACGTTTTCCTTTTCCCATCCTTTCCTTCCTTAAATTCTGGTGTTACTATGAAAACCTTGGCTCATTATACAGCAGACAGGGTGTGTCACACAATTGTCACACAAACTGAACATACTGTATGCACACAAAATGAGACTGGCATGTTGGAAATGACTCCTTTGTAGAGGCATTCATTCTACAAACACTAGTGTGGGGCACCGAACAGTCAAACATCACAAGTTATATTTCCAGCTGTCGATTATATATATGTAATACACAGTTTTATCTGTATGAGATGTGAGTAAAAAGTTTGAAAGGACTTTAGAAGTTAACACAAGAAGGTTTTGTATCATTGTATGATGTTCTTGTCATGGTGAACATCTTTGGGACTCTAATATGGACTGTATTATTCTCTGCTTTGGAGATGTCAACATATCTTTATATTGCACATTGCTGGTTATTGTCTGGGAAATACTTATAGCAAGTAGTTTAAGAAATTACTATCTGAATAAGAGAGTCCTTTCCTATAGCCTATATAACAAAAGGGATTCAAAATGTAGCTTGGGTCCTAATGTAAAAGAGGTACTTAGCTCAAATGTTCTACACTCAGACAGAAGTTATATGTATGAATACATGTATGAAGTAAGAGAAATTGGGATGTAGCTATATATAGTATATATGACTCCTGGTCCCACAGTAGTATAGAAATAATCAGTATGTGATCATTGGTGGGCTGGGAAGCTTGGTATCCAGTCGCCTGCTTTATACCCTATATACAGCCACCAACCAGATCACTACTATTGAAGTTACTATGTCTGATATAAATATGGCGGTATGTAGATATACTGCTTACACGTGCCTTCAGGTGGTTAGAAGATGCCCACACAGTCCCAGAGGCCTAATTTTACATGAAATGATAAAAGATATGAAAATAGTTTAAAAATGTGTTTTCCAGTTCTTTAAAAAGCATAGTCTTTCTTCTGACAGCATATGTCAGATCTGTCACTCACCAAGACGTCTCCAAAGTACCCACACTGTATCTTTTAACCTTTCAAGACGGGTTCTTTTTTTTACTTGAACACCTACTTTTTCACTGAATGAATGCTGCTATTGTAATACGCTAAAATCGTCTTATTTTCCATTGGCCGTTGAACAAAGAATTTAATTATGAAAGATTTTTGCCTTTCATTTTTTTCATGTTTGTGGCTTTAGTCCCAGACATAGAGATGACAATATGGGGAGATGCTGCTATTTTATCGCAGCTCTAACTGATGTCTACTAATTAGATTTTTTTGAAGAAAAAAAAATCTGATTAACTGTTTATGCGCCTCAACCAATCAATAGAACTTGTATTACTTTAAGCTATATATTAATGAAAAACCCAGAGAATGCATACTTTATCAAACAGATATGGCGGTATTATATTCCCATTTTAAATTCTTACTTGCTATATAACATGGAAGTGTTATTTGGAATATTTAGTGCCTTTACTTTATGGTGTATATAATTTAATGATTGAAGAACGATTATGGGTTGAAAGTCCCTTTGCCCCATATAAGAAGAGTAGGAGACCAGTGAATTACTTGTGAGAGGGTGCACTGTTAGACTGGCTTCACACATACCTAAATTTTATACTACGGACAAATCTACCGTAAAATCTTAACATAGGAAGATTTAGATGTGGATTTCCAGCAGAACTACTTTGAACTGCAATGCAAAAGGTAAAATGCACAACAATTCTGCATCAAATACACATCAAAATCCACATAAAAGACTTATTGATTTTGCCATGGATTTGTCTGTACTGTAAAATTCTGGTGAATCTACCCTCACAGTATTTTGAATTGGATTCGGGGAACTTCAACTAATATTTCTGCTAGTGGTCTCTGCCACTGATACAGATACCCACAATTTGAAGAAACCTACTGTATATTTTCCATAGAATATGACTATACATTGGCATAAATCACCTAGCTGCTAAGCAGACCAGCCTTCCTAATATAGACAGACTGAGCGGCTCTGCAGGACTTCCTCACCTGCCAGAATTCACACGGAATTGTGTTTCATCAGAGGTGATGAGGATTGGGAGGGGAAGGACATTTCAAGAGGGCATGACTTGTGTGGTGAACTGAGCAGAGCTGAAAGAGCAGCTGTTCTCAATTCACTGCCCCAGGCCTCTTCAGTAGGAGAAGTTCAAAGAGAGGCACATTTCCTGTTTGTATGACATCTCTGGTTTTGTAGCCATGTGCAGTCCCTTGGCCACTGTGGAATGTGCAATTTTAATATACATTAGGAGGGGGGAGCTCATTGTGCACTTGATCTGCTGGAACAGATGTAATGCTTGTCCTAGTTAACTTGGATCGGATGGTGTCAGACACTTTTAATAACAGGATACACATAACACAGATGTGCCATAATTCACATCATTACTAATCATATGTCATATAAAATGGAAACTGTCATGGCCAGGCATATCATATTAATATGTCTGCTGAGGCATAACCAGGAGGTCTGGGGCCCGATGCACACTCTGTAACAGGAGTGTGTCCCCCATACAGTATAAGATACTTCAGTGTCCCCCATACAGTATAAGATGCTTCAGTGTCCCCCATACAATATTAGATGCTTCAGTGTCCCCCACACAGTATTAGATGCTTCAGTTTCCCCCATATAGTATTAGATGCTTCAGTGTCCCCCATACAGTAGTATATGCACCACAGAAGACCCCCACACAGTAGTTTATGTTACTTACCTAGTCCCACAAAGAGCGTCCTCCATCTTCTTCTGTTCGCAGGCGCTGATGAATGACGTCATCGCGCCTGCGTCGGGGAAGAGGTCACACTCTGCAGTCAGTGTAAGCCGCGGTTCCGCGGAACGCGGCTTACAGTGACAGCATTCATCTGTATGTACGTATGCACATACAGCTGAAAGAAGCGATCGCTCACTAACCAGAATTCCTGTACTGGATTCCCGGTTAGTGAGCGATCATGGCGATGGCGCGTGTGCCAACTGAAAGGGCTCTGCGTGCCCTCTCTGGCACGCGTGTCATAGGTTCACCATCACAGCCCTATAGCTACGCCATTGCTGCTATGTGTGTATATAATCGAAGAACAGCTGACAGCCATTAAAGGTGTATGAGCGTCTTATTGAAGTGAAATTCCATCCCTCAACACAATTTTTTTTATATAGGCGCTAAGCCTTAAAGACGTCTTTGTGTTTTAGTATTATTTTGGTTAGGGAGAGGCTGACTGTATTGTTCTTCCTAGGGATTACTGACAGGAGTTGCAGATAAATATCTGGGCCAAATCATCATACATTCATCTCAACCTACAAGAACCACAAAAAATATGTGACATGAGAAGCTAACAGTGCAGACTATATAGATTAAAGTATCACTTTAAGCACCTGCATATCCTCAAGACTGTCTTGTCACAGACTGATTTGTGGTGTTCCCAGTCATAAAGCCATGGATGCTTTCTTTTTAAAAACAATGTCACCCCTGTACATGTCTCATACCAGAAACAATCAGTGTGAAGTTTATCATTGCTTTGGAAGAAAGCTACAAAGTTTTTCTAATCCTTTACAATCTCTTTCAAGAGGAACTTCTGCCATCTCCACCAACTCCCACTCTTTGCATCCTTCAATAAGTGCTGCTCAACAGATTCTGGCACAGTTAAAATTTTTGCTGTAGTCCCCGCCATTCCTACTTTCTCTACTGTCGGGTGGGCAGTCCCTGGATATCTGTTCTAGCCCATGACTACCCACCTGATAGTAGAGCTGCACCTATTCAAAGATGTAAAGAATTGAAGTTGGTAGAGGTGGTGAAAAGTCCTTCTTAAACTGCATCTGCATTGTGTAAGCATAACCAATGTAACCATTGGTTCTATTTAAAGGAGTATTCCCATCTTGAAATGTTATGACATATGACTAGGACATGCCAAAACATTTGTTCTTTATAGGGGCCAGACCTCTGTGAATAAGGCCCATCCAAAGAATGAGGAGACAAAGGTTGCTTAGGCATTTTTCCAGCACAGTGGCCCTCATAGTCACTCGCTGTCCAGGTGACATTCAAATAAACGGGGCTGAGTTGTAATTCCCTGCATAGCGGGTAGCCGGAAGTGCCAATGTACTGGAATAATCAGTTAAGGCTAAGAATTATAAGGTCCGGAGAGAGAGACAACCTACGATCAGTAAGTGAAGGCATTTTCTAGAAACCCACTATAAGTAGGCATCAAGTCTACAATATTTGTACAGTATTTTTATAATATATTTGCACTAAATTGCTCATAATGTTTGCAATCCATATTAAATTGATTACGAGGTAATCTGGAATTAATATGATGGGATGGTATGCCTTTATGGCTGGAGATAAGGATCTGAACTTATTATTTTAAAATATGTGGATTCTTATGGGGCTTCTTTGTACCAGCTTCTTATCATATTGCCAGTAATCTGAGACAGGGTTTTGTTCTAAATCAGTCCATCCCTAGTAGCCAATTTTAGATTCCTCAAGTTTTCACATTATTGGGTGTGGTGGGAGCTTGAACTATGCCCATTGCAATATCTTTACGTAAAGATGGTCTTTCACCACTTCCACCAACTTTAAACCTTTACATCCTTTAATATGTGCTGCTCCACTGATTTAAGCATAGTTGGCATGCAAGCAGGACTTTTCTCTCTGCATTTTTTGGGCGGAAACCGAGCAAAAACCCGGCGGACCCCATTATAGTCTATAGGGTCCGAGGGTTTCTGCAGGTAACCACTTTTTAAGTGTATTGCGTTTCAGTTTTTTGGGTCCCCAAGTGGACCCGAAGAATGGAAACCGGGCACAGGTGTGAACCTAGCGTAAGCTGTCCATATGCAACCAATGAATGTTGGGAGATCTGCCACCAATCTTACATGTATAGGGTCCTCCTTTGTAAGACCACCTTTATGACTGTAACATATTTATCTGTATACTTACCCAATGCAAAAATGTCTTGCAAAGATTATTTAAGGTCATGTATATGGATGTGATGTTATTCTTTTAAAATGTATTTTGCTTAAGGATTAGTGGTTACATTGAACATTCACTCAATACTTGCATTGCTATTTCTGATGGCAGGATTTCGCAGCCTGTTCTTGAAAGTACAGTATATTCCATGTATTGGAGGATTTCCACTACTCTGCCCAGGGAAAGTTTATAGAAGTAAAACACTTGGTATTACAATCATCTGCTATGTTCCAGCTGAAATAAACAACTCTCAAGCTTGGAAGCCACTCATGCTGATCTATTGTAGAAATCAACATTGCCATCAGATGTGTCTGTGTATGCCAGCAGTCTTTTTAAGAATATGAGCATCAATCATTACAATGTGGGCCCCTAAAAAACCGGGGGTTTTTTATCGGGGTTTTTGAAATTTTTTTTTGGCGGGGGTGGTTTTTTTTTTTTTTTTTTATAAAATTTTTTTTTTTTTGGGAATTTTTTTTTTTGGGTGTGAAAAAACTGTACCCATCCTTCAACCAATGCAGAAAAAGTACTTAAAGGGAGTCTGTCAGCGGGGGGGAAAATGTAATTAAACCAGCCACAGTACCTTATAGTGCTCAGAGCCCTGAGTACAGAGCTATACTTTGTTGGCAGAAACACTGCTTCAATTTGATGTAAAACCAGTTTTTATTAATAAAAAAATGAGGCAAGGCAAAAAAAAAATTTTTTTTTTTTTCCCCCCAAAAATTAAATAAAAAAGGGGGGGGCAAAAAAAAAAAAAAAATTTAACCGGCGGTTTTTCCACAACAAAAAAAAAAAAAAAAACCCCTAATAAAAAGAGGGGTTGTTAATAATCCCCCCCCCTCTGTTTTTTTTTGTGGTGGGGTGGTTGTCGACCAACCCAAAGTAAAAAAGTAAATTTAATTAAAAACACCCCCCCTCTTACTCTTAATTTTTGGGTGCGTAAAGAAAAAAAGAAAACAAAAACTGAAAATTTTTAAGTTAAAAAGTAAAATTAAAATTCTGATGTAAAAAAAAAAAGAGGAAAAAAAAAAAAAAAGAAAAGGTTGAATTTTTTCCTTTCCCTCCCTCTTCCTTCCAACCTAAAAATAAAAAAAAAAAAGAAAAAAAAAAAAATAGGGAAAAAAATAAATATAAAAATAGAAAAAAAAAAAGAAGAGGAAGGGAGAAAGAAAAAAATAAAAAATATTGGGGGTGGGGGGGTTGCGCCCGCCCCCCCCTCCTGTAGTAGGAAAAGAATAGAAAAAAAAAAAAAGGTGTGGGGGAGGGGGGGAAGAAAGGAGGGAAGGAGAAAGGGAGAGAGTATGGGAAAATGGATTTGCGTCTATGATCATCTTTTAGAAGGAACATTTGACCTACAATCATATAATTGTCCCACAAGAACTGTGGATTGAAATTGCAAGCTATGCGCTTTAGCACCCCGGGTTATGGGATCAGTTGTGACCTTTCATCTCAGCAGGGTAGGTGTTAAGAATTTATAAAATCTCATTCCCTGTGTGACAACTTCAGTATAGAAAATAAGATGAAAGACTTTTGTGGGGGATTATGGAGATAACAACAGAAATGTCATAAAGACATCCTCTCCACCTCCTTCTAGACGCACCATATGATATTCATTGTTTGCACAAACACTACATCTGCTGGAAGCAAAACATTTTGACAGTCGATCACAATGTGAAGCTATTAGCTGTCCCACAGACACACACCTGCCACACTATCATGGCCTCACACGAGTTGGACAGTGAACACACATTTGTAGAGTCTTGATAGCCGTCCAGAGTCTGATACTGAAATAGGCTCTGGGCCGACAGCCAGTAATTGTTGGCCTTGGATCAATGAGATCTGTCGTTGTGTTTGCGGATTGCTGGTATGCAGAGTTAGATCTTCATACCATGTCCCCGTTACTGACACCCAGATTTAGAGATTAGTGCTTTATCAATATGTCATCAGCTCTTTTTTCCCCTTTGTGCTTTTAGTGGCTTATTTTTTCATCTTTGACATATGAAGCTAATTGAATTGTTTCACAGAGTAATTAATTTCTCATTTCATTAATATGTACATTGTTTTTAATTATGACTATATTTATTCTAATATATCCCTTTATTAATGCTATATTTCTTTCCAGCCTCGCTGTTTATTAATTTAGATTCACAAAAGTGGGAGTTGGGGCAATAGCACTGTGGATGAGAACTGCAAGATATGATTTTAGGGATGTTATATTGTATATATATATTTTTACAATGTACTTCCATGGGTCTTAGGATATCACTACTTCAAGTTATTCACATTTGTGTTAAACATTTTTAACCGGGGAGCAACTACAAGATGAATGAGTGGGAGCATAGCAGTATAGCACCTCTAGGATCATCTGTAGAATTTTCTGGAAGCAGGTTGATCCACACAGCACCTCACTGGCAAATGGAAGAAGCACAGAGTTTTTAGAATTTAGAGAATACAATACAATACAATACATACATACAATGGGTTAGATTTATTTAACACTGGCTTTTCATACACCAGTCTTAGTAAAGGGTCTGAACTGGTATAGATTTCCTGTATAATTGACACCACAAAACTAGCGTGAGTTACAATAAATACGTCTGGCTAAGGCTTCCCGGGGCTGCCCGGCTCCACCCACATTTGAGGATAGTGACGAGTGAGGAAAAGAACGTGGGATGTGGCGCACGTTTGGTGTAAGAAAGGGCATTGAGGCAAATGTACACCACTTTACCACCCATTCATAGATGGAATAATAAATTCACACCCCGTGCTGTAGCCTTTGTCTCATTTTTGACTGGAATTCTTTGTTTGAAGTAAGGTTTTGCATAAAAGTGATTTTATATGGAATATGTACTGGAATATGGTCATACATACTGAATGACATATTTATAAGGTTACCCTACGAGTACAGAAATTGCCAAAACAATCATATTAGAAGATTAAGAATGATAAAGATGGGTTTAAGTGTCTTATTAGTGAAATATTACTTTGGGATTTTGTATGATAATTGAGCATTTCAGTAAATTGTACTAGTTCCCTTATATTTCAGTTCATCACATTAGTGCAGGTGTCTACCATAAATCTGGTATTGTTCATTTGGCATGACATGGATGATAAGTGAGGTGTAGCTTGTAGACCTTTGGAGACAGTGTCAAAAAGCGTGAAAACTTCTTTGTGTAGGTGCTGAATTGAAGTTGTGTTTATAAGACGTGTGGGGATCACTTAATGGGGCTTTATTAAGGGAAACACAAAGTAAACAGCAGTGCCTTCTTCCTTTGATCAGTGGAGTGGCCTATCCAGGAAGCTTGGAAGCCTGAGACAATTCTTTCTTTCATCTGCTTGGCTAACTGCTGCCCTGCTGATTACAAACACAGATGCCAGTATGGTGGAGGATAGGATACGGAGAGGGTGGGAGGACACAGGAATGTGAAGGAGGACGAAATTGAAGAAGGGGATATTATAGATTTATTGTCTTTAAAGGTGCAGTTCCAGTTTTTATAATGAGGTTTGGCGCAACTACAAAATTATAACAAAAAATAATAAGCTCAAATGACCTGGAGCATCCAACATGTGTTTACATCATTTCTGGCCTAAGTACAAGAATTTCTAGTTTATTTTATGATAGTAAATAGAAATGCTCTTGGAAAATCTTCTTACAACACAAAACTCATTCTGGAAAGTTGAACAAAAACTAGTACATTACTCAAGACTGTGATTGTACTTTGTAGTTTCTTTTGGACATCATGAACTTTTGTTCAAGGTCTAGGAAAACCACAAGAGCTGAGCTGCATTTTTTTATTTTAATAGATATTTATTTGTTTGTAATTGGCGTTATAACAAAATGCTACCTTTTTACTGAGAAAAAAATGAAACTGGGGCTAACACTAGGACCACCCAAGTGACACTGTCTTTGGGTTATATCTTTTGGTGTGTTAGAAGAATGCTCAAGGCTCTAAGCACCCAAATATTTTTCTTATTGCTTGTCTGGCATTGTGATTTATAATGATGAACAGATTGATGGTGGTTACATGGACATGCATACCTTATTGTGCCACAGTTAGAAGAATTATTCTCTATGTCTCCCTGTGTCTGATGCAGGACAGAGACAACAGAGAAACTGTCAAATAGCAGCCTCTCTGTTCCCTATGATGATACATCTACAGAAGAGCTGCTTTCTAATCAATAACATGAGAAAGCCATTATCTTATCCAACTTGTCTGCCAGTGTTTTGGGCTCCAAGTTGGGTACCACAGAATTATGGAGACTTTGGTCAGCATGCGTCACAAGAAAAAAAACATTTTCCATCGTGACCCACTTCAAAGGGTTACGTTTTTATGGAGAATTTTTCTGGTTTGACTCTTATCCTTAGTCATGTTACAAGGGTCTTAAAGGGTCGGACATCGACTTATAGGGCAGCTAGTCCCACTAGGTGGCATTAGAGATACAGTTTTCCTTCATCTTGGGCAAGAGCTACTTTGCATTATCAACATATAGAAATATTCAAGAACTTTGCATACCATTAGTATTTGTGGGGTTCCCCCCTCCTCAGTAAACAGCTGTGTATATATTATAAATTGCAACAAAAATGCTTGCAAAAAAGAGCAGCAAAGGACAAAGGTCGTAAATAATAAACCCCAATCTAATAGTCCAGCGTGTCCTTATAGAGTATATAAAACAGACAATCTGCTTAAGTTTTTTATATTGAGTGTGTTCTTACTAACACTTATGGTGGGTAAGACTACTTCTCTTAGAATAAGTTGGAAAGTCTCTGGTGTAATATTGAACACTATTGGCTATGGGAAGTCATTAGAGATGAGCGAATCGAAGCTGACTTTGTGGAATTCAAGCCGAATTTCATGAAATGTTCGATTCGCATCGAATCCAGACTTCCTCATGCTTCGTGGTAACGAATCACATTTTTTTCAAAATGCTGCATATGTTAGGACATGGGGCAAGGAACTCTGGGAACGTGGGATCACCCACAGTGCCATGCGTGCAGCCAATCAGTAGCCAGCCCTTTGATGTCACAGCCCTTTAACCCCTTCGCGAGCGCCCACGGCTTGTTTGACCGCTGCATCCAAGGTGTTAAAACCCCCGATCGGTTATGGAGCAGGGTATTAGCTGTCAGTTACAGCTAACACCCTGCTCCATAACCGATCGGGGGTTTTAAAACCTTGGATGTCGCGGTCAAACATGACCATGGCGTCCAAGGGGTTCCGCCATTTTGCCATTCACTCCAGCTCTCTGCAGACAGGAAATAGATGTTTTTTTAACACGATTCGCCGCAATTTAATTCGGATCAAATAGAACCGTATTGGTAAATTCGGCGAAGTTGCCGAATCGAATTTTTGAAAACTTCGCTCATCTTTAGAAGTCATGTGCTCATATAGGGCCTAAATTATGGCCCATTATCACATTGGACAAAAAATTCAGACCTCTTTGTGTCAGGTACTTCAAAACAAAACATATTCAACCATAAAGGAAACTAATAAGGGGAATTGCCTTCACAACAAAAGTACAGAGAGACATAGTTATCTCACTGTCATCTTGGAATGTATGCATACAAGCCTCTCTCTCTATATCGTCTCCAGCCACTTGTATTCTACCCCAGCTGAAAGAGTGTACTGAACAGATTTGTGCTAAGACTTCCTATGGTGAATAAAAGCAATCCTGTTACAAATAAAATCCCTAGGAGTCACTTCATTTGGCTGAAAGGAAAAAAAACAAAAGCTGGCTTTCTTCGCAAACCCATTGAAGTGTTATGTTATGAGTTCCCATTGAATTATTTTCACAATCACTTGAGAGTTTAAAGGGTCTGTGGTCCCTTTAATGTTTATTTTAATGGCTAAGGTTGTGCAGATTAACGAACATAGAGATTTCACACCTGACTTTTTAATGCGATTGCTGCAGATGGTTGAAAAGACATCAATCCCAGGCAGATGATCTGTGTTTAATTAGTTACAGATTAATAATTGGTAACAAAGCACAGACTACTTTAATCTGGAAGATTGTTTCTTTTACAGAAAGAACATATTTTAATATACAACCCTATTGAAATGGATGGAACTGATTTTTGCTTCAATTCTGCAGCATGTAAATATACGTTGATGGTTTATATGGAAAAGGGCCTTCTTTATGAGACGAACCTTTTGGGTATATCACATGTAGCACTGTTCATGCATTCACAAAGCTATTTTAAAGATGTGTTGCAGTTTTGTTAAGTTATAGTATGCTCTGCATGTGGTGCAGCAACGCCGTTTTCCATAGAAGCAGTTAGGAACATTTCCTAGAGTCTTCCAAAAATAAGCTGATTACAGGTTGCCCTGTGTTTTATGTGGTTTATGGCTGTACGGTTTTTATACATTACACCTACCTACAAGCCAACAACCATAAAAAGTATGATACACAACCAGTTCCAATATGGTGTTTATAATAGTTTTTCTAAACTAAGCAATCCATTTTAGAGCTATCCAATCACAATAAACAGGCTACCATAAATGGCATATGTATGCTGTTATGTAAAGGGTTTGTCCAACTGATTTAAAAATTTGCTGATAGGCTGAAAAAAAAAAAAATTGGCGGACGTTATATGGGTCCTCCACCACAGTTTCCACTTTTATGTGTTGTTGACATCTGCTAATGATGTTCAAATTGTGCTCAGGTCACTGCCGAGGTCGGTGATTGGTCGTCTTACACTATACACAAATGGCTCATGACCATTCGCATATAACCTCAACAGTCATGTAGGACCTGTAAAAAGTGAGTTATTTGTATATATATAACGCAATTTCCAGCCTGTTAGCAAATGTTTAGACCACCGGAAAATGGCCGCCCGGACATGCACAGTCCGATGCCTGCCAAAGGCAGAAGTTCTGGCGAAGAGGAGTAGGGGAGTGAACATAAGCAGCTAAGGGGCGGTGGAGAGTTATGACGCAGAGGGTGCTCAGGGCGCAGGGGGAACGCCCCCGGGGCTCCGTGATCCTAATTTGCATAACAGAAGAAACAGATTTTATCAGAAACGGCGTGGAGAAGTTTAGAGTGGAAGGTAGGAGTAGAATGGCCTTTTTAAAGGCTATTCCAATATGCCATTAGTTAAAAATGTGCTTTTCTAATAATAGACTCCCTTTAAGTTCCAAGTAGCATTGTAGGCACATTAAAAGAGATTGACCGTAATTATATGAAAGATTTTCTCATAATGAAATTTCATCAAATTGCCTGGTGGTAATGTGCCATAGAGCAGAGAACCTTGTGGCAAGATCATGTGCAGTGTTACCTCACTTAGCATTTGAAATTAGTTATTATTTTTTTTTTTTTTGGTCACATCACTTATACAGGTGAAAAACATTTTAAGCATGTGTGAGCTTACCATGCAGTTGTTAGCCCAACACACTACCCATCTGCATCTGCACTGGGCATTCATCAAGTGCAGAGCCATCAGAATTTGCCAGGCAAAAAAATCTTGCAAGTCCAAATTTCAATACAAAAAATGGGGTTCAATGGGATCCGTTTGTATCATTTCCCTGATCCATTTCTTTTCGTTTTTCCATAGATAGGGCAGCACAGATGTCAGTGTAGTGTGAATGATAAAGTGGTTCCAAGCTGGAGTTTTATTTTTAAAGTCTAAATAAATAAATGTCTGTTTTAGTAAATACTTGTATTTCTCACAGTATAACAATTCTAGAACTGTAGGTTGTATTGTTTCTCTGTTATTTATCCTAGATATATGTGAATAAATTGACAACTGGTTTTTACCAGTTGGGGTGTGTACACTCTAGCACTGTCCAATTAATCCCAATGGTATTTGAGCGTATAGGGACACACCCTCTTGACAGTGAGAATGGTAGCACACAGTTTTGAATTTATTAATGCATTTTTAGTTGGAATAACAGACATGTCAGAAGAGGTGACAGGTCCTCTTTAAATGTGTACCCAGCCTGGGATTGCATGCTGCATATACTGCACTTTATGCATAGGAACCCAGAAAAAAAAATCATCAATAATTGTATGGGTTTACTTGCAGAATTACATTTAGGTTCCTTTGTGGATTTCTCTGATTTCAATACAATTTATTTTAATGGATATTTTAAAATTTTCTAAAATAATCTATTTGAAATTGTAACTAGATTTTTGCTACCACTGGTTGCTGTATCTGCTGAATTTCAACATCCCTCCCCCTACACCTCCTTCTAAACCAATTAAGAAATTCTTTTAGACTCAGGAAGTGTGTTATGAGTTTGGACTTCAAGACTGAGCAGCAAAACAGGGGGAGAGCAGAAAGAAGACAAGTTGCTCTAGTATCACAAGGAGATAAAAATATATAGAAAGAATGTAAAGAATGTTAATTCCTGTAAAAATGTATATTGATGTATGCACAAAGAGAGAAGGACAGCAGACTAGACAGAGAAGCAATTTGGAGCAGTTCATTTTCTAAACATAAAGGGGTTAAAAGAAGGCGTGAAGGATTTTTACAATAACTTGACATGGTAATAGAAACCAGGTTTATGCTACGTTGCATATGATGGTAAAAAATCCATATGCCCAGGATTAATTTTAGCTTGTTTGAAAGAGCCCATTTAGTAAATATTTCCTGCAATCTTCAGTCTACACAGGGGAATTTTGTCAGATTTTGCACTAGTTTGTGGTTGTACCATAGAAACAGCATTATTACATGTGGTATCATTAAGGTTTCTACGCTACAAATAAGTTGTAACCAACATAATTCAAGACCATCTTCTGTCAAAATGAATATCATATGATAACCTTAAAGGGGTTATCCAGCTTCCAAAAATTATCTGCAAATACATCCATAGCAGTGCTAAATACTCCCTGTTCCCTTGCTTGGCTTTATTTTACTTGCTGCTCCTTGTATCATTGTTATTTACATGCAGTGAGTCTGTGGACAAACTACATTTCCCATAATTCATGTGCCTGCTCTCACCCTCTGCTCACAGGGAGGGTGAGCTTGCAAATGAAACATCACAGCAGGATGTGACCTCAAATGTAGGAGTGATTTATTTCCTGTGAGTTCATTGTAGGGAGAGTGGAGAAGGGAGGGGTACACAGAGAGTGAGAGTAGGCAGATGAATCATGGGAAATGTAATTTGTCCACAAATTCACTGCATGTAAATAACAGTGATACAAGGAGCAGGTGTTTGCACCATGGAGAGTTGGCAGAGTAGGAGGACATAACGTTAAATTTGGCAGTTGTAGATGCCATAATATTTGAGGAATTCCACCTTAAATTGTGTTCTACCTGTCAAAACATTACATTAAAGGGGTTGGTGAATGGAAAAATTCCCAGCAATATTAAATCGTACTTCTAAATTTGGACTTTCTAAATTACATAAATATATATGGATAGTTTGCATACTTCACAGGTGACTGTACAACACAATATAACTTATATTGAACATCATCCCACCCGCCTCTTCCCCACCCCTTTTAAGTAACGCTCCATCTCTGAAACTATTCAGTGGACATTGAATGTTTGTGGGATGGATTTTGAATGATCTAATGTGTTTAAGAGTCTCCCAACTGTGCTGTTGCTCGATGGCAAATAGGCATCGGCAAGTTGGATTTCTTTAGTGCAGTGTCAGACAGGGGGGCATGACTCAGAGCACCAATCAGAGGCAGCCAGTGTCAGAGCTCAGAGTCACATCCCTTGTCTGCTCCTGCTTGACACCGCCCTCCTGACAGTACAGAGCTTAAATAGCATATCAGGCACCAAAAGTTGATTGTTCGGGTATGGAATCAGTGGAGCAGCGCTTCTAAGAGTTGGACTTGTCGGAGCTGGTGAAAGATCCTCTTGAAGGATAGCTTGATGAGTGGGACTGCTTGTAGTAGCAGAACACAGCTTGATATGTGGCAAGCCAATCGGTACCTCAAACTGACTCATTAGAGGCACTCATAGGTAGGAGAATGGGTTCTCATTGGCAAAGTATCCCCATGATACCTGAAGCCTTCTGTTCACTGCCGCAACCTGCAATCTTGCAAACTAAGCCCATCATTCAACTGTTAACTTTCATCATCAAACTGCCAACTGTATTCCACTGAAGTATTCCTTTCACTATGTTTACTGTAATTCAAGCTTTGCTGTTGACCTGCAACACTGGAACCATGGGTTCTAATCTGGACTGGGTAGTATCTGCAAGTAGTTTACATTGTCTTTATATGTTTTCATCATATAATCCAACCCATCCTATGCCTTGGTTATATAATACACTGTGGGTACTGTGCTGTCAAAATCAGGAGGGGTACTATATCTCCTTAAGGAGGCTGCCTTTGCAAGCTACATTTACGTGTGTACACAGTCTTGCAGGTCTGCTGGGAATGCTTTGCACTGATGAGGGGTAATAACATTGCAGATAGGTTTCTCTTCCTCTTGGAGGAAATATTATGATTTGGCCTTAATCCCGGGTCATATCATTAGGTTTTGTGAAAGCCAGGCACTGAGCCATAGGGAGCTATCTCCTAAAAGGTGGAACTAGAAGAATAGTTTTCCTGTTTTCCATCAAGGAAGTCTTATATGCATATTGTTGCGCTGTGGACTGTGCATGATCTGTATTAATAACTGTTAATACACCAAAAATTATACCAATCTAAAATCAATAGCACTGATATTGTTGACTGTTGATATACTATTTAAAGTATAGAACATGTTTTACTGTATTTTAGTGCAAAGGTTAAACTTTTTGAACAAAATGGTTAAGTTTTTTTTATTGTACCCAGAATCCATGTGTTTGGTGGAACTGTGGAAGCAATACTCAGAGAGCATATACTGAGATTGTTGTGTCTTTCGGTAGATGGATTTCGGCAGGTGTAACCAGTGAACTCTACAGTAAGATGAGCACTATTCCGGGAAACTAAGAGTTGACTTTCAAAATCTCCTTAGTCACGGGTTAGAGTCTTTCCAAACTGTTTATATACTATAATTATCTGTTGTATAGGAAGGAATCTTTTCCCCATTCGCTTTAATGGATATTAATTATATGTTATACTTTCAAATGCATAAATAGAAAATACCATTTTTTTCCGAATACTTATTTTATAGCCTAATTTAAGTAGCACAATTATTCCTAATCGCATGTAATGACCCAGCTGTCAGATTTCATCCGCCGGTATTGCAGACTCTGTATTTAACCAATTGCCTATGGCCTGGTTTGAAGTGACAGTGTTATATATATATATATATATATATATATATATATATATATATATATAGATAGATGGTAAATGGCAGAAAATTTTACAGATGTGACCTTAGATTTTGCCATGTCAGTACAAAAAAGTCGTCATATAAATGATCTGATGTCCAGTCATCCTACCGTAGATAGATTGACTGTAGGAAAAAAGGCATTGTGAATGTCAGACACGTATTATATTACATTTAAAGATATCATGAAGGATACATAGCAGTTGCTTGGTAGACAATGTCAATTATACTGTAATTTTTAAGTTTTATCATTTCTTATGGTTTGTTTTGTCGTTAAGACTAGGCAATAATTCTTATGATTTTTCAGAACACCATAGGGGAATTTATTAACCAATCTGAAGTAGATGGGTGATAATATGGCGCATATTTGGTGCAAGACCCTTTCTTGTACCAAATATGCAACACTTCCCTCATTCTGCACGTCGCTCACCACTTCCTGCGGATGTGGACAGAATGGGGCAGACCAGAGTGGGGACACCCCGGCCCGAGTTATTTATTATAACTCACGTAAATTTTCTGACATGAGTTATACAGGAAATCCTAACTGGCGTAGTCTTCAATTCTGGCGCATGGGTGTAGGCCTGATTTATTAAGAGACCATAGCCTCTTGATAAATCAGACATGCCATATGCCAGTCGGGCTTTTATTAAGATTGGCATATGAAATTACAACCTTAATAAATCTGCCTCAATGAATCATAACAATTATTGCTACCTGTAAAACAGCTTTTTTACACTGAGCGAAAGAACAGTTCCTGTACATTTTATCTCCTTGTAGGTAAGAAATACACTTCCTCCAGTAATTCTTCTGCTGCATGCTCACAGAAGCAACTGATGGAATTATAAATAGCATGTGGCAAATCTCAACAAAATCTTAGAAATCCATTACAAATTCCATCTGTCTCTTGAATAATGGCCTTTAAAGATGGCATCCATGAATTTTAAGGTTAATGCCATCCATTCTCATGTTACCACATCTGGCACAGAAGTATGACGAGCATTCATTATAAAACAGAGTCATCAGAGTGTTTGGGTTTATACATCATGAATCAGAGTGAAGAAATTTTATTCTATGCTAAGAAAATATGTATTACTATTATTACCATCATGTTTGTGTACATTTTTGGGTAAAAGAAATCCATTATACTTGTAAGATACTTGTCCAAAGGTACAGATGTATCCTATCTTAAATTTCTTCTTGGAAACCCTGAGATGAGTGCTATAAGATGACATTTTTGAACATTTTTACATTACTCTGCCAGTCATTGTGAGTAACACAAGTTTTTTTTACTCATCACATGCTCCTTATCTCAGAATATTTTGAGCCAAGAGGATCGATATGGAATAACACATCTATAGCATATATGTTTTGAGATGTCATGTGAACCATTGCTGTATTCACATGGAACACTTGCAGATTCCGCTCTCGTGATCCTCCCCCAGCGATCAGACACTTATCCTCAGTCCTGTGGGTAGAGAATAAGTGTTTCTTGGTGAGAAAACTTCTTTAATGATAACTCATCTTCATATTATTAATGGTGTTTTTTCATTTCCTATTTTGCAGGATCCATCAGGAGAGATCTATAAAGAGAGCATCAGTGATGAACATTTTCGTCTAGAAGGTAGGAACTTCAGATATATACTGAGTATGTGTTTAAATGGATTACCTAGTCTGTCAGTACTTTCATTGTATAATGAAACATTCTTCTAAGTTTTACTTAAAGGGTTTTTCTGGACCCAAATAGTTTTTTCATACTGATGGTCATCAGGATAGGTCATCAGTATGTCATCTGTCAGTGGCCTATACCTGGACCCCGCACAGATCATCTGTTCTAGCAGCCTCTGAGTACCAGAAGCTGCTAGTGGATGGGCGGGATGTGTAGCACCAGAGCCTGCTACCACAGATGATCTGTGTAGGGTCCGGATGTTGGAATACAACAAATGACATACTGATGACCTATCCTATGGATAGGTCATGATTTTAAAAATTTGATTTGGGGCCAGGCCACCCCTTTAAAAGTTTAGATTAAGCCTACATTTCATTCATCAGAATGGGGTTGTTTTGTTAAAAATTGCAAGAGTTTCATAAATACAGCATGACCCCAAATGCTATATTTTTAAATACAAGTAGATTGATAAATGGGCCCCATTAATTCTTCTGCTTCATACTGACTTTCTGGAATCTGCCACTATGTTTTAGCCACACAAAGTGCTGTGATGGCTGGTCCAATGATACTGATTCCAAACATGTGATTTACAGTAGTTTATGGGGGTTATAATATAGTAATGTATTCCTTTAATACAAACCCACTTTTCCTTAGAAAGCATGGGCTGCAATGTATAATAAGCAATTGTTGTAAACCCCATTTTGATACCGTTTTTCCTATTTTACAAGCAATCCTAATTGAAATGCTAACACTATCCAGTACAAGCCTGGGCTTTGAACGTTCGCCTTTTCCTTTTACAAAGACTCATATGCTCTGCAGTGTTATTTCTGTTATCTAAACTATGCGTAATGTAAATTTCATGAAAGAAGAAAAAAACTAAGTACAAAGATTGTAGGCAAAGAATACATCACTGCACTGTGTATCAGTGTATACTGAATACCTCAGACTCTGATCCTGAGGAGGACACTTCCAGACCATACCCTAATGTATAGGCAAATGGCTGAGGTTTGGCATGTGTTCTCAGTCATTTCAATACACCAGAGTAGGGGAAATTGAGAACCTCCATGTAATGGACTGGGGTGAAAATATACCTCATTAATAAACTCAATTTCCAGCTCTGACTGATCCTATTAAGTACGGATTAGATGTTAGGAATTTTCACAGCATGCAGGAGGTAGTAGCTGAATGGAAACTATAGTCAGGTATGGACATACTTTATGTGCAACCTGTGCAGTGGCATTGGGGGCCCAGTGGGTGAGGGGGCCACTACCACAGTAAAATCTTCTGCATTGCTTATGGATGCTTCCTTTGTTTGTTTTCTACTTATTTCACAGGCTTTAACATGCTTTATCATATATTAACAGTTATGGTGAGACCTCAATGGGATGGTCTCAACTTTACACATTACACATATTAGAACATATCAAAGTCATTGGTGAGTCCACTTTGTACACTATGTACAAATAGTAAATAATGGTGGGTTGCAGAAGTCCAGCTTTCATGAAACCACCTTGAAAGAATCAATCTTAACTTGATAATAGTTAAAAATGTGTAATAATGTTGGAATTTGGTCTAAGCTTTGCTCCATCCAACTCTGTTTTACCATACACATGTCTTTCTTGTACTTTGCCCACACACAGTGCATTATTACAGTTCAGCAGATGATCATATCTTACACAGATCAGACTGCTCACCTGTCCATATTGTATACTAGATCTACATAACAATCCATACTAGTTAGTAATAGTAATGAACATCTGACAGATCCTAGAGGAGATAAGAGGCGCTTGTGTTGTAATTCTTGCTCATTAGATGTGTAGACCACCCACAGACCATGACAACGCCAGAGTTATGATCATGTTACATATGATTGGGCAGATCACCATAATGAGTACTAGTCAACTGATCTCTGTCATCAGATTTCACTCCAGAGACATTGCACTTACTGTGACCTTATGCCACCTACAGATAATTTTTTATCCAAATTTTCCAAACCTATCTCATACTATAAATCTCAGGTGTGACTTGTGAAAGAGATAGATATGCTGGAGTGTAAAATGACCCTAAACTGGCTATAGACATAAGACAGCTGTTGACATTGCAACAGATATTCCCATCTCTCCTATATACATGAGCAGTCAGGGAGAAGTGCAAGTGTATGAATGAGAGAGAGGAGAAATCTGCTGCCAGACTTCTTTGCCATTGGTTTATCTGCCTGAAAACAAAAGGATGGGTCAATTGAAATCCAGCTGCCCAATTCTTATCTTCTTATCTCAGGAAGACCCCATAACATACCAGATGGTCAGCTGAAACCCACTAAAATCAGTAGATTTTGCCAAAGCACATCAAATGTTTATAAGATGGTTTAGGTGTTGTCCCATAGTATGACTTTATTATTGGCAAAGTTTGGTGGTCCTATAGTCATCATGTCAGTTTGTGATCCATACCTCCTCTTTCTGCTTAAACTAGGGACTGCAAATAGTCAGACAGTATAGCAAATAGTGTAGTTGACTGATCTGAGTCACCCAGTCACCAACCTGCATAGAAATATACACAGGCTGTTAACAAAATTCATTTTGAACGTATTATTTTATACATATTAACATACATGTAATATCTGGATGCCGAAGAGTATTAAAAAATGCATAAAAAATAATAAATGTGATCTTGGGTGAAGAGCTCATACACATAACCGGACGAAAGCTGTGTACAACCCGAGTACTGTACTCAAAAATGAGTGTGCATCCCTGTGTCACAATATACCTTCACTTTTATATGGTAGCATACAATTTTTGATTTGAATAAACTGGTAATACGGTGCATCACAGATTACCATACCATGCCACATGTATTGCCTATAACTCCATAGTGCCACCATACAGCCTCCAGCACATAGCTTTTCTATCAGTGCATTAGGTGAACATAGTGTCTGTATGTGGGTTCCTGGCAGCCCCTGACTCCTGCTATTCTACAGACGGCCATGAGCTCTTCTATGTAATTATATTCTTATCACTGTCAGAATGATTTCCTCCTCTGGGTAATGAATTCAGCCTAATGAAGAATGTAAACAAAACACCCATAATCACTATTGTGGAAAGGAATTCACCAAGTTCTCCTACCCTGTGCCCGCTGTGAACGTCTGCAGCACGCGGAGGATGGAGTAAAAGTAATGTCACTATGTATAACTGTGTTTATAGAGACCCAGTATTAACATTTACCCATGAGAACAATGGTTTATTTCAATTTAAAGCAAATGGACAGACTTACAAACTGCTGTGTGATTCATACTGCTTTTACGTCCTTACAAGAGCGCCCTGAAAACGTCTTATTAGAATACATGTAAGACTAAAAGGATAATTGCTCAATGCAAAATAGTGTGATATTATATTTAGAATGATGGAAAGGCACACAAGACATGTCCCGGAATACTGTTATACAACAGGCCTTATCACAATATTCATTACACATGAGGCACATTTACTAATAAAACGGAGACTGAAATCTGTTGCAATGTGTGGGGAAAACATAAGGGTTATCTAAGTGCTGCTGTCTCCACTAGAGGGCTCACTGCATACACACTCATTGTGAGACTAGCTGTATAAATCTACATGTTATGAGCACTCTCTAGTGGTGGCTGCGGGACATCAAAATTTCAGGATTTAACTCTGGGAAGGAAAGCAAAAATGGAATTCCAATTTATATTAATGTTTCTGGATTTCTATTAATGTTTCTTCTTTTTCATTAACATATACAACGTGTAAGAATTGTTTAGTGAGCCCCAATACACATGAATGTAAGTAATGCAAAACATTTCAGATAAAGCATAACTAAGCTTTCTAACAACTTTTGATTTTCTGGCAGTATTTGTGTCATTATTAAATTTTGTAATATACTTTAACATATTTTGTCTACATTCTATGAAATCCTGTACTTCTTACTTCTTCCCCTTGAAAGCTGAAATCTGTACCATGCTTTCACTAAGTCCACAGGTGTATGGCTGTTGTATAAGGCAGGAAAGCTGAGGCTTGGGGCAGTCAATTGAAACTGTTATATATCTGGCATTTTAAAACATAGAACAGTATGTCTGGTGTCATATGAAAGAAGAGATTCTTATTTTATTGGGATTAGCACATTTGTATCCAACTGCAGCTACTCTACTCTCACCTACTATAGGAAGGTCTGTATTACTTTAAGGTGTCTTAAAATAATTCAGAGACATCCTTTAGCTCTAGCACAGCTATCTATGGTGTGTTTGTTCCACTTGTTCATTCCTCCTGCAGTACATTTGATAAATACCATACCCCTATGCCTGTGTCCAAATATGAACACAATGGCAGCCACAGTGCTCACATAATATTGCTAACCAAAGTGCCCTCATTGGTGCTGTGCTTTTCCTCCTCGTATATTTCCACAATCTTACACTGATGAATAGCCATAGTATATTACATATGATGGTATATCAGTGCGCTATAAGCTATCTGGATAGGCTTGGTAGGTTTATTATACCTCCAAATATGTAATCATACATTACATAAAATTGCATAAAATCATATATGAGCTTGTTTACTTGTGATTTCTTTGCGGTTGCATGTTGCTTATTAAATGGCTACTTCTGCTTTAAAGAGAGACATTTCAGAATAAAAGATTGCTCAAACTTCTTGGCATCTTCTTGCACAGGCAGCTCCCACAATGTCCTTGTCCACCATCCTGACACAACGTGGCTCTTTAGTTACACACTTCTGTCTCTGCCCAAACCATTTCCAGACACTTAGCAGAAGGAAATTTGGTGTCACGTCACTCATCACGTGTCTTGCAATTGACAGATAGCTAGTGTCCATTCTGTTTGCAGTGGTGACCTAAATTAGAAATCTGGATTGCTATGGACTGGAAGCATATACAGTAGACAAATCCAGATTCTGTTTGGCATCTGACAATAGTTGGATTCAAGTATGAAGGAATCATGGTGAACACTTCAATCCTATCTTTGCTATGAAATGACACACTGCCCCAACTTATGGAGTGATGATCCGGTGAGCCATTGTATACGACAGTCAATTACCCCTAGTAGTGATACAATACAAGGGATCCTAACAGCTCTGCGATATGTGCAGGACATGCTCTCAAGGCAGCGCTTCCAACTGGCATTTTTCAGCAGGATTTTGGTTACTCACACACAGCAAGGGTGTCCCAAGAATTCCTCTGCCAGACATTTCTTTGGTGATAAATCTAGCAACCTTGGATGCCAACTTTTGCAACCTATAAGTGCACAATCTACAGTCCCAGCTCCAGGGAACCTTTATTCCTTTAGTCCCAAATGTATCTCATCTTGTAACCAGGCTAGCGGCAGCCCAACAGGGTATTAGAGCCTCCTTTCAGTTGTATAGTTTTCCCCAATAATTCTTTCACTCTGATATTGTAAAAACTTACATATATCATCATGACATCCACACATTATTATGCTTACTTGTATAGCGCCATCATATTCTGCAGCGCTTTACAGACACTGACAGTCACTGTCCCATATAGGGCTCACAATCTACATTCCCTATCTGTATGTCTTTGGAGTGTGGGAGGAAACCGGAGTACCTGGAGGAAACCCACGCAAACACGGGGAGAACATACAAACTCCTTGCATATAAGGTTAATTCCATTCTAACAACTCTTTGGTGTATGTTTTTTTTGTCAATGTGTGTGTGTGTGTGCTTATGTGTGTTTATACAAGCCACACATGTCTGTATGAATGTTGGAGAAAGAACCTGCTCACTGATACTTAAACAGTGCTTTTTGTTTAAACAGTGTTTTCCAAACTTTGAGGATATTTATTATGTCCTTTAGTAATTCATTTTTATAACAATATTTAGCAATAAAATCCCAAATAAATGAAAGTGATTTGTAAAAAGTATTTATAAGAACTTATATTTTTCGTTATTATCATTATTTCTATCTGCTTCTTTAGGTGTCAGTTGTATTTTCTGTCTTGTAAAGATAATACTATCTAATATCCTTATACCAGATATGTATAATATTTGATGTGGAATGTGTCTGACTGCTCCATCCATAAGTATTAGATTTGTCTTTGTTTCAAGCTAGCATGTAATTCGCATTAAAATATGCAGCGTTGGTGGATTCCACTGTTCCTCTAAAATTTTCACATCCTCACTGATCAAAAGCGAATCTTGCTGCTATTTGTACATAGAATCCAGTCTAAAGCTGATAAGATCCCACATCTTTTTATAGTTGGTGAAGGAGAGAGCGCTTTGATGTTTTCAGGGAGGGATAGAGGGGGGTAAGATTTTCCATACGGGTGTTTGGCTAACACAACAAACACTGTTTAAAAATGTAACTTTGCTTAATTAATTAGCGATTCTGTTTAATACCGCTCTGATCTCCGTCCAAAAGGTATTTTGAGCCTTGAGAAAAAGAACTTCAAAGTACTGTTTAAGATGGTCTGAACAGGGGTGTTAACCTATTCAGTGCTGGAAGAGTGCCAGCATCTTTACCAAGCAAACAATTAAGTTGTAATGTCTTTGGGGCACCAGTTCATTGGACTTAACAAGATGTAGGAAGTAGAAAAACTCTTTGGTTAAAAGCACGGGTATACTGTATACAAATAATACTTCACATCACACTTCTGTGTCTAATACTATAAATTATTATTAAGCAAAAAAGAAGTTTTGTTGAAGTATGTTGTTGAGCAAACGATGAAAGATTTTGTTTCCAGGGTTAGGAGCGATCTGCCCCACCATCAAATTTTACTTAGTTTCTTGACAAGCAGTTAGCAGAGGAATTTCTAACTGCTTTCTTGACATTCTCAGGTCCCACTGTGTAAAGGGTAATTTCCACTCTGCTAAATATTACAGTAACCAGTAGAGGGAGTATAAATTTATTCATAGAATTGTATCAGTACAGGAGCTAAGGATGTCACATATCTACCTATTGTGTTACACCATGTCATAGATTGTAAGCTCTTGTGCGCAGATCCCTTCTGTGTGAATTGATTTATTACTTTGTAATGTCTCATTTTATCTGTACATTAACCCTTTGATTTGTAAAGTGCTGCGGGATATGTTGGCGCTATATAAATAAAAATATTTTGCAGAACTTAGGTCCGCAAGTCACTAAGGCTTTGGTTCTTGGGAGATCCTTCATCCTTCATTCAGAAACACACCCTTGTACAAACCAATGAAGCAATGCAGAGATGATCATCTTTTTATGGATATGTAAAACAGCCTGCAAGCTGTGGGCCAGGTCTGATTTTCCAGATATGTCTACAGACAGCTGTGACGCAGGCAGAGGCTGAGAATGTAATTCTAAAAAATGTAAACTTAAAGGGGCAGCTTTTGGAATCAATTGCAGATGAGATCTGGAGCACTTGCAGCTGTGTGTGATCAAATATGGCAAATTGGGCCCCACCTCCAGTGCACTCAGAGGCTAATTTGCATATTCATAAACGATTATTTTTATCTCTTCATTGCTTCATCAATTTGTGGTTACAAAGGTATGTTTCTCCTTCTAACAAAGACCTTTACACACCACTGTTATTGGTTAGGTAGGCATTTTGGACCTGACAGACACCCTTTAAAGAGTGAAGCGATAACTTGCATGGTCTAACAATGCAACTGATATTATAACAAGCAGAGTTATAACTGTAGTGACAAGCTTTCCATACAAAACACATACTCATTGACAATCTATTGTGTGTGAAACAATCCAACTGCCCCTGAGGCTAAGGCCCCACATTGCAGAAACACAGCTTTTTTTGTTGCAGATTTTGTTGCGTTTTTTTGAGCCAAAACCAAGAATGGCTACAAAAGGAATGGGAGATATATATATAAAGTACTCATACTTTTATCTTCTGCTCAATCCACTCCTGGATTTGGCTCAAAAAACTGCAACTAAATCTGCAACAAAAAAAGGGGTCTCAGCCTGAAGGAGGATTGTACAAGCTGTACTTTAACCTATCTTTGCCTTTGTTTCTTGTGGATGTTTTTGTTAAAATAATTTCCTATGTTATTGTAATCATTTGATTTTCTTATGTTTTGTAGTTGCTCTCCCTCCTGAAAAAACTGAAGGTCTTTTTACCTGTGAAGATAAGAAGTCGGGAGAGAAAGATTCAGATGGACGGGCAAAGAAACAGCTGAAATTTGAAGTATGTTCTCTTCACATTTGTCACTTGAAAACTAATTCTTTGTCTTAAAGTGTGTCTTCTATCATACTGACAGATATGCTGGACTTAAGTTGTCTATAAACATAAGAATAAACTCAGCCAAACCTGCCAAATATCGTATAATCCTCTGACCTTCTTATGTATGTGGGGTAGTCCTGACACTTCTCTGACAGAGGATCCTAAGTGTCTGGCATCAGTTTATTTCACTCTCCCCATTGAGACCACAGGCATGCGCATTCATGCTAAGTGTACATGTTTAAAGGGGTTGCCCCATGCTCTATTAGTGAGATCAGAGAGTTTCTGCAAAGAAAACCCCAATGCAACCATGTGTTACATGGGCACCAAGTAATAGGGCTGGTCTAATAAGGGCGATCTTTGCCCATTCAAGTCACTAGGGGAAATCATCCATTTGGAACCATCCTATATGAGCCAGAAAGAACAGCCTTTTTGCTCTGAATGAAAGCCATATAATTTAATAGCAGGATTATTGTATAGCCAGACACGGCTTTCTCCAGCTATAACTTGGAGCATAGAAAAGCCTGACTTACGATAGTCACCTGATCACCTCATCTACTTTTTTTAATAAAAGGGGTTGTCTTCTAGAGGTCTTTATTTTTTTATAAATTGTGGTAGTCAAAGCTAAAACAGATATAGCATTTACTATGAATAAAGTATATTGCTAGACGGTCCGTTCCCGGCAGCTCTGCTCTGGAACCGCTCCAGGGCCTGCGGGAAGGAACTGAAGTGACGGGCAGATAAAGTATGAATAAAGTATGTAAAACGTCAGTAAATCTCTTTATTTAATATAGGTCTACAGGTAAACCAAAACTGTTGCGATGATAGGAGAACCCACATGTATAATGATGAATTGTGTGCGGTATGCACAGTTATAGAGCAGCAGAGGATAATATTTGGGCATTCAGTGTGTAGCACATTCACCGCTTCTAGCACAGACATCTTGTTAATGCTTTTGGTGTCCCCCTGATAGTTTAAAGCAGAGCTTTTTTCAGACACTTTTTATCTCTGATCCAGACCTCCTCCTCTTGCTCCTGTTTTACCTTCTCACAGAGAATCAGCCTAGTTGCAAGTACCATGTAATGTGAGACTGGTACCGTTTGCAATATCTCAGGCTGGCTTATTACAGTCAGGAGGCTTTGAACTCAGTAGGGGACACAGACTCTTTAGAACTGCCAGAGGGAATGGATTTCAGTCAGCAAATCTAGCAGGTAACTGGGCTGCACACAACCGTGGGCTATTTTGAGCGGTTTACTTTGCTGGGTTTAACTTGATGTATTTTAAGCACCCATTCACCGTCTCGCTATTCAGAACAATATAAGTAGCTAACAGGTTACCCTTCCTTGTTGGTTGTACTACTTGCAGATGTTCATATAAGGGGTCATTCTATTATGTCCATGTGTGGTTTGTATTAACTCCTCTTATTTCACCCTTAAATACTGCCTTTAGTTTGGAATATTTGTATATTCCCTTGCACAATGTTAGAAATGGCTCAGTAGTACAAGCAATTGAAAAATTGAGCAGACCAGCCTGTGATATTGTATTTCACACTATTTTTAGCGGTTGTGCTGGTTTTGTCGTTGTCCTTCATATGGGATGCATACTACATACTGTTGCTCTGTATACTACGGTTAGACTGATATACATGACCAGGACAACAGAATGACCAGTCTTCATGGATATCCGGATCATTTTCATTTAGGTCCTATTGTTAAAAAAATTATTCAGTCAATAGCAATTTAGAGTAAAACCTCTTTGAGACAACCTTACAAAACTTCATTAGAAATGGTCTTCTAGGTATTCAGTAGTCATAGTATTTGATCAAACTTGCGAACACTCATGAAATTATTGGAACTGTCCTGAATTTTCATTAACAATGTTGGCAATTTTCATTTTGTCTCCATCTAAAAGTTGACATTCTTGAGCAGTTTTGGGGGAATCCCAGGGCAGAACTTAAGTGTCCCAGTTTTACTGATGAAAATCTTAGCAGCTACAGTATGTGTGATAGAACTATAAATCTGTCACAGGAAATTTGGTCTGGATTTAAAAAAGTCTTGTCATAGATGTCATCTTCTAGAGAAATTTCACCAAATTAGTAAACTGCAGATAATACATTTCTATAATATTGTATGTATGTTTTTATATACCTCCATCCCAGGGTACTTTTTAAAGGGGCATTCCCATCTGGTACATTTTGACAATATTTGCGGGTCCCACCTCTGGAACCCACACCTATTTCAAGAACAGAGGTCAGAGAACTTTATAGAGAGTGCCACATCTCCACTCACAGGAGCCACAAGTCAGGAGCTGAGGGACTCCCTTTCTTGAGAAAGGTGTGCATCTCAAAAGTGGGAGACACGTCTAGTGGACATTTATGATTTCTTATGGTTTCAGATTGGAATACCCCTTTAAAGAAATGTTGACACTGCCATGATGTACTTACACTACCGTTCAAAAGTTTGGGGTCACCCAGACAATTGTGTTTTCCATGAAAACTCACACTTTTATTTATCAAATGAGTTGCAAAATGAATAAAAATATAGTCAAGACATTGACAAGGTTAGAAATAATGATTTTTATTTGAAATAATAATTTTCTCCTTCAAACTTTGCTTTTGTCAAAGAATGCTCCATTTGCAGCAATTACAGCATTGCAGACCTTTGGCATGCTATCTGTTAATTTGCTGAAGTAATCTGGAGAAATTTCACCCCATGCTTCCAGAAGCCCCTCCCACAAGTTGGATTGGCTTGATGGGCACTTTTTGCGTACCATACGGTCAAGCTGCTCCCACAACAGCTCAATGGGGTTGAGATCTGGTGACTGCGCTGGCCACTCCATTACAGATAGAATACCATCTGCCTGCTTCTTCCATAACTAGTTCTTGCATAATTTGGAGGTGTGCTTTTGGTCATTGTCCTGTTGTAGGATGAAATTGGCTCGATTCAAGCGCTGTCCACAGGTTATGGCATGGCGTTGCAAAATGGAGTAATAGCCTTACTTATTCAAAATCCCTTTTACCTTGTACAAATCTCACACTTTACCAGCACCAAAGCAACCCCAGACCATCACATTACCTCCACCATGCTTGACAGATGGCGTCAGGCACTCTTCTAGCATCTTTTCAGTTGTTCTGCATCTCACAAATGTTCTTCTGTGTGATCCAAACACCTCAAACTTCGATTCATCTGTCCATAACACTTTTTTCCAGCCTTCCTCCGTCCAATGTTTGTGTTCTTTTGCACTTATTAATCTTTTCCTTCTATTAGCCAATCTCAGATATGGCTTTTTCCTGGCCACTCTGTCCTGAAGGCCAGCATCCCTGAGTCGCCTCTTCACTGTAGACGTTGACATTGGCGTTTTGCGGGTACTATTTAATGAAGCTGCCATTTGAGGACCTGTGAGGCGTCGATTTCTCAAACTAGAGACTCTAATGTATTTGTCTTGTTGCTCAGTTGTGCAGCGGGTCCTCCCACTTCTCTTTCTACTCTGGTTAGAGACTGTTTGTGCTGTCCTCTGAAGGGAGAAGTACACACTGTTGTAGGAAATCTTGGCAATTTCTCGCATGGAATAGCCTTCATTTCTAAGAACAAGAATACTGTAGACTGTTGAGTTTCACATAAAAGTTCTCTTTCTCTGGCCATTTTGAGAGTTTAATCGAACCAACAAATGTAATGCTCCAGATTCTCAACTAGCTTAAAGGAAGGTCAGTTTTATAGCTTCTCTAACCAGCAAAACTGTTTTCAGCTGTGCTAACATACTTGCACAAGGGTTTTCAAGGGTTTTCTAAACATCCATTAGCCTTCTTACACAGTTAGCAAACACAATGTACCATTAGAACACTGGAGTGATGGTTGCTGGAAATGGGCCTCTACACACCTATGTAGATATTGCATTAAAAACAAGACGTTTGCAGCTAGAATAGTCATTTACCACATTAACAATGTATAGAGTGTATTTCTGATTCATTTAATGTTATCTTCATTGAAAAAAACTGTGCTTTTCTTTCAAAAATAAGGAAATTTCTAAGTGACCCTAAACTTTTGAACGGTAGTGTATATGTTCTGTAATCATTTTTACAGGTCCTAAAAAGCAACTTCATTGATTTCTGCAGTTCTATAGTCACAACTTTATCATGATCTATAGCCTTCTATATATCATATAGAAAATGTAGCATTTAAGATACTAATGCATGCATATTGTATTCCACTGTAACATTCAGGAACTTCAGTGTGATGTTTCAGTGGAAGAAGATAACCGCCAGGAGTGGACATTCACCTTGTATGACTTTGACAACAGTGGAAGAGTAACAAGAGAGGTATATTCCCATGAAAACATTTTCAACATTTGTAAGGATGGGCTTTAGGCTGAATACTTGCTTTACAAGTGTTTTACATGAACTGACATGCAACTATGCGTCTTAATGGGGTTCTGTGTAGCTCAAAAAGATTCATATGGAAATATCTTTTTCGGTCTAACATATTCATATTGTATGATGTCACTGTTTCACCAGTTTGACGTTATTGACTTTTATTAATGTTAAAAATTTGTTAGACAAAAAAGCCTGATGTAATAAAACAGGAATGGGACAGACAAAGTTTCTTCAAGAATGCTGTTGTGCATAATAGTGGTGACCCCAACTGTGACCCTATAATGTCTGAACTTCTAATGGTATAGTATTCTCTTTGTCAAACTGCAGCATATGAAGTGTCTCATTACAGGATGACACATTCCATGACTCTATTTCCAAGTCAGTGTAGGATACACCCCGCTTCTGATGGCTTTGATGAGCCGTTCAGTCCTCTCTTTGTGCGTGTGTTAAGATAACGGCATGTCTTTAATACTCCTGTTGAAAAGAATTAGCTAATAGAGTGTTTTCCTTCATTGACAGTCCAATTTATTTTGCACTTGAGGTCTTTTTCTACAACTGACAGGCTGCCCTGTAATTATCTTTGTCGGGAAACGGCTAATCGGACTGTGATAATTGAACTAATGTTTTGTGATCCGTGAAGTGTTATAAAAGTGTTTGAGGTTTAAAAGGCCTAGATCACCCTCATCCGCTGCTGACTTTATTAACCACTTCATCATTCGCAGTAGTATACTTGTCTTTTCCATGTATACGGGATAAGAGATCATTTTATGCTAAGGATCTTGAAACTCTTTATAAATAGATACAAAGACTGAGTCTTCTTCTCTTTTCAATTCCTCCTAGTATTTATGTGGCTTATTTTGCAACTGGTTGTATCCCTAGTCTCTATACATCATAGTCGTAAGTTAGAGGTTTACAAAATCATACCCAAGAATCATGAGGATCATATCCATACAATTAAGGCTTGCAATATGATAAGATATGATACATACATCAGTTGGGTCCCTGAGCTAGAGAGTGTTGTTTCATGGCCCTATGTTTATGTATATACCATGGTCAAGAGTTTTGCATAGATAACCATAGAGTCAGGGGTTGAATTCTAAGAGAAGAGAGCCAGAATGTGTACCATGGGGTGAAAACTGACAGCTACTGTACTAGTTGTAGTTAATATCTGGTATAGTTATGGAGATGATCTTTTATAGTTTGTTCCGCTAGGCACAGTAGCTTTTCAATACAGACAAAGGCTGCTACCGACCTCCTACCATTTGGTGTAGATGCCAGTAGAGAAATACATAAGCTCAACTAGGTGGTAAAACAGTTGGCAGGGACGTGCATTTAGGTGTCAATGGGTAAGACTAAACAGATAAACTTAAGAGAAGGTTTATTTACACTAGGTATTGTGAAGTCCGACTGATTTCTTCATCAACTCATAAAAAGAAATCATCAGTCTGACTTGAAACACCTAGTCTGCATAAAGCTTTTATTACTTACTTACATTTTGGGACATTACTCAATGTCACTGCAGGGTCTGAATTGTGACACTTAATATATTGCAGACAATATATTGCAAATATCCTAAAATGCCTTCAATGAACTTCATTGACTTATTGCCAAAGAACTAATGTATGGAAAGTAGACCATTAAGAATTTCAAGGAATAATTAAATTGTCAGAATTTTAGAAATAACAGAAAGTAACCATTCTGAACACATGTTTCTGGAGATCTTTTCCTTACTTACTTTTAATATAAAGAAAGCTGGGCCCCCAATATACTGTTATGCATGTGTGTTAGTAATTAAACTACTTTTTTTACAGTATAACTCTTAACCTCTGTTTATCTAGGACATTACAAGTTTACTACACACCATATATGAAGTATTCGATGCATCAGTGAATCACTCCTCCAGTTCCAGTAAAACACTGAGGGTCAAGCTGTCGGTGGCGCCAGATGCCACTTTGAAGAAGAGGACTGTCTTACTCAATCACACAGGTATAACTTAGCATCCACATTTGTAGCCTTTAGGACTGAAGTAGTTGGGATAAATTATGTATTGCTTTAAGATATTCCTTAAAGATGACCTGTCAACTCTCCAAACATGTCTGTTTAGTAAATACTTCTATCCCCCATAAAATAATAATTCCAAAGCATCTTTTCTTAGAACATTGCATTGTGCTGTTCCTCTGTTAATCCTCCTAGAACACTATGAATAAATTGATAGCTGGATGTTACCATTTGGGGGTATCACTACCCAGTCCAAAAAGTGTCAGGGTGGGTTCACACTTGCATTGGCACTCCGTCCGCTGTGAATCCGACCTAAATGTCGGAAAAAAAGAATTAGGACAGGATAAGGAAAGGTTTAAGACGGTTTGCTTAAAAACCATCGGGTTTTTAAGCAAACCGTCTTAAACCTTTCCCTATCCTTTCCTAATCCTTTTTTCCGACATTTAGGTCGGATTCACGGCGGATGGAGTGCCGCTGCAAGTGTGAACTCACCCACAGTGTGTTACAACACTCACACAACCAGATGTCAAAACAACAGAAAAGATGTTACAGAATTGTTATTTCATGAAGCATTTACTAAAATACAAATGTCAAGAGAGGTTCTCTGTACACAATCATATACTATGTAAGTAACTAACCTCTGTAAATGAAGGTACTCCAGTAATGCAAGACTCACAAGGGTCCATTGCATGAAGCTTTTAATAAAATATTGGAAGGACATGTAGTGAGTTTTTTATGTAATATTGTCAATTTTACGCCTGTAGATGATAATTAAATATGTGTCCAGCTTATGAATGATAGTTTCTGTAATTACAGAGATACAGAATGGAAGATACAGAAGTGAAAGCAAAGTGAATGAAGATCTTAAGAAACAGCGTAGTTCTTCAAGGTAAATTTTAGGGACTGCATTTTTATACATGTACCAAGACTTTATTAACCATTTAAAGTCATGCTATTACATGTGTGCACCTTTGCCATTCAAACTTGTTGAAAAGAGGCAGGACATCAAAAGCTCAATATTGAACTACTAAAGAGTAATGATATCTTACTTAGAACAGATTTATAGCATAACAGATCTAGTAGTTTACTGAGATGAAAGTGAGGGTCCCAAGACCCTCCAAGAATATTTATGTTGGCAGCAGCTGATGCCTTCAGATCCTTGTTGTCTTACATTCCAAGCATGGCTGTAGATCTCGTGTCTGCAGTGGGTCTCTATGTGGAGAGACTCCCAGCTCTGGATTAGTCTTTCCTCTGAGATAAAAGTGTCCCATGGCCTTCAGAAGCTAGAGCAGACAGTCATGGGATTTACTGTGTTCAAGATATATGGAAGGTGAAACCAGATAAAGAAGAAAATAAAGGAGGTGTTATGACTGAAAGTTAAAAAATGTTATACTGGGAAAAAGAAGCGCGTTGTGAATAGCTTTCAGATGACGTCCGAAGCATTCTCAACACAAGTCATCTACACTGAAGATTCAGCATTTTAATGACAATAAATAGGCAACATGCATGCACTATTAGAAGATTTCCTCT
The DNA here is from genome assembly GCA_947044405.1 of Leptodactylus fallax. NCBI lineage: Eukaryota > Metazoa > Chordata > Amphibia > Anura > Leptodactylidae > Leptodactylus > Leptodactylus fallax. Next base: position 4,626,980 of record CAMRHE010000100.1, read on the forward strand.
TTTAGGTTAAGGCCCCATGTAGCGACTTTGCTGGTACTGTAAAACGCAGCGTTTTTTTTTCTACTGCATTTCTGCAGTGTTTTGGCAACATGGGGCATTAGCCTTACAATAATTCTCACATCTATCATTGGACTACCAAGCTATCATTAAATAAGTATTTTTGTTATTTAATGGTTTTCGAAGTCCAAACACCGGCAAGAGTGGAGCAGTATGATAAGTTGACCACTGAAGAAATAATACTTTTCTTTGGTGGATGAAGACCTCATACAAACTTATTTAGGATCTGTACCACATGGATCCAGATACTAGTGTCACTGTTGTTTGTTCATTCTCATGCAAACTCTGTAATAAAAAAAATTGCAAGTTGCTCAAGTGCATGCACCCAAAACCCACTGCATTCAGTATGTGAACAGTAAATCAAAAATGCTGTTCACTATTAAATTCTATTTGGCGCACTGCCTTATCTTCTAAAAAACATATATGTTAACATTACAGCTTAAACATTCCCAATATGTCTTAGTATTACATCATTAATATAGACTGGTAATGGATTGTCTACAAAGGAGGAAGACGAAGCATATCAGACAGTCTCTTTTGAAATACAGATGCTATGCAGATATAATACTGACAAAACACTGAACCAATATGGATTATATATGGATGTACAGTACCTTTATATTTAACAAGCTGTAGACTTAAAGGGATGTTTTGCAGTGTTAAAACAGATAAAAGTAGTGCCTACTACACTGTAAATAAGTACAGATTTCATACCCCGATGAGTAAGGCTCCTTAATGAAAAATGACAATGTGATGGCCGTTTTTTAAATGGCCATTTTTAAAACCATGAGCGTGAATGGGTCTATTCACATATCTGTATTTTTGACGGACTGTTTTACACATCTATCATATAAACTGACATGCTGTATCTTTGTCTGTTTTGACGCATTCAAAAACAGACATGTGACTACACCCATAGACTTTTGTGGGAGTTAAAATGGCCAAGTGCCATTCCAAAAATAAGGCTAAAATAAGACCAAAAACGGACCGACACACTGTTGGGTGAAAAATGGAACAGTTGTGTTCATAAAACCTTAGACTGAATATCGACCATGCTTTTTTTTAACTGCCGTCATATTGACTGATATTTTGACGGTCCGTTGTAATGGACTGTGAAAATATAGGTCATGCTCTATATTTGTCCATTTGCACGGATTCCTTCATACACTGCAGTGTCTGAGGGATCCATGAAAACGGACGCCCCTCGGGTGTAACACAGCCGTGAAAAACGGCCATTTTCACCCACAGTCATTTGAATGTAGGCTAACATTGGCTCCATATTATATGTGTGTGAAAATGGTTTAAGGCTAAGGTCCCACGTGAAGATAATGCTTTTTTTGTTGTAGATTTTGCTGCATTTTTTTTTTTTTTTTGAGCCAAATCCAGGAGTGGATTTAACAGAAGGGAAAAGTATAAGCGCTTCCTATATATTTGTCATTCCTTTTCAAGGCACTCTTAATTTTAGCTAAAAAAAAAAAAATGCAGCAAAATCTGCAACAAAAAAAACAGCTTTTCCACATTGTGGGGCTTTGATCTAAGGTTGTTTTTCTTGACTCCTATAAAAAGGAATTCCACTCTGTAAGAACTACTTCTAACCCTAAATATGAAGTATTTCCTCTTAGAAACTTCAGAAATAATAATACGAGAATCAGAGAGCGGCACGGTCATCCAATAATTCTTTCACGTGCCGAATCTTATAGTCTAATAAGGTCTGGGAGAAAAAAAATCACTGTTTAAGGCAAAGTCCAAAAAGAAATGATCAGACGGCAGAATGCTAGAAAAAAAATCCTCCAGCTTGTAAAAAAATAATGTCTCTGCAGATGCTTTAATCTGTTTATAGATGTTTTGTGAGTGGTTCCCAGATGTATCCTGTTCTTTGTTATCTCCTGTAGACATAACCCAGCTGAAAATGAAACAGAACAGACAGAATGTCTCCGGCAGTGTGTGGATGAGAACATTGAACGGAGAAACCACTACTTGGATCTTGCTGGAATAGAAAACTACACATCAAGATTTGGGCCAGGTGTGTATGGCTGAGATTTTACTGCCAGAAAACATGAAAGGAGCGGATGTTGGGTAAAGAGATCAATGATTTCTATGGAGTTAGGGAATATCCACGGACAAGGGAAAGCAGGGCATTGTTTTTTTCCCTAAGTTATTCTTTATGAGGGAGTTTGCCCTGTTTGGCACAATTTCTGGATTTTGTTCCTCTATAAGTGATTTATTACAATGCTGATTTATACCTCCATATAGGTAAAAGCCCTGCTCTGTAGTAACTAACAGGGGGCGTAACTTGAGGGAGTGCAGAGGCATTAGGGCCCAGGAGCCTTAGGGGGGCCATAAGATGTGTCTCTCCCAATATGAGAAGATGATGATATATTATAGTTGGGGGGCCTGGTACAGATTTTGCATTGTGGCCAAGGGATTTATGTTATGCCTCCGGTGACTTACATTGGGTAGCACGCTTATGTGGTCTCCTTCTTTGTTAAATAAATGCTGATATTTCATATTGTTGGTGTACAGCACACGATTTCCCCTGCACACACTTTCATGTTTTTAAGTATAGACGAGAATAGATCCCAGGAGAAGGGAAGAAATATCTGGGTAATCGAAGCCAGAATGGTTAGTGTAAATCCATGTCCTATATATGGAGGCAGCACAGTATTTTAGAATGCAACAAACACACTAAAATTGGTCAGCACATCCAAACAATGTGTACAAGAAATGCAGGTGAACATTGCTGTGGCTGCAAAACAAATGCGAACACAAAAAGTCTGTGTGCTAGCACCAAGAGCATTACTGCAAATACCTGCTGTATATGAAAATACATGAAAATGAGGCTCTTGGTTTTTACATTTTGATCAAACTGTATTTAAGTCCATCTGCCAATGACAAGGCAACGTCTATTAGATGGATCCTACGCTAAAATGACTGCTCTCTCTTCTTCATACAATGAGTGGTTTTTACTGTCCACAAATACTGATTTGCCATCCGCAAAAAATATCTCAGTATGTCATCCGCAAACACATATAAACAAAAAGACCTGTATGATCCCTCATACTTGTCTGTGCCACAAATGCAGGCAAAAATAGGACATGCTTCATAATTTGCGGTCCTTGTATATGGCACGGACACATGGCTACAAAAACTACAGCTGCGTGTACGGGCACACAGAAATGAATGGGTCCATATTTTTATCTGCAATTGCGGATCAAAACTACAGTCGTGTACATGAGGCCTAAGGGCCTTGGCCTCCCATGAATTAAGGGCAAGTGTACTTCTGTCTATACCTTGGCTTTCAGCAAATTAGTAAACCGTTGATGATACCTCAAAGCTTCATTACACCTGAATTTTGGAATTACATTCACATATAAGGCCTTGCATTATATATAGATATAGACTATCTTAAACAATAATTGTTTCCCTTTTTCTGCAATTAGAGTTAATGTACACTACTGTATTATAGCTTTGCAAGGCCTCCAAGTTCTACACAGCCCTAATACAGCACCTCCTGTATTGAAGATTATGAGGCTGTACCTCAATATGCCTCATGTTTCATACTGAGGCATACAGCATTTCTTTTGTGTGGGACTCCATATGAATCTGTGCCATTTTCCATCAGAAGCTATATTACCAAGATAGGCTCCTTCAGAAGCAAGACCTCTAGTGCAGAATATCTCTATAGTATTCCGTAGTACAGTACATAGTATAGAGGCACTATATGGTGACACATGGAGTACCTATATCTTCATAGTATAGGGCCTGTTATGTACATAAAGTCTAAAGTTGGATTTAGTATTTGCAGTTTCTATTTGCAGTAATGTTACTATGCATTTCACCTGTATGCTAGCAAACAGCACATCAAAGGTTTCCAATTTAATGTCCAAACAGTTGACATGCATAGTAACATGTGCTGTATGAACCCAGTCTAAGGCAACATTCACATGAATGTTTGTTTGTCAGCGTGCTAGCCAGGTTTTTAATGACACTGACCAATTATTTTCTAATGGCCCTATACACATGACTGTGTATTATCATATTCCTGTCCATTTTGCAGCAAGGGCTCAGTAATGAAATCTATGGGTCCGTGGAGACCAAAGATACTATCCAGGTGCCATTCATGTAACATGTAGTTAAAGGCCTTAATCACACGTCAGTGTTTTCCATCAGTGTTGGTAAGCCAAAACTAGGAGTAGGCACTGAAAAGGTGCAAATCTTTCATTATACCTTATCTCAGTTTTTGGCTTACAAATACTAGTCTTGGCTTTCAAATACTGATAGAAAACACAGGCATGTGAATAAAGCCTAAGGCTGGTTGCAGACGACCGCGTGTATTTTGCGGTCAGTAAACTACTAATTAGTGTTCAGTTTTTGTGGACAGAGTGTAATCAGTGTGTCTTCAGTGTTTCTTCAGCATCAGTGAAGTAGGTCCGCAAAAACAGACAGGGTGTCTTCAGGCCCGGTTCACATCTGCGTTCGGGTTTCCGTTCGGGGGGGTCCCTATATGCATAAAAAAGCGGTGCTTGCAGGACTTTTCTCTCTGCATGTTTCGTGCGGAAACTGAGCGAAAACCACACGGACCACATTAGGGTTGGTTCACACGGAATTTTTTGCAAGCTGAAAAAATCTGCTTCAGGAATTAGGAAACGTTTTTTTGACGCTTTTTTTACATGATGTGTTTTTTGTCACGGTTTTTTTGCTCCAGCACACTGTATGGACCTAGAAGCCTCTCTTTAAAAACTGCGTCGCGGTTTTTGCAGAAACCGCATCAAAAACCGTGTCAAAAAAACGCATCGTGTTTTTTCCGCCTCCCATTGACTTCAATTGGTTTTTCCAGGTGGAATCCGCCTGAAGATAGGTCATGTTGCTTTTTTTTTTCCGCTAGTGGAAAAAAAACGCTAGAGGAGAAAAAACGCTACTGACTCCCATTGAAATGAATGGGAGGCATTTTTTCAGGCGGATTCCGCGTCAAAATACGCTGCCAAAAAACTCCGTGTAAACACAGCCTTATAGTCTATGGGGTCTGTGTGGTTTCCCAGGTAACCGCTTTTTTATGTGTATAGGTTTCCGTTCAGGTGTCCCCAAGCAGACTCCCCGAACAGAAACCCGAATGCAGGTGTGAACCGGGCCTTAGTGTGCCATCCGTGTGTGATTCTAATTTGCGGATCCGCCATAAAAAAACAAAACAAAACACAGGAGACATCTAATTATATCCCTAGCTTGTCCGTGAAAACAGACGGCACACTGATGACACGTGGAGTACATCAGTGTGCCATCCTAGGTTTTTAGTCTCTCATAGGCTATGGGCCGTTCCACAAAAACTGAACAGAACAGGACCTGTTCTATCTGATGCGGCACGGACTCTCGGCTCGCACACTGATCAGTGAAAAACATGGTCATGTGCATATGCCCATACAAATGAATGGGTCAGTGTGCTATCCGCGAAAAACACTGATAGAACACGGATAGCACACAGATCTTCGCCCACGGTCGTCTGCAAGGGGCTTTAGTCTGAAAGTGTTTCTTTCTCAAAGGGTTTAGAATTATGAGTAATATAAGTAACTCACAATGTGGTCAGAGGCAATTGAAAAAATATAAAAAGAAACCTCTCATTTTACTTCTGTTGGAGTACTAGCAGCATTTAGCCCTTATATTTTGGGACTGTATATATTCAAAGAATTCAGTTTTGTTTATATAAGATATGCAACAAAAAACAAACTATATATAGATAGAATAAAATAAGATATTTCAATCATTCAACCACAGGTCAAAGGATGGTACAAGATTGAAAATTCCTTTATATGACTATCTGTATTAATAAACCTATATGTATCCTTAATTATAAGTCGTAGTATTTAATGTCATAGTACCCCCTAGAGGCAGTTCTTACATGTTATAAAGCATGCAGCAGACTTGCAACATTATATGTTTATTTCTACAATACATGTATTACAAAGTAGTTAAAAGTGAGTAAGGGCAGGTTCAGACAGTGTAGCTTTGAGGCTAAAGCCCCACGTAGTGAGCCACATCTAAAAAACTCTGGAAAAAATGCAGCAAAAACGCATTGTGTTTTTTTCTGCAGCATTTTTCATTGCAATTTGCTGCATTTTTCTCTGCACTTTTTATTCCCTTATAAGTCTAAGGCTTCACATTGCAGAAAAGCTGCTTTTATTTGTTGCAGATTTAACTGCGTTTTTTTGAACCAAAGCCGGGAGTGAATTTAGCAAATCCTTAAATGCTGCTTTTCCGCAATGTGGAGTCTTAATCTAAGGCTGGGGCCCCACGTTGTGGAAACTGAGCTTTTTCTGTTGCAGATTTTGCTGTGGTTTTTTTGAACCAAAGCCAAGAATGGCTAGAGAAGGAATGGGAAATATATAGCAAACTCTTATATTTCTCCCTTCTGCTCAATCCACTTCTGGCTTTGGCTTTAGCTCAAAAAACTGCATCAAAATCTTCGATAAAAAAGATGCCTTTCCGCAACGTGGGGTCTTAGCCTAAAGCAGATTTCAGTGCCTAATCGGTGCAGGAATCCATGTCAAAGCTGCGTTCTGTTGCTTTCAATGGGAATCTGCATTGCGGTTCACACAACCACTGACTTATCCACCATGGATTTTAAATCAGTGTCTCAGAGCAAAGAGAATAGATATGTCTTAACACCGATGTGTTCAGATTAGCACCATTGAAAAAGGTTAAATTCACGTGCTTATCTGCAGAGCGTCATACTGCAAATCTAGGTTATCTAATGGAAAAATCCACTTCATGAACATACATTAAGGCTACTAATGTAGTAATGTAGTTTAACAAATGATACTGATTGATAAGTAACTGGGTAACAAATCTTTGTTTAAAAAAAAAAAAAAAAAAACTCCCAGGAAAATGCTGAATATTTTTTTCTGTGCTTCACAGGATCTTCAGCTGAAAAACCAGATTCACATACAAAAACCTCTAATCAAATGAGGTCTCGTTCTCATGAACCAGAGACTCTTCACCTACACCAGAGGAGGTCTCAAGCTTTGGATACTGGACATTTCAGTCTATTAGACCCTTCTCATCCAAAGATGGTAGAACTTCAGCAAAGGCAGCGGGGTCAAGAATCCAACAAACATTCAGTCAGAAGTCCCAAATCCACAAATAAGAGTGGAACAGCATTAAACAGTCAGCCAGGAAGGACAACAAGGAGCAAACCCATTCATGGTGTGCAAATTCCTGTGACTTCGCCAACTGCACTTATGGGTCAGAGCTATCCTTACCACCCTTTACCACCTCAACAACCTCATAGGAAGAGCAAGCAGAAAAGCAAGGAAGGCCACCAGATGTGCAAAGCTTTCCAGTCACCTATTAATGTAGTAGAAAAAGAGCATGTGAGGGATTTGCCAAGCATGCTATTGTATGATGGCCACAGTGGACACTTAATACAAAGACATGAGCATCATCATCACCATGAGCATCATCACCACTATCATCATTTTTACCAAACATAATTTGGACCATTTATTCCAAATCCTAAGAAGAACTCCAGAATTTGGTGCCTGTTCTGAAAAGGAAGTTGCTTTGTTAGGAACAAAACAAATTTGTCTGACATACAATTTATAAACAATATTATTGTAACATGGCAAAGTGGAGCCAGAAACCCACTGGCGGATACTGCTAAATATATTTTCAACTCAACCAAGCACTTCTTAAAATTTGGACCGGCCATGGAAGATTTTCGTTAAGTAGTGATTCTTCATCTTAGACTGTTTGCACACTCGCCTTTAACTAAATAAGTCAACTCTGATCGGTTTTGGACACCAGAAAATAAAGAACAGAAATCCCCACAAACAGCACACTACCTCTAGTACTATTTTACTATTTTTAGTTTGACTTTGAGGCGGTAGACTTCAGTGACACACATTTATGTATATATATATCTATATATATATATAGATATATATATATGTAATGTATTGTTAATTGTTTACCTTATCCCTGTTTATAGACACAAAAAAGGCAACATTCTTCACTTTTTGGGACTGTTCTAAGTCATTGTTGATATTTATATGTACAGTAATTTTAAATTGTCTTTTTCAAAATGAAGACTGTTAACAGGTAGAAAAAATAACTTAAGGTATTCTGTGTCATCAATTGTCAAAGTAAGAGGTATCTTAAAAAAAAGGTTGTCTGGGCCTATTACAGATACCCTTTTACTTGCTACAGTCAAGATCCTTGAGTCTTTACTCTGTGAGACTGCTCTTGATGACTATTATTGATTTTATGGGCTCATTGTAATGGAGCATTTTGCTTGCAGCTGCACTGCAGGTAAAATGGAACTGGCCATCCTTATGATCATGAGATCACACGACTTAAGCCCCCTCCTCAGGCCCCCAGCATAGGGAGACTCATTAAGTTCCTCTGCGTACTGTTTCCAGTATTTTAATATTTCCAAGTGGAAAAGGAAACTCCTTACAGACAAAACTTTTTTTTTCCATTTTTTCTTTAAACTTTATCAGGTATATAGTATAAATATATATAAATCTATATAAAAGTATATTATATATACACTCAGGTACTTTTTGCGTTTAAACAAATCTGTGGTTTGGTTATTTGTAGCATTCTGTTCTTTTTTTTTAATTATTATAATTATTATTTTATTTCAAAGAGTTTCTATGTATTATAACAGAATCTTGTGTTAATAATCTTGCTGTTTTCAGGGCAAAATTCCCATTTTTAAGGAAAAAAGCTGAATTGTGAAGGAGCATATTTAATTTTTTTTTTCTGTGTTTTTTTTTTTTAAATGTTAAACTTAATGCAAATAAAGCAGATAATAGGACTGTCCCTGTTATGCAGGTTACTGTCTCTCACACAGGAGTAGCTGGTAATGGAAATGTGATACAAAGTGGATTAGATATATGTGCAAAGTATGGGCAATCATATTTTGGAGTGAATGAGTTGTGGAACTGCAAGCTATCAGTACTGTAAGAACTAGTAACCTTATGAAGGTATGACGCACATTCTTTTCTTCTACTTCTAGACAAAAGGCATACTTTATTAAAATTAATAATACATATTAATACCACCTGCTTTATTAACCCCTGGTGATGTCGCATGCAGGGTGCTATAGAACTGGAGCTGAAATCTTTGGGTTTATGATAACCTTCCGAGTTGCTTGGGTTTTTTACATATCATGTTCTATCATTGTATTTGTATAATCATTACTAAAAGAGTAAAAGTACCTGAAAAAGTGTTACATACTCTGTTTTCATGCAAGCTTTGAACCTATGAAATCAGTAAATTTTACCCTCTGTTCATTCTTTTTCTTTTATTGGATTAAAACTTTGAAAATGTTCACCCAATAGTCCACTTCATGTGATAATTGGGTTCTAGCTTACAGTATTGTCTTCTGTACAAATGGTACAATTGTGATGAGGTTTGGGTTGGAGAACTTGGTGTAAATGGGGATCTCTAAAATTACATAAAGAGGCTTTATATTAAGAGGGTTTATATTGTATGTGTCTTAGACATCTGTAAAAAAAAAAAAGTTACAGCATGCCAATTTCATGTTATTTATACATTCTATAATGCAAAGTTCCCTAAATCTGAGATAAGTTCAAGGAGGCCAAGTATTAAAGGTCCTACTGCCCGTTTTATACCTAAAAAAGAGCATCATTGGAGAACTCAGACGTCCAAACTGAAGAGATGCCATAGAAATGGTTATTTGTCATGACTTAGTGACCTTTACTCCAGCTGTAATTTCCACCCCGACTCCCTTCAAAATCTGAAATTTTCAGGTTAAAGGTGGTTCCCGCACTTTATCACTAATTAAGATATACTTACAGGATTCTGTACAAGATCTATTATTCCGTGTGGAATAGTATGGTCTGTGGTCTCTGATTATAAAAATAGTGGCTCTGTAAATTTAAGGTTCTGTTTTGCTGGTGAGTCTAAAAAAGGAGGTCTTACTGAACCAAAATTTTTAATAGAGTTTAGCTTTAAGTATTTGGTTATTTTTTTTCCCCAAAATTCAGTCTAGTAATAAAGTGATCCATATGCATAAATCAATTTCCTTGCAAGGAGTGAATTCAAATTAATCCACATTTTAATAATTTCAAGGACTATTCTCATTCTCCATGAGCCCTTTGTAAAGTGCTATCATAATGGTATTTACTAAAGTTCTTGTGGTTTTGGTGAGCAGTGCACAAGCAAGGAAAATGTATAAATGTTATGTACATCAGGGAATCTCAAACTTTTTGTATCAGGGTCACTCCGGTCAAAAAATGGTGGTGGGGCCTTGGGCTTAGTAGCAGTTGTTGACATCTATGCCAGCATCATAAATAAATATCAGGTTATCTTTCACATGACTCCTGAACCCCAAATAACATTAAAATAATCTCAAAATCTCAAGTCACTCATTTTATTAAACCAGAGAACGGTCTATGCAGGTTATGTTTACTCCTGTCAAAAATTCTTTCTCTGCTACATCTTACCAACTCACTATTGAGGTCTACCTCATAGTATTGCCAAAAGGCCTCCAATGACACCTCCCCCTTTACTTATAAATTCTTTCTAAAATGACAAAATATTTTCAAATACTTGTCCATGCATCCCTACATTAACTGCCCCAGTAATAGAATTAAAAGATTATAAGATAATGCATTAATATTTATTAATACATTACAAGTTATTTTTTCATGTATATTATTTTAATATTAATATTAATATACATTAACATTACTAGATATCCATGTATTTTCATCTACATGCTTATGGCATTTGTCTAAACTCTGCTATGAAAATATTATATATACTAAAAATGATGAAAGGTTATTTCCAGCCATTAGCTATGCTTACCATAGGCCATGAGACCAGTGGTATTCCAACACCCGGAAATCTCAGTGATCACCTTATATCAGTGTCACACCTGCACCAATCTGATATTGATGATCTATCCTAATAATAGTTTATCAGTGTCTGAAGGTTGGACAACCCCTTTAAAATTAAGTAGTTCAACTATTGCTGCTTTAGGAGGGTCAACAAAAGTGGAAACATTTTATGGATGTATGTCTTTGCTGTGATACAAAAGTTAAGGTGTTGTTCACGATTAGAAAAATGCAATTGTAGGAGTCTGACATTATAGGCTAGCATTAGTAAAGTGATTAGGGCAAAGCTGCAATACCAAACAAATCTCAAGGAAAAGAATGGCACTGTTGTAGACAAAGAAAATAGAACATTTCCTTCCATTCCTGGTAAACTCCTGAATATCCTATATGATTTTATTGCCTATTCAATTACTAATGTTCCTAAAAATATACATACAGTATTACGGAGACCCGATTACTCACTTGTCAAATTTTCAGCTGTCTCTGTATGTTACAGCCAACAAAACAAGACAGCTCCTTCTAATATATAATACATAAAGTACTGTACAATACATAACAACACCTTAAAGGAAGCAATTGTATATATGTTAGTATCTGGTATAGGTTCTTTTGAGGAATAAATATTCTAGAGGGTGAAGCATGATACATATTGAATTAGTTATTAAATGTTAGGTTTTGGCAAGTTTGTCTGTGATTTATACAAGGTGACTATTACTTTAAATAAGTAATTAGAAAATGTAATTTGTGTATTAGGAAGAATTTTAGAAATGAGCATGAAAGTCAGGTTACATTGTATGTTCAATCCAAAACACTTAACCGGAAGGTATGTAGTTGGGAAATATAGATGTATTATAGGTATTTTGCTATAGGGAAATTTACATGTTACACCTTTACCTGTTTATTTTTAAAGGGAAGGGTCAGACACTGTGTTACACCTTTTTTATTGGAATGATTCCAGCAGCAGAAGATGTTTGTAAAATTCTTATGGGAGACAGTGACCTGTTTAGTCATTAGATTTAGTAAGAACAATACTGCATGTGATAAAGATAGTGTTATAATAGGCAGCCCAAATGCTAAGTACTATAATAAGCCACTGAAAAAAATAGAAAACTCACAATAGGCTTATATTAGCCACATAGGCAAAGGATGTGTATGCTGTTTAAGGCATACAACAAAGGACAGGTCTGGCAGCAGCAAACACTCCCCAGCACAGTTATCCTGCATTCTTTATAAAAAGTATATTGTAGTGTATTGTACCCCCATCTCAATGTCATTGAATTAGTCTGTAGGTCACATGACTGATCCCAGCTCAGGCATGTCAAGAGTAGTTTAAGTGTAAACTGATGAACCAAGGAGTTGGATGATGGAACGGGGTCTCCAAAGTACACAAATATGTAAAGCTGCCATCAAACTGGTTTTGTAAGATTGTGGTGACAATACTGTACTGTACACCTGTAGATTTAACAAGTGGCTTCTTCAAAATGTCCCCATACTATAACATGCCTTCTGGGGCAATGGACTCCAGTATATGTACATTTCAGTATTACATCTGCTAGATGGAAAACAATAGGGGTGGACATACCATTGCGACAACCTCTGCAACTGAACAGGTGCCCACTAGGTTGGGGGCCCTATCACCTTAACAGCAGCTTTCTGTTGTCTACTAGATTGAAAGTAAAAGTCTAAACTAATAAACTTCATGGCTAACATACTGATGGATTGTTAGAGACACATAAGGGGGTCTATGCTGAAATATTGGAAAACAACGGGCCCATAGTTGTTCTTCCTCAGCTATCTATATCCTAGAAAAAACATCTTCATATGTTGTACAGAATGAAATGCTATTTCATTTTGCATCATAAGTATTGTTAGTTTTTTATTTTTTTTTCTTAAATGGCAACTAGTGCACAGATGCAGAATTCGGAACGCCAGATTTATTACAACATTTACCCTTTTCTGATTCCAAATTCAGTAGAATCCAAATACAAAGGTTTCTGGCCATATCACAAGGTGGGTCGGTCTTTTTCAATTGCAGGTGTTAATAAGGAATTTGGCTTTAAATAAAATATAAGCTAAATTACAATTCTAAATATAAGCTAAACATTTTAACTACATTAATTCTAATTATTTTTTCTTTAATATTTAAAAATACTGTTTGTTTTAGAAATTGCTTTTGGAAAAAATAAGGTCTCAGACATACAATGCATTCAATAGGCTATTCAACTGTAATACGTTTTATTATATGTGATATGGTTAAGCAAACAAGGTGAGGTCCATTTATTTTGTACAAATAACTAGACAATATTTCATTGCAGGAAATCTGAACAACGTTTCCTTTGGTTTTTGGCAGAAAATAGACAGATCTGATATAGACCAAAAAATCAGTAATGTGAATACAAGGTTATATTCATGGCAGTAGTTAGACTGTGCTGTGGGTCCATAATACAGACACAATAGCCACATAGAAAAGGGAACTAGGGCAATTGGACATGAGTGAGTCTTTTGTGAGTCTGAAGCTTTACCACTGAACAATCATCAATACCCACGATTGCCATATTTCCAACTGGATGATAAATCACCAACCGTATTAGTGTAGTCAATATGTACAGAACAGTGCTTTAGGCTGGGGTAGACAGTGAATGTTCACAAACGTTATGTAATATATAAACTGTATTTCTTATTTAATGGCAAATCTGGCTTTCTCTAACTGAGTATTTATCTTGTTTACCTTGATGTCATGTAGAGAATCTTTTTTATATCCTCTGCCAGTTTTAGTTTGTAAAAATAGTTCAGTGACTTTTTGTTGGCACCAATGTTAATTTCCAAGATGACTTATTTTATAACCAGTGGAAAGTAGGAAATGTAACCTTAGCTGCTCTTGATGTCACATGTTAAAACTAATTTTAAATGTGGAACTCAAATGGTTAAAAATAGAGAATCCAGACTCTATTTTAAGAAATTCTGATTCAGCCTGAGCTCTCCATAAGAAATTTAGGAATTGAAAGGACATTGTTTGGCCCCTAAGTAAACATGTTGTCCAATGATCTGGAAAGCCATAATTTATAATGTATACATTTATTATGACAAAAATTGTATCAATAACACCAGAAACTTAATGAAACAATGAACATATAATTCAGCGATGTTGTGTCAATGTGTGCTCTGTGAAATTGTGATTTAGCCATTACTTTAAGCAGTACATACAATTTTCTTACCATTCTCAAAAAGAATATGCATATTAAATCTACTTCACAGTCTAGAAGTGTAATTGTTGAAATGGAAATGCTTTGTGAAATCAACACTGTTCTAAAAAAAATGTTTGATAATCTGACCACTAGGTGGCAATCATGTGTACCTGCCACAATTATTTTTAGCTTACCAGGACATTTGCTACCATTGTCCACTATTGCAGATGTTCTCTGGACATAACAACTATGTCAGTCATGTTGCTGTAAATTTGTTGTAAATAAAATAAATGCTTTTTATTATACTTTTACAGATTTGTCACATTGGAGTGTTATGAAATGAACTGAATGCAGTCATGTTATGATTATGTGTAGTGTGTGACACTTTATAGTGTAAGTCCAAATAATCTTCTGATTTCATTGACACATCTAGAAATCGGCCACAACATTGTAAACAAAGGATCACTGGTTAGAGGGGTCTTTAGCTCTGGCAGAAATGGAAGATACTTGAGATGGACCTCTGTCTCAAATACCTCTTCCATCTCCGCTTCTCCAGCTCGCCATGGCAGAAAGCCATAGCAGAGCTTCAGCTTTCCGCTGAGGCTATCACCCGCTGATTAGGTTCAGATGAATGAGTGGCCGCGGGTTCTCCGCCTGAATCAACCAAAGAATCCATGGTAAGGTCCAGAAGGCCTGTTATTTTTTCAGTGTCATGCTTCAATTTCTGCCTCCCATCAAAAACAATGGGAGGCAGGTTAAGGGCAGAATTTGTCTCAAAATAAACGTAAAATTCTGCTTCATTTTCCGCCGCTATTTTTGGCAGCGGGATTGCCATAACAGAATCTCAATGTCTTTGGACTGGCATTCTGTCACGGCTTTCCCCTGCTGATTAGGCCCAGATGAATGGCAGGACTACCGAGCCGTGGAATCCGCAGCAAAATCAAGCAGGACACTGATTTTTTTCCTCATCCTACTGCGATCTCTGCCTCCTATTAAAAGCAATGGGAGGCAGATTCGGGGAGGAATCTGCTCCTAAAGCCATGGCAGATTCCTCTGTGTGAACCTAGCCTTACATTTTCAGTAAGACATCTCTCTATATGGCCAAAGGTGTTTTAACTTGCCATTTCATTGTGGAAATCAGTGGTTGTTCTAGATCACAGATTTCCGAACATTTTCTTCAAATTGTACAGTGCTGCGGAATATGTTGGCGCTATATAAATAAAAATTATTATTCTTCTTATTATTATTCCATGTGTGTTTACGGCATATTAGAAACTCTTTTTAACAGGATTCTCCCTTAAAATTAGGCCTAGGTTAAGTTTTACCGGGTCTGGGAGCAAACTGTGCAAAGTTATGAGCAAGCCAAGATGCATGCTGAAGATAATGGATAAAGGACTGCAAGAACTTAAATGGTCACTATCTTTTCAAAAACTTTGCATAAGTCAATAGTAAAAGTGAAAAAGAAACTTTGCAATGCATTTTTCTCCTCCTTCCTAAATTTTGCACTCAATCTGTAACTCCCAAGACGAACTCTAAAGTATCAAATTAAATGTACCCATAGCTGAGAAGCAGAGATACAAGCACAGACATGGTGCTGTAGCTGACTAAGTTTTTCATTTTTGTTCAATAATTCTTTATATTGCAACTGACTGAATGGGTAATTTAGTGAGTGAGTAGGAATAAAGGTGCAGGTCACAATCAGCAGGCAGGGACAAGGTCAGATAACATGTCGGGGTCAGTAACAAAGTAGTAAGGCAATTTACAGGCCATAAAAAGAGTAATTTACAGGCCATTTTAGGATAGTATTTATTAAAGGGAGTCTATCACTGCCCCCAGCTACTTTAAGCAGCTCCCATAATGCTGTAGATGCTGTTAGTAGAATAAAAACCATACCTTTCTTATGTTTCAGAGCCCCAGGGATGCAGAGGAAAAGCATTTTTATTCTTTATTCAAATGCGGATCTTGGAGTACAGGGGGAGTTTTCTTCAGGCACTGAGCACTGCTGCATCATCACTAAACACGCCCATCCTGGATTCAGCTCCTCCCCCTGGGCAGTGTGATTTGATACTCTCAGTGTCAGTTGATCCTCCCACTGCCCAGGGGGATGAGCTGAATACAGGATGGGCGTGTTTAGTGATGATGCAGCAGTGCTCAGTAATAGAAGAAAACTGCCTCTGTGCACCCATCCTCATTTGAATAAAGAATAAAAGTTCTTTTTCTAAGCATCCTTGGGGCTCTGAAACTTAAGAAAGCTACGGTTTTTATTCTGCTAACAGCATCTACAGCACTATGGGAGTGGTTTAAAGTAGCTGGGGGCAGTGATACACTCCCTTTAAATACTCTTAGGGTCTATTTTACCATAGCTTACATTCCAAGAAACACATTTGGACTTACAGATATAGCAATATTTAACATGACTTTCTACAGGATGATGGCTTCCTGCAGTATGATATTTTATCAGAGAAGACAAATATCACTGAAAAGTCATTGAAAGAGTTACCATTTTGTGCCACAGTGTTGTATCATGTTGTTAAGTTTTGCAGCATCTATAGTGAGTATCTCCACAGTTATTAGATAGGCTGCAGCAAAATTCAGTGTATAAGTAAAACTCAGCCTTTTCTACATATGTCCATATCATGTTTCTGAAGATTAGGATATTTATCATTATTATTATATTAATAAAATTTAGCAACATTTTCTGGAGAAGGCAAATGAAATGTGCTTCTAAAACTGGAGAAGGATTAAAAGCATTTCTGTAATGCCTGCTGTATTTATAAAAGCCAATGGTCACCTAAGGTAACACATTTATAACTTTCAGGGTAAGAAGAGGTGAGCAGCCATTAGCATAGTTCAGCTAAATCTGGCATTACTGTAGTTTATACTTGTGTGAATAGATTTGTCAGAGTTAGTAGTCTTCATATATATTTAGTAGAAAGAATTTAGTTGATAAAGGCTGTTTATCATTGTAGTCATTTTATCTAAATCTGTAGTATAAAAATATTTACTGTATTTATTAAATATGTACTTATCGAATCTTTACATGATAGTCTGTTTTACAATTCAGTCTCTGAGCTTAATGGCAGACATAGCCACACTGTCAGGATCTTGATTTGATGAACTCTTTGTTTTGCCAGTACTGGTCCCTTAGTAAGATGGCGTTTTGTGTGTTTCCGTGGTCATCTTGGTTCCTGCCTGTGTATTTGAACTCCTGCACCTGATCACTCAGTGCCTAAGTATTGTGCTGAAGCCAGCTTCTCTCAGTCCTTGAGCCGGGATCAATTGTTCCTAATCTGTTCTATACTACCGCTGCACTGCAAGTCCCAGCTACTACCGTTGCACCACAAGGTTCCAGCTACTATCTGTTGCACTACAGACCCCAGCCATTGGTCTCCGGAAGCCCAGTAAGAGAATTGTGACACACACATAAGAGCAAAGTGGGCCAAACCCAATCATATGTGTATGAAGGTGAGTTCAGTGAGATGGTTATTTAGGGTGACCTGTCAATCCTCCTGTCTGTTTTCATAATTAATGAAATCCCATCCAAACATTGCAGAAAAATACACGCGGAAATCACAGTATGTCAGTTCTACCTACAGAAACGCCAGCGGTTTCCCTATAAGTATAATTGAAGCAGAAAGTCCGCAGAAGAAAACTCTGCAAACTTTCTGTTAAAAGCACAGGAAAATCAGCTGTGGCCTGCTATATGGGGCCTTAGTTTCAAGCATTGTTTGTTAGAACTCTGCATTGTCCCGCTCGTCTGTTATTACTATTAGAAAATTACAAATAAATTAGGAATTGTTGGGGTGTCCTTTCAAAAGGTGAACAGTAATGCCCATCTGTCAATTAATTTCCTAAATTTCCTCCAGAATTGGTATTTGATCAGGAATTCAAGTATCTACTAAAACAACATGTCAGGAGCAGACAGATGACATAAACCTTTTCCCTACCTCTAACATATTTGTAAGATGCTGCTGGAAAGTAGTTCCCATAACTTGGCATACTTGTATGGCAGAGCTTTAAAGGGGTTGGACACTTTCATATCAATATTAAGAGACAAATATTATTGTTTGTATAATAAAAAGTAGTACACTATTCCAATATACTTTCTTTATCAATTCCTCACAGTTTTCTACATCTCTGCTTGCTGTCATTCATTCTGCTTACTTCCAGTGGATAAAATCAGTCCATGGTCATGTGATATACAGTCCATGGTCATGTGATATACAGTCCATGGTCATGTGATGGACACACAGGTGCACAGCTGATTATTGTGCTGGGACTATAACTTTTGTCTGTAAAGTTCATGTTCACTGGTTTAATGAAGACCCGTCTCCTCTCCTGGTATGTCTATCCCAGTAAACACCTGCACTCCCTATGACACAAGATCCATGGAGCACCCTCTCTGACAACTCTGCAATTCCTCCTAGAAACCCATGAAAAAACTGACCACACAGCCTGACTCTGTACAGGCAGGGCTGACAGTGCCACACTGTGTAGGTACACACCCCTTTGACAAGGGAATGGCATCACTAAGTTGTCAATGTACCCAAAAATATTCTGAAGGAATAGCAGAGGAAAAGCAGGAGTGGCGACTGGCTCCGCTAAGGTGTTAAAGGGGTCTTTCCATCGAGACAAGTCATGCCCCACCTACAGGGCACGGCATAACCTGCAGATCAGTGGGAGTTTGCTGCATTTAAATGTTGCCCAATGGAGGTCTGGGCACTCAAAGGAGGGAACAATGATTGGGCACAAAGGTCTACCAGTGTAAAAGGGCTTTAGACATTAGATGAATAGTTTATTTGTATTTGTCTGTCAAAATAGATTTATAGTTGCTGAAAGTAATAAAAAGTAGAAACAAAAATGAAAGCACATGACATCCATCTCTATTTACTACTGTTCATGATTTTACATGTAATGTAGACAGGAAGAGATGGAATAAACATTATTCTAGATCACAGACTGACACTTGACTAACAATGTAAGTTTAGCAAGCATTTGATTTTAGTATTACAACAAGGATAATGTATTGTATTGGATATTAAGTTATCCTGTAAAACCAAAGGCTATGTCTATCTTTAAACCATTTCTATAGATAGATGTGATTTAGGGGTAGGCTTGCCCCATGTACATGTACGGGATCCAGCATCCTTCCCAGTATTTGGTTTGTGCATTATAGTTTTATTTGATTAGATTATATTTATGATTTTTCTTTTTTATAGATATGAATTCATGAAGAACACGCTGATGCAAACCTGTTCCTCTTTTTTTGGTCGGACACAAAGTCCTGCATGTCCAACTTTGTGTCCGACCAAAAAAAGAGGCTTCGCGGCGCAGAGGCTCCAATCGGACACCTGCAGGTTGCTTTAAAAACCCATTGAAGTTAATGGGTTTTTAAACAAACCGCTTGCAAACCTTTCCCTATCCTTTTTTTCTGATATTTAGGTCGGATTCACAGCGGGCAGACTCCGGGCGCAAGTGTGAACCAACCGTAAATAAACACTGAAAGCACATACAATACAGTACAATACAATATGACAATAATAAATAAAAACAAAAATATAACATGGCTAGACTAAAAATAATAATTCACATCTGTGCCAGAGTCTATGTTTGGAGATTCTGTTGCCGTGACCGTCAAAAATCACTTCTGCAAGTCCGACATTTTCGTCCAGCAGTTCCATTTTAAAAGAATGAACGCCCTGTGGATCCATTTATAGTCAATGGGGTCTGTCAAACACCATTGGTGTCTGCTATTTTAGTGTTCTGTGTGTCCATTATTCTAGTCTTCCGATGCACCAGAACAATAGACACCCAATTGCAGATTTGATCATATCGTAATCTAAAAACAATATACCTACAGATACTTAGATTGGCAAGACAATACTGCTTTGTGATATTGCATCACAAAGTGATATCCTATTTGGGTGCTATCTATTGTTTGTTTTCTGAATTGCAGCTTTTCAAAAGTTTTTCTACAATGTAGCAATAATGTATTCAACTGTTTGAAATGTGATTCAGTTTAAACAGCTTAAGATGGTTGTTGGTCTCCATTATTCAAATACAATATGAGTACTAGTATTTCATTTTTGAAGGTTATGTTTCTTGGGGGCTGTTAAAATCATGTTTCTGCTGTCCAGTCTGTTAGCTATTGTTTTTGCATAGAGTTTTACTTCGAAATTAAGAAGGGAAATGGGTTGAAAGTTACTTGGAGTGGTTGGATCTTTTCCCGACTTAGGCAATTATGGTTGCTCTAAGCATTTCGGGAGGGAACTGACCTGAGGACATAGCTAAATTACACATGTTGCCAAGATGGGGGAAAGTCTCGACCTAGCCTGCAAGACCTTGACTCTATTGACCATAAGTTTACTAGCCTTGTTATAAGATTTATAGTATGACAAGCACAATTGTTTGGTTTGATGATCAAAGTCTAGAGTTAGGAGGCATCTAAGGTAGTTTCTGGCGTCTCAGAGAGCATTCTGGAGAATTGTCGTGGGGTTGCATTTATGTTGTTGCTCTAGGGACACTATTTTGTCAATTGTATAGAACAAAGTTTTTGTTTTTTTAAATTATTATTATTGTTATTATTATTATTGTTTATTTATATAGCACCATTAATTCCATGGTGTTTTACATATGAGGATTTACATACGGTACACAAGATATACAAAACAGGTAATACAAACATTGACCAACTGGCACAGTAGGATAGAGGGCCCTGCCCGCAAGGACTTACAATCTAGCTACATGTTGTATGAGAAGGCAACTCTTCCCTTTCTTGTCTACCAGACCCTCCATGATGTCATCTAGCCCTTTACCAAAGAGCTTTCCAGGCTCAAAGAGTAGAGAACAAATATAATATTTAGAGGCATTGTCTGCCCGCCAGGGTTTTAATCACAGAGGTCATCTTGCCACTGTGGTGAGCGCCATGGACTTTATGGCCAGCTTGACCTGCTGAAGAGAAGCTTCAGCCAAAAAATCCGTAGTCAAGGAGATTGATCTCATGAAGGATAGCATGTCATCCCTTGAGACCCTGGAGTTAATGTCTTTCTTCAGCTGATCTACAGTAGGTCTGCATGAAACTTGTTTTCCACCTAGCTGGAGGCAATAGCCACAGAAGCTTGGGCAGAGGCAGTTGAATAGGCCCTCCTGAGGGCACATTCTGCACACCTACTGTATCCATTGGGTCCTGGAGATTGGAGCCATCCTCAGTGGACACGATAGTGCGTCGAGAAAGCTTGGCTACGGCTATGTTTACCTTAGGAGGAGGACGCCAGCGGTCATGTTGAACTTCCAAGATCAGGAAGAGAGTCTTGAACCATCTTGAAAGAACATAGGCCTTTTCAGGGTGTTTCCATTCAGTCGACATAGCTCTATGGAGCGTACTGTCCACTTGGAAGGCCCAAGGCCCTCTAGAGGTGGAACCTGAGGCTTTCTTTGTGTCAAAATCACAATCACCTGACTGAATGGACCTTAGCAGTTTTTGAATTTTTTTCCAGCAGAAAAAGAGGTCTGCCAAACTCTTCAGATCGATCCTCTTTAGACGAGGAATGGGTCTCATCCACTATGTGAAATTCCTCATCGGAAAGCACAATCTTGATTGCCTAACCTCTGTCCGAGGATTTTTGTCAATCTAGGAAATTGAATCCCAGATCTCCTTCATGGAGTCTTCAAAATATTCCTTGACCCACATAGCCACGTCCCGAATAGATTGTTCTTTGGACAGAGGGCAATGGCATTGGTGACAACGGTTATATTCATAACTGTCCAGAAGAGGGATGTCACAATCATCAAGATAAATGCTTCCGTTTGGAGGAACTCTTCCTGTGAGTAGAGTTGCTACCACCAGAAGTACATGAACATATCTACAATAGAAAAACAATAGTCAAGGAATTATATCGAAAAAAATAAAAAACCCAAAAAGGTAGATACTACCTTGAAAGAGAATGGTAAGCAATTAAGCTTATCAAACTTATATATATATATATATATATATATATATATATATATATATATGTTATACAGCAATGTGATAATTCAGCAAAGACAAGCCAAGCTATTTCAGAACCAGTAGGACTTCTCTTAATATAAGAGAAGCAAGAGAGAGTTCTCTCCATACATCCCCATGTGACACAGGACGTACTATTACGCCCTGCGTTGCTAAGGGGTTAAAAGTTCCGCCTCTCCTACCAGCACACGGGGCAGAAATACCCCATATTGTGCTGCTGGTAGGACGTAAGGGAACTGTATTTGCCAGAAGCTAGACCTACAGCTCTAAAAGCAGCTTTAGGCTGAGGCCCCACGTTGCAGAAACGCAGCTTTTTTTGTTGCCGATTTTGCTTCGTTTTTTTGAGCCGAAATCAGGAATGAATTGAGCAGAAGGTAAAAGTATAAGAAATTCCTATATATTTCCCATTCCTTTTGTAGCCATTATTGGCTTTGGCTCAACGTGGGGCCTTAGCCTTATGCATAAAAAAACACAAAACATACAATTTTACCTATGTCCAAAAGCTATTTTGATCACTCCTGGGCAATAACGTTAATAATGTATTTCGCCTAAATAGTCAAAGCCAGGATGGGATTTCCAATTGATACAACCATCAGAATGAAAGAAGAAATATTGAAATCCCTGGTTTCAGTTTATCAAATGTAATTTAGCAATTTCCACACATTTATGAAGGAGTGCTTAGTTTAACTCTATCAGTGCCAGAAAAGCAGTTTCCTTTGGGAACAGTAAAGTTTAAAGTCAGTTCAAAGCAAGTCAGTCTGCATTTGAACAATCTCTAACTTTGATCTCCACCCCATTAGGATCTGAAATTCTTCCTCTGCATAAAATGTGTGAATATTTGGATGGGTATTAACCACATAAAACTCCCCGTAATAAATTATTGACTATAACCCCATATCTCTGTATATACAGCATGTACATAAACATGTCTATTTGTTCTGTGTGCACTACACAAGTAATTGTTTTTAATATCTTCTTCTCTTGCAGTCATAAGATTACATTATAGTTTCAAAAATAAAGTTACTAAGTGCAGATTTTAGGTAATGAAATGACTGATTCAGTAATAAAATGTCTGAAGGTAGATCTCTGATACACTGCAAAGGGTCGAGGAGCTGCATGAGCAGCACAATTTGTGAATATTCACATACAGCAGTAATGGTATAATGGAGAGTTGCATTACTATCACATTGCAACAAAAACACATAAATATAGGTGCAATTTGCTGCAGTCATCCTGTACATGTGTTTTTGCCACAGACTGTAATGAAGGTAAAACTGTTTGTCCTTAGGTAAGAGACTGTGAATGAGTTCTCGCTGAGGATATGTTAAAGGGGCATTCACACTACCGTTGGTGTCCATTGCTATTGTCCGTTACAAGATTTTAGCATCGGTCACTAGCTGAACCGTCAGAAATCCATTAAAATTTCCATTCAGTTCAATGGGTTTTTATATTGTGTCCGTTAGTGTCCTTTTGTGTCCGTTTACACCAAATCCGTCAGAAGTCCGTTTTTTTCGCGGACAAAAAATCCTACATGCAGGACATTTTGTCCGTTTGAAAAAAAACGGATTCTTGACGGACAGCAAGTGTCCACTATTTTTTTAACATTGAAGTCTACGGGTAACGGACTTATAACGGACAGTAACTGATAGCCATCAGTTAATGTCCGTTATTTTATGTCCGTTTTTTTTTTTCTGCGCATGCTCAGAAAGTACAAGAGAGAAAAAAAAAGTTCATCACCAAAAAAATATAAAAAAGGTGTCCAAACCACCAACCAAAAAAAAAAAAAATGTTTTGCACTCCTGTACACTCTAAAAAAAACAAGTTTTGCACTGCTATGCCCTGTACCTCCACCACTCAGTCTGAAAATCTACCTCAACTGTTTCACTATATTGTTTAACTAAATTTGTTTTTCATGATAGTGATTTTTGAAGATAAATTTATATACAATAAAATATTTTAATAAAGTTTTTTTATTAAAACAAATGTGTTTTTTTATCCACAAAATTACAAACAGAGCCAAAAGGATGAACAAACACGCTTTCTTTAAAAGCGGTGTCAGGGGAGGGACCCTCAGTGGACAAAGTGTATGTTTACACTTTGTCCACTGAGGGCCACCCCCCCATGACACCACCCTTAAGAAAGCATGTGCAAAAGACAAACTCAGGCAAAAGGATGACCAAACACGCTTTCTTTAAAGGCGGTGTCAGGGGAGGGACCCTCGGTGGAAAAAGTGTATGTTTACACTTTGTCCACTGAGGGCCAACCCCCCATGACACTACCCTTAAGAAAGCATGTTCAAAAGACAACTGAGGAATAAAAAAATGTCTGTGGCAGTTGCAAGCATTGAAAATGGAGCAGTCTGCATGCTGAGTAATAAAGTCTCTCATTTTCAGTGCTCAGGACTTTAATCATCGAGACTTTTCAGCACATTTGACTGTCCAAAAAAAGTTTAAAAAAAAAAATTCCAAGAAAAAACTTACACTCTGCCATCCTGCCAGTCCACCCAACCTGCGTTGGAAAGAAAAAAGCTGCAAAATTGTCCCTCATGCGGCTGACAGCAACTGTAGATCATGGGCCAGATGAGTCGAGACTATGTAACCTAGACTAAAGTTCCTGGTTGTCAACTGGCAACGGTTCCCTTGTCAGCAAGAAGTTATGGAAGACCACGCAGGCTTTCACAACGTCATCCACAGATTCTGGCTTCAGTTGGATAGCAGTGGTAAAAATTTGCCATTTCGAAGTGAGGATCCCAAACGAGCACTCCACAAGTCTCCGGGCTCTTGATAGTCTGTAGTTGTAGATTCTTTTCTGGAAGTTGAGTCCATGGCTGGAGTACGGTTTCAGAAGGTTTCCATACATCTGGAAGGCCTTGTCGCCAACAACCACAAACGGCATAGGAGGTCCATCAGTTCCAGGAAATGACTTTGATGCTGGCAATCCGAAATTTCCAGAATAGATTCTCCGTCCCATGTCAGAGTCCTTGAAGATTCTGGAGTCGTTTGTGCGGCCGTATGCCCCAATGTCCACAGCCAAAAATCGATACTGGGCATCAGCAATGGCCATCAACACAATGGAAAAATACTTCTTGTAGTTGAAAAACAGGGAGCCACTCCTTACAGGTTTCTGGATACGGATGTGCTTTCCGTCGATTGCTCCTACGCAGTTTGGAAAATGTGTCACCTCCCAGAACTTTTCTGCAATGTCCTTCCATTGTTCGGTAGATGGATGTGGGAGAAATTCTTCACGCAGCAAATCCCACAGAGCCTGGCAAGTATCCCGGATGATGTAGGAGATGGTCGACTTGCCAAGGCGGAACTGGAAGTGCATGGAAGAGAAGCTCTCGCCTGTTGCCAAATACCTTGAAAAAAAAAAAAAAAAAAAAAAAATTAAAGTAAATATTTTATAAGTAAGTATATATATATTATACACACACATTTGAAATACAGTGTTGATACTCACCGAAGGGTCACTGTCAAGCGCTCCTCTGGTGTAACACTTCTCCTCAAGTGGGTGTCCTGCCTCTGGAGTCTGGTTGACAGCTGCTGAAGAAGTTCATCAAAGCTGGGAATGGACATACGCAGATAATCGTGGGACTTCTCTGGATATTGTTGCAGTTCTTCATACAGGCTTGAATATACTCCCCTTGTCATGCGGGCGGATGTACCCAGAATGGTCGCCTTTGACGCCGCCTCTGCCTTCTCCACTTCGCCCTCAGCCAGATCACCTCTAGGTCAAATAAAAGAGATGGTGGAATCATTTTCAAAAAATGACAGCTGCACCACAAGAACTGGAACACAGGAACGATACTCTCCTCTCCAAAGCTGGCTCCAGACTGCATTGTCAGCTCTTCTTCCTGCTTTTATATTCTCTCTGTCGTCATTCTGTGTTTATGGCAAACAATTAAGCAAAAAAAACGGACTAGAAATTAACGGACACAAACGGATGGTTTACTGTCCATTTTTTATGTATTTTTAAAGGATTGAGTTTAACGGAACCGTTAAAAAAACGGACACGTAGGTATCATTTACTGTCCGTTTGTGTCCATTATTGTAGGTGTCCGGTGTTTTTTTTTTTTAACGGACACCTTCATAACGGATTTCCAACGGTAGTGTGAAACCTACCTAAGGGGGCCTTGCATACTGCTTGTTTATTGTTTGCTGAATATGTTTTTCTGATACAATGCAACTGTGAGGCAATGTGCCATGTATACTGTACAGTATATTCGTATGTTTTGTGTTAAACTGTGATGATTCTTTACTGCGCTAGGTATTTTGTGCTATTGGCACTTTAAGTATTTTGTTTCTGAGTCATCGCGCGTTCTTCGTCCTAGGATTTTGTGGAAAGAGAGCAGAGCGATGATTGTTCCAAATTGTCAGATCCTGATTGTGCCCATTGGCTGTGTAATGGTTGCTGTCCTTTTCGTACCTTTGCACACTACGGCCTGATACCTTGTAGTCACACCCGTATCCTGGGCATTTCAGGGCTTCCACACAAAATTCTTTTAGCAAGTGCTAAAACGGACCATCCATCAGTGCAGAGTATTTGTGTCAGTCCATGGCTGGAGTCTTGCCATGTGCTAGACTTAGATGTGGGTCCTCTGGGCTCAAAGAACTGTCTTATGCTCTATTAGGATATATATATATCCTAATAGGGCATAAGAACAAGGGTTATCTTCATAAGACAATCTCTTTAAAGTGTAACTGTTGCTTAATTTTTTTGCTATTGTGTAGTGCGGGGTTGCTGAATATTGCAGCACTAACTATAACAGAAAGGGAACAATAACTAGTTAAAAAATTCAGGAATGGGATTTTTATATGCACTGACTCTTAGCTTGCAAAAAAACACCAGAAACACTTTCATAGGTAGTGGTATCTTGTGGTTAGGTCATCAGTCTGAAAAATCAGTTTGGGGCCAGAAAACCTTCTTTTAGTTAATTGCCTCTTTTCACTTTATAACACTTTAAATGTAATAAATAAAATACGCAACTGATGCAATAATACACATGAGATGAGAGGAGCCGCTACGCATGATTATTATCTTAAATAATATATTTGAATACCAGAATTTATATCAATTATGAAAAGTGATTGATATGCAGATCAGGCTTCCCACAGAACATTTTGCAGCTCATTACATTAAAAAATAACCTAAAAGTTGAAATTGAGAATGATTTTAAAGGCCAAATCTAGAACTTCCTTGACTTTATGTACCTTTGAAAATTGCCCCCTGGGGTTTTATATGAAGCAGTGCTTTTATTTTATGTATGAATTACTGCAGCAGCTTATCGCACAGAACTGATCAATAGCTTTTAACTATGTAAATCATATCCAGTAGGGAAGCAAAGTTTAATACTTAAGCCACGTATGGGGACTGTATATTGGCACACAGAGCTATAACAGGTCTGTATTGCAGACCAATATGTCAAGGGCATAATTAGGGGGCTGATGGAGCTTGTGCCCAAGGTGCTAGCTGGCAGTATGCTATAACAGGCCACTCTGCCTTCCCCAGAATATTCAGATATTAAATCTTTGCACCAGATGGAACACATAGGAACTTCATGCGCAGCTGTATGGTGCCCCTCATTCTTTTATAGGAGACTACCTCTATGTATTAGCATGCAGCATAATGTACAATTTTTTTCTTACTGATTTCATATGAAACTGTGTGAAATGAGAGAAACAAGGTATACAGTGTATGGGAATTTTTTTATGTAGTCATAAACCTGCAAAGTTATATAAAAGAGGATTGCAATGTAAGTTATCAGAAACTAACCTTCATCTAGTATTGTTATCTCCATTAGAGTTCTAAAGGCTCCATACACCAATTTTAGCAGGGCCAGTCAATTATCTTGTGTATTTGGGCCTTCAAAACCCTCTTCCAACATCTTGCTAGGGGGGGATCAAGATGACCCCATTCACATATGATAGTCAATCCTGACTGGCTGGTTCAACCACCTTTTTCAGATGTTGTAATGCCTGATGCTTTTTTGCCTAGGAGATGCTGCAGAATAGTTATTTCAAGGGGACAGACATGTCAGGAGAGCTTTGGAGAAATCTTTATAGCAGCAAGTGAAAAAGATGTTTGATAAATATTATGATAGTGAGAAGGTACAGATACGGCATTGCCCAGATGTTCTCAAAAGATGTCTTACAAACAAGCCTAAATTATGGTAAAATTCAGATTTTGAAGCAAAGAGAATTGGGTCACTGCTTTGCTTCTATACATATCACTGGTCAGAACACATTGTGCACAATTGTGGGCACCTGTATATAGGAAGGATATACCCGTGCATCTCAATAAATTAGAATATCTTTGAAACGTTTATTTCTTTCAGTAATTAAATTAAAAAAGTGACCTCCTATATTTTCTAGATTCTTTACACACAGAGTGTTCTATTTCAAGTGTTTTATTTCTGTAAATGTTGATTATGGATTACAGGTAATGAAAACCCAAATATAAGAAAATTAGAATATTGTAAAAAAGTTCAGTATTGTAAATTCAGTGTATCACATTTGCTGCATCATTTATGCCAAATTTCTAGCGTAAATTATCATAAATCTAACAGGGCCAATGGTCGCATCCCCTGCATGCCCTTGCCAGGCCAACTTTTCGGGAAAATTAATTGCAATGATGCCAACTCACCTGGTTTTATTGCGAGATTCCTGGTACTTATACCCCGTCACCCAAACAAGTGCCCTTTACTTAGTCAATGGCTGCGGCTACTGGCAGTGGAAACATTCTTGTTGTTTTCTTTGCATTTATGGGTTTCCTTTTTAACCACTTCCATACCGCCCATAGACTATATATGTTCAAGTGTTGGTTGTCTAGTTCTGCAAGGACGTACCGGTACGTCCAGCAGAACTATCTCTACTGCGTCCCCCCCACTGTACTGAGCTCTGAGATTCCCCTGTCAATAGACAGCGGAGACCTTAAAGCTTTGCCCAGAGACTACTCTGTGTGGTCTCAAGGTCAGTGATCGCTGTGACAGTCGGCACATGAGCCGATTGCTCCGCTGTGCCCCCACCCCCCCTCCTGTACTTAGGTCTGAGGTCCCGCTGTTAACAGACAGCAGGGATCTCAAAGCTTTGCCCGGACACCACTCTGTGTGGCTTCCGGGCATAAGATCGCTGCGATCACATTGTCTTGCGTATGAGCAGAATATGCTCCTCTGCGCCCCTCCCCCTTCCCTCCATCCCCCTTGCACACAGCTCCGAAATCTCTCAGAGCTTTGCCTGGAGACCACTCTGTGTGGTCTCCGGGCATGAGATCGCTGTGATAGCCAGTCACAGCGATCACAATGAAGTTTGTCACATAGTGACAAACTTCATCGACTGAATGCCGATCTCCCTCTCCTTAGCCTAGCAGAGAAGGAGATCGGCACATCTGCCTCCACCCCCAGCAATACTTCGTGGTCAGCTGTCAGAAGACAGCTATGAACACGGAGTTTTGCCCAGAGACCACCCTGATTGGGCATAGTGGTCTCTGGGGCATGTGAGCACTGTGGCAGCCTGTCACACTGCTCACATAAAGTTTATTTAGTAAATAAAACATATATAAAAAGTGGCTTCCAATCTCCCTTTCCTCAGATCTTGACAGAGAGGGAGATTGGTAAGTAAAAATCACTACACACACACTCCCCCCCCCAACCCCCGAGTGCCCCACACTCTCTTCTGTCTCCCATATCTATCTATCTATCTATCTATCTATCTATCTCATATCTATCTTTTATCTATTTTCATCTATCTATCTAAATTCATATTTTTGTGACCCATAAATAAAGATTATTATTCCACTTTTAGGATACAGACATGCAGCGGTTCTGGCGGTACAACATTTATTATCTACAACTTGTTACTGGCCGTCTGGCGTGCGGTCAGAGCCGCTGCATGTATCTGCAGCCTAAAATACATTTGTCATATAAGAGCAGATTTTTTTTGTGCTATATACATGTAGGTTATTGTCATACTTTTAGGGTGCTGACATGCAGTGGCTCTGGACGCACATAGTATAGAGAAGAAATTTATTCATTATGGTCTACAACTTGTTACTCGCCGTGCAGTCAGAGTCGCTGCATGTTTCTGCAGTCTAAAATACATTTGTCATATAAAGACAGATTTTTTTGTGCTATATACATGAAGGTTATTGTCATTATTGTTATTGTATGGTGTCAGCAATCCAGCTATGGAAAATTTGGCCTCCGGAAGCCAGTTTGCGCACCATTCATTGCAGGCTCTGCTGTAGGCCCAGCAAGTAAGGAATGCACCTACATTTGGTATCTATGAAAATGGCATAAGTTGCTAAATATGTTATCATGTGTGTTTCTCAAGTAGCACTCACCAGATTTTAAAAATAGTCACCTGAATTCACATATTTGGGAAAAAATGTCGTTTTCATTTTTTTCCACCAAATTCATTGAAAAGTCTGGAAAAAAACAGAGGCCCAATATCTTTTATATGTCCTTTATTGAATACCTTGCGGGGTCTAATTTATTGAGTGGAGTCATTTTGGGGGTGTTCATACTGTTTTGGGCCTTCACAGCACCTGTAATGATAGTATGGTGTCAGCAAACCAGCTATGGAAAATCTGGCCTTCAAAAGCCAGTTTGCGTACCAGTTTACAGCAGGCTCTGCTGTAGGCCCACATAATGGAGAAAATACTCAAATGTGCTATCTATACAAACAGAAGAAATAAGAAAATATATTTTAGAATATATATATTTATTATAATTTATTTTTTTGAGGTTATCATGTGTTTAAATGTAGGAAAAAGCATTTTTTTTTACTTTTTTTGCCCTTTTCCCTCTATTTTTGTAAAAAGTAAAATGTATTGCTTATTTTGTTATAAAATGTGAAAGCCCATTATGTTCCGAGAAAAAGAAGACCAAATACATGTAGGTTGGCACAGTAATAGAAAAGCAATTTTCAGTTAAACTGGAACATGGCTAAAACTTGAAAATGTGCCTGGTCTGGAAGGGGGGTAAAGCATCTGGTATGGAAGTGGTTAAAAAGGTTGTCACAAAAACTATTATCCTCTATCCATAGGATAAAGGATAAACTGCTGATCAGTGGTTTGACAAAGGCAAGGCCTAATCGCAGGGTGACATGGCTTGGCCTACACTAGCCATTGTTACTCAGGTTATATTGAATTTTGTACTATGTGACTGTATGTATTGCACTGTGTAAATGGTGAGTGGTATGTGTCACTTGGGCTGATGCAGGTCATCGTGCCACCATTCCTTGGGGAAGTTTCTGAAAGCTATTTCTGTGTTTTGATCTTCCGCAATGCCACGCACTAATGTCAAGTGTCGCCCACGATATACAAGGTAGAAAGAGGCATGCTGTTTAAGGGCACGTTCCCACACAGTAGGAAAAGGTGGAGCTCATTCAGCAGTCAAGAGAGTCAAGACCTTGCTGCTTAGAGGTCAGCTTCAGGAGGAGAGGTACCTTGGCAACAACTGATTCAGTAGCCAATTCCTGGAAAGGGAGCACTAACCGGTTTTAGTAGGCAGGCGTTACATCCCCTGCGCCACTGGAAGTACAGTGTCTGTCGCTGAGGGCCTGGAGAGCTGCTCATAATGTTGTCATCAAATATTCCTGTTAATCTGCTCATGGAAAGTTAGTAAAGAACACTAAAGTGAAGCTCCCAGTATCTCCAGTGTGTGTGCGCTACACAACCTGTACGTTGATACACAGGATATATAGAGAGAGAGAGAGAGAGAGAGAGAGAGAGAGAGAAACTGCTCCATAATCTGTATAGAGAGACTGCTCCACACTCTGTATATAATGACTGCTCTGCTCTCTGCATATTGCAGCCGCTTCACAATCTATATATAGTTGCTGCTTGGTTATTTGCATGTAGTGCCTACTACGTAATCTGTATATGGAAACTCCTCTGTTCTTTGTATATAGTGTCTGGTCCGTTTTTTGTATATGCTGATGGAACTGTATACGCGCTCTGTATATATTGACAGGCTGCTCTGTGCTGTCTCTCTATATACACTCATTGACAAAAAAAATAATGCACCACGATAGAAATGGCGTGCTACCATATAAAAATGCTCTTAGAGGCTACTTTTGGCTAGTGTACCTCTTGATGAGAAGTGGATGACTGCTATACATGCCTCCTACAACGCACTCAAAGACATTTTGACCTGTTGACAATCTTTGAGAGGGGGCATCATTGGACTAAGAGAAGTAATCTAGTTGTATTAACAAATTACCTCCAATTTGGACCATTCTGACCTAGCAGTTAGAAGGTGTTGGAAGCAGAGGATACATAAGAGTACGCACACGGCAAACAAGCTCCTGATGGCCCAGACAAATCACCAGTAGAGAGGATTGTTTGATCTGCTGACATGAGCAGTTTCCACAGTTTCCTTGCCCATCATTCATTACACACCACTGTCTCTACCTGGACCATTTCAAGGCACTTGCAGAAGAGAAGGAAATTTAGTGTCATGGTGCCCATTATGTGTCCTGCCATTGACAGACAGCCATTACAGCTTTTATTTGCAGTGGTTTCGTGAATGAGAAACCTGGACTGCTGTGTACTGGAACCACATTGTCTTTGACAAATCCAGATTCTGTCAGGGATCCAATGACGGCCAACAAACTTATCCTAATGCTCTAATATTGTAATCACTTACATATATCATCATTGCATTCACGCATAGAAAGTTTCATTTGATTCTAACAACCCCTTCTTGGTGCATTATTTTTTTTCAATGAGTGCACTTAACCACAGCCCTCAAACTGCTGCTCCCATTTTTGCTGAAACACGCATCTTTTGTATCACTCTGTGAGGGGTGCCTCCAGATTGACATATTCTCTGGTATAGAAGTTCTTTAACCATATATTTCCAAATCCATTTTTTAACAGAAAAAAAGGCTAGAACAGTTTGAAAAGTAGACCACCTATAAAAAAGTTATATCAGTACATTTTATCATAGGACTATGAGATCAGCAGTGGTACCAATATAACATGTAATATAATGGATTTTCTATTGTGACATGCTTAAATGAAACAATTGCTGTATGGACTTTAGATATAGACATTCGTTTAAGCAGCTCATACACATTAGAGTGTATTCATTCAGCGTGCCAATTTTGACGGGCCATCTAATGTGTATACGGGCCTTGCAACTGTTTTCCGACAGCAGATGTCATGGGAGATAAGGATTGGGCAGTTGGATTTCAGCAACCCTATCATTTTGGGAGATAAACCGCTGCCAGAGGCCTCGGGCAATGGTTTTCTCCTCTCTATGTGTTCAGGAGACATGCATTTCTCAACGGCGTTGTGCATGCATGAGTATGGGGAAGTCGGGTAAGCTATTTGTCTACCACATAAGCGTTCAGCCAACAGCTATCTAAAGTCTGTAGCCAACGTTAACGTAAATATCAAACCGGTCTGTTTCCCTAGCCATGTTTTATCAAAAAAGGGCCAGAACAGTATAAAAACTAGTCCACATAAAAAAAAAGTTCTGCTGTTACGTTTTATCACAGGACTAAGGTCAACAGTGGAAATAGCATAACATGTAATACATGATGACTGAGTAAAACAGCAGTAACCTATAAATTGCTCATGGGTTACACAGTAAATATTCAATGTCTCCCTGGCTTTTCTTTTGTGATGTGCTTAAATGAAGCAATTGCTGTACGGACATTAGATATAGACACTAGTTTTAGGGTAGGAGGAGATAAACCTTTTTATGTCTGTTTCTTTTTGCTGAAGAAGAAAAGAAATGATATTGACTTAAATGTGGGAAATTTAAAAAGGGCCATATGTTCTCACTTTGTGCTTTGTCTCTAATAGATAGGGAGAAATCTTTGAAGTGTGGATTGGCACAGCAGGCTAAATCTTTCAGTAAAGAGAAGATTGTAAAAGGGGGGTGTGAATGGGGATAGGATACAATATTACCCATGCAGCCCAAAAGACACACAAGAAAATCCTATGATAATGTACATCTGTTTCAGGGAATTATAAGCTTTGAACATTTTTATGTGCTGATAAGTGGATCCTTCTCTTGCCATAACTTAGAACTTCAAAGCAGATTTTGTGGATAATGCAAATTGCTGAAATATAAGATTTTTCTACAAAGAGGTTCTGAAAAAAGAGGAATTAGGCCTAATTGATGCAACAGCCTTTAATGTGCCGTGCAAAAGAATGTTACAAAAATTGATTTTTCTTTTTTAATGAAATGTGGTCTTGTATCCTTTTTTTGTGCAAGAACTTTGCTTGGACTTTCTGTACATGATATATTTCTCTCTCCTTTCAGCAAATTGTACTTTAAATGAAAACATCAGTCAGAGTTTAACGCATCAGTACCAGTCTGTCGTATCAGGGACTGCTGGGAAAATCGCATATCTTTAACAGAGTGTGACAAGGAATTCAAGTGTAAGGATACTGGATTGTCAGAGCCTTAATGAACAGATTGATCTGAAGAAGTCAATTCAGTGTCTGATGAAAGCATCCTATACCACTCAGAGCACACTTTTATCTACTATAAGACCATTGGGTCATTTTACATACAACTACTTAAAATGTGCTGCAAATTACATTGACATTATAGCGGTATAATTACATGTGAAAATATGATTATGTGGAAGTGGTGCTGTACCATATGACCTGTGGTTATTTTTCTGTTTCACTGATAGTTTCCAGAACAAGTCTTCATACAGACATTTCTTAAAGCTGCAGAGCCTTTCAGAATTCAGATTCACAAGTTTGTAGTTAGGCTAAGACCCCACTTAGCGAAACGCAGCTAAAAAACACAGCCAAAATGCATTGCTTTTTTTTTCCATAGAGTTTTTTCTGCCCTTTTTCTTTGCCTAATTTAACATGTTGCCCATGGTGTTTTACAGTCACAGCAAAGTGGGGATGGGAATCTAGCGAATCCCATCCCCACTTTGCAGTAAAAAAAAAGTGCTGCTGACATATGGCAATTTCCAAATCCAGTATCCAGCACCTGCCAATTAGCTGTTTGAAGAGGCTGCAGCCTTTTCACTGCACACAGAGCACAGTGCCACACATTGTATAGTGGCTGTGCTTGGTATTGCAGCTCAATCCCATTCATTTGAATGCAACTGTGCAGAAGTGTGGCCATGTGACCAATAAATGTGACAGAAGTGGAGAGGAAGTGGTGCCCCTTCAAACAGCTGATGGGGTGTCTGTCTGCCACCAATTTAACATTGATGACCCATCATACTGATGACTAGGACCAAACATTCCATGATACCCTTAGAGGGAACCTGTCACTGTACTGTAGACATGCAGAATGTTCTGTCAGAAGCATGTAATAGAGCAGGAAGTGACAGGTATCTTTGTATGCACTCTGATACTGGAAGGTTGTCAATCACTGACCAGCATCACCCTGAGGACTCCTACACACAGACATGTTTTAAATGAATAGAATATACATACAATAGGTCTCTCAGGTTGGAAACATAATTCCTGACCTTGATATATAGCACCTGGTCCATTAACAATTCTCTTTAAAAGACCCCCTTAAGCTCCATAGCCATCCAGCCACCAAGAATCCAAATGATAGATGAAAACACTTTTTCAAACTACTGTACCAACTGGTAAATGGTAACCAAGATGCAAGGTTATGCAAAGTGATCCTCCCATTTAATTCCATGTAAGGGTTTCTCAGTGAAGCACGCAATGATCCATGGACCTCACTTACTCTCTATGTCATTTCTACTGTCCCAGCTAGGGACATCTATCAATGAAAATTTGCGAATGTCTTGATAGATAACTAGTTTAAAAAAAACAAACAAAAAAAACAAAACAACTTTGACAACTCTGGATATCAGGTAAAACATTCTCTATGTAAGACTCTGACATCTCCCCTGTAGTAATGCCAGACTCAATAGAACAATACTGTATATAATTTGATTTTAATATAATGTCGGCTGCTTATATCATACGTCTGATGACATAACATGTCTCAGAGTTACATTTCTCTGATATCCCTCCCAACCCTATTAAGTATATGGCAGAAGAAAAATCAGTACCTCTAGCTGTGTTCCTCCTTATTTTAAACTTTATCTCCAGTTGCAACGGGATAGGGAGAAAGGGAATCTGATTTTAACATACATACAAAAAAGCCTCTGCAATCAACTAGAGATTATAGGAACAACAGCGGTGTCTCATCAGTTCTCTAGCACCAAAGAGCCACATTTTTGGTTTATAGCTATTCGTACCTATGTGGCAAAAATACACCATTCATTTTCCAGGCTTCTTGCCACTTTTGAGAAAACTGAGTGGAGAAAGAGCAGGGATCAAGAAGGCCAGGGTGGGAAAGCCTCGGCCCGACAGATTTACTATCTCACTCCAGAAAGCTCAGACTGCACAGATTTCAGTTCTGGCGCACAGGAACTTTTAGAGCCTCTAGATAGTTATGGTGCATCTGCCATCAGAATTTATATTAAGATAATGTGGCAGTCTTTATAAATTCCCCACACTGAATACAGGCAAAGAACATGGAACTCCTCACAGGTTGAAAAAGCCTTTCCATGCTTTTTATAGTCTCCACACCCCTCTTAACGCAGGAGAAAAGAAGACATATGGTTAAGAAAACAACTGGTTAAAAGGTTCCAACTTTTCAGTTCAGGCATGACAAATGAATTAAAATTATTTAAAGGGGTTTTCCGGGCAAAAAATAATTTTTCGAAAAAGGCCTGTTAGTGCTATTAATAGGTTAATAAGTGCACCCAAATACCTTTAGCAGTGTTTTGAGTGATTTCTGGGTTCCTCTGCAAGCTCCTGGCATCTTTTGCATTTGTTTATGAAAGAGAACCAAGGGCTGGGCCCACAGGTTCAGCAGGTACATGATGCCACACAGACACACACAGCGTTTTAATTCCCAGGACAATGTTTACTGTGTAAAGCAATGAATGGGAAAATATGCAACAAGGTATAAACAGGGAAGAAATACAAAATAATATGGAACAGAGTATTGCAGCAAACCAACACTATACCCCTACTTCCCACAGTTACTTAAACAGGTGATGGATACAAGTCCTTTAAGAACGCGGTTTTCCTGGATCGGTTTCTCGTTGGGGTGCACCATAAGTAAGCAAATGCTGTCTTCTCCTTAAAGTACAGTTATAGGCCTTGCTCCAGTTCTCCACTTAAAAGACAGGCCAATTTCTCCAATGATAAGGTGTCAGTATAAGAGTCCCTT
Organism: Leptodactylus fallax; assembly: GCA_947044405.1. Classification (NCBI taxonomy): domain Eukaryota; kingdom Metazoa; phylum Chordata; class Amphibia; order Anura; family Leptodactylidae; genus Leptodactylus; species Leptodactylus fallax. The sequence goes on from CAMRHE010000100.1 coordinate 4,664,269, forward strand.
ATATAATTATCACCACGTGGTGTATGTAGATGCGGCCAAGCCATACTTACAAGTCCTTGAGGCCTTTCTTTCTTGTAGTCTTTCTACCTTCTGAGCTTCAGGGGTGTCCTGACTCAGTCCTCAGCCAGCGCCATGGTCACTGTGTCCCCAGACTCAGTCCTCAGCCAGCACCAAGACTTCTCCTGCAATCAGCTCAGCTCAGCCCTCCATCCAGCACATTGCCTTCTCCAGCAGCCCAGCACAGAACAGCTCAGGCTTTTCAGTTTAAACCCTTCTTCACAAAAATACCTCACTTCCTGTTTCCTGGTGGGTGATGATACAGTACCCTATCTCCAGTGGGAGGCCTCAAAACTGCAATCCCAGTGCACTGCCTGGCAAAATGTCCCAGTAATTACCTATAATCAGACTTTGCAACCTAGAACAATATTTATATTCTCATGCATTAATACATATATTTATGGGCAGTTTATTACTTTGCTGCCCCCTACTGACCAAAGTTAGTTACTGCAGATGTATTGCTTCACAACCTTACATTTACATGGGCAGCTTCCTGTTCTGTGTTTTCCTACAACTACCATGATGCCTTGGGCTTCACTTAGAGCTGACTCACATCACCTCCCTCTCTCACTCCCTTCCCCTCCCTTCCTCACTCACACACCCTCCCTGTTTCCCTAGGTAGTCTGCCCACTATTAGCCCTTCCTTCCTAACTAACTCAACCCCAAACCCCACCGTCACCATCATACTTACCTGTCTTCCGGTCCAGATCTTCTGGGCACGGGATGTCACTTCTTCTGGGCGACTGGCACCTCCTCTTCTTGACGTCTGCGGGCTACCCACTCCTGCACAATAGAGCTGTAGCCTTTAGAAAGGCTATTATAGGCATACCTTTCTTTTACTGAATCTTGCCAGCTTTTTCCATACAAATTAGTCTTCACAGAGCACAGGGGGCATTCCCCTTCTTCCCTGCTGTTCGCGCCTCCTCCTCTTCTTTGCTTCTTCTTCCCGTCGGTGCGAACTAAATCTCACGCATGTGCGAGAATTCGTTCCTGCCAACGGGAGGAAGAAGCAAAGCGATGCAGGGGGAGGATGATGACCTGGGTCCAAGAAGAGAAGGCGTGAACAGCATGGAAGAAGGGGGTGGCGATGCAGGGAGAGGACGATGGGTGTGCCTGGATCACAGGGGGAATGCAATACAATAGCCTTTCTAAAGGCTACAGGAAGATAGGATTAGTTAAAAAATCAAAAATATGAATGACAGACTCCCTTTAAAGACAAAGGCAATTTTCTTTAGTGATGTGTATTGCAGTGCTTGTTCTCTTCATCTACACTATAGTTTTATGATTAAATAAATAAAAGTTTACTTATGCTTTTAAAAAGGGCAGAATACACACATACATTCTTTCTAGCACAAACCATTAATAAACCAGAAAAGAGGCACAACAACCTGTGCAAAGGTCAGCCCATATGTTTTATCTGTTTAAGGTGAGACCAAGGTACGATGTATTAGATCCCTTATAAATCATTATATATAAAATTATCTGATATCTATAGCCCCAGGAGGAATGCAACCTCCTGCTCAAGACTGCTAAGCTGTTCTGGCTCCTCTAGGACTCAGCAACTGTAACAGTCTCTGATCCCTGCCGGGTCAGAGAGGAGCCGCTCCCATTGCTGTATATACAGCGCTCATGGAGCGCTGTGTATACAGCGATTGGGAAGACAGGGATGGTAATAAACCATACCTGCCTTCTCTAGAGGAGCTCCAGCTATAGAAACAACTAGCTCCCTGCTTCTGCAGCGGCACAATTTAAAACTGCAAGGACATACAGGTACGTGCTTGCAGAACAAGAGAAGGACCATCTGGATGTATATAGTCTATTGGTGGTTCGGAACTGGTTAATATACACGTTGCCCCAGTGTTCTCCACACAGTATAAGGCTTTCCAGTGGCCTCCACACAGTATAATTCTGCACAGTGGCCCCCACACAGTATAATGCTTCCAAGTGGCCCCCACATAGAATAATGTTCCCTAGTGTTCCCTACACAGTATATATATATAATGTTACCAAGTGGCAACCACACAGTATAATGCTTCCAAGTGGCCCACACACAATACAATGCTCCACAGTGACCTCCTTACAATATAATGCTCCATATTGGCCCCACACAGTATAATGCTCCCAAGTGGACCCTACACAATATAATGTTCCCCAATGGCCTCCACACAGTATAATGATCCCCAGTGGCCTCCACACAGTTTAAATGTTCCCATACAAATAAAAAGTAATACTTACCAGTTCACCATTACTCTGATGTCTCCTAGGTCTGTATCCAATTAGTGATGCCAAAGCAATATAATTGGCTTGAGTAAACATAGGTAGTGGTAATATACTGTCTGGTTAAAAACACTGGACTGTTTTTTTATGCTATTAAAAATTAAAAAATGGCCAAAAAAACCCTATCCTTTTTTAAAAGCAATGACTTTTTAATTAGCATTCTAAAAATGATCCCTTTTTGGAGGCTGATGCGATGCCATTGTTTATATAAACACAGTGGTATGGGAAGAAGCTATGGGAAGTGGTATGACAAGTTGTCCTAAAATTATCCCTTAAAAACAGGTTTGGTGCGATCCCACCACAGCCATTTTTCAATTTTTGATTGTTGTTTGCAGGACAAATTGTACTTCATAAGGTTACCATGAAATATTCTGTACAAAGTACTGGAAAGCAGGAAATAAATTCAGAATAGGGTGTAATTATTGAAAAACTTCATTTGTGTGCCTTTCTTACAGGCTTTGTTTTGATGGCATTCACTGTGATACCAAATTTACATAGTGTTTTTTACATTTAAATTTCTTAAAGAAATCCAAAACTTTAAAAATAAAATTATTGGAGTTACCAATATCTTTTTTTCCATGTATGGGCTGTATAAGGCATCTTTTTTTTTTTTTTGTTTAGCCAGATGGCAATATTGCAGAATGTTTATTGTTTTGATTAATTTTTATTAACATTTTTACGGGAGGAAAAACAGTGAAAAAATGGTGGTTTAGCTCCTTTGATTTTTTTCCCACTACAGCGTCCACCATATGGGAAAAATATAAGTTTGTAGACCAGGTGTTTTTTGACATGGAAATACCTAATGTGTGTTTCTTTTACTATAGTTATTTTTATATCTGATAGGGGTTGATTTAAACTTTTAATTCATGATAATACTTTTAGACCCCACCTAGAGGTCTTGAAACCCAGGGAATTTGATCACTAATATACTGCATTTCAATGCATTATAAAATTACTTTACTTCCATCACAGGCCGTCTAGTGCAGCCTGTAATAGAAGTACTGTAATGACAAGCCTGGAAACCTTCAATAGGCTCCTGGCTGTCACGGTAACATATTTCCGCCCTGGATCTGGGTGATAGAAATCCACGCCAAAATGATGGCACCCACATCAGGAAAATGGTGGCTTAGTCAGCTTTAACTGAGGCATCACAAGGGTTAATAGTCACGATCTGTTCAGGCACTGATCATGGGCATTGTCATCGAGTCTCTGCTGTATGATAAAGCTGGCTATGGCAGCTGCTCATCTCCTGAGCGGCCGCCATATTTAAACACTCGACATGCACTGTAATTGTTCAGCGGATGGTGGGAAGTGGTTAAAGAACAAAAATATATACCATCACCACCAATACATTTGCCAATGACAGTGTGCTTGATTGTCCTGAAAAGTGAAGAAGCAATGGCTTTTTAGAAAAAAACATCAAAAAGACTGTGACAGAAAGGCATCAGGTTTTTTCCACAGCGTTTTTTTAAATAAAGTTCTCAGAGTTTTCCTCTGCGGACTTTCTGCACCTTTTATACCTATACGGAAAACACCAGCATTTCTGTAGGTATAATTGACATGCTGCGATTTACAAAATCACAAGCATTTTTGAAATTATTATACACATAGTGAATCCTGAAATTAGTTCACTCCCGCAGAAATTAATCATATACACACTGACCCCTGAAAAAATAAAAGGTGCAGAAAAGCTGTGTTTTCAAAAATCAGGCTAAGGCCCCATGTGGCGTCCCGCAGCCAAAAAGTGATGCGGGAAAAATCCACGGCAGCTAAATTCAATTATACCTATAGGGAAACTGCCAGTGTTTTCGTAGGTATAATTTAACATGCTGCGATTTCCAAAACAGCAACGGTTTTGGAAATCTGTGTGTCCGCAGCATGTTTTTTACCGCAAAGTGGGGATGGGATTCGCTAGAACTTTGCTGTGACTGTAAAACACCGCAGTTTTTTCCGTGGCATTTCCGCCGTGGGCAAACTGTGGTGATATTTTCTTTAATTAGAGGCACAGCATGGGCATTTAAGGTCACAGGGTGAGAACTTCTGGAATTGGCACAGTAGTTTTTTTTTTTTTATATTTAGGGGCACAGTATGTGACGTTATTATATTCTGGGAGCAAATGCATCTAGGTGACTGTACTGTGACCTGAAGAATATAATTAACATATTATTTGTATTGCATAGTGCAGTATAGATACCCTTATTACCCCTTGGTCATACAAAAAAAAGAAAAAATAATGCACATTATCAATAAATTATGTCTCACAAAAAAGACTCCATATGCCTTGGTCAATGGAAAATGAAGAAGCTAACACTTTAAGACCTAAAATAGACTAGACTATGAGGGTATCCTGTTTTTTTCCTCTTTTTCTTACATTGAATGGAGGGGAACAAGGTATCAAAGACACCATCCTACCTAGGAAATTAGTTATAATACACATAATGCCCCAGAAATTAATAACACATACATGCCAGAAGTTAAAGGTGTTTTCTAGATCACAATATTGATGGCTTGACATTAGGATAAACCATCAATATTAGATTGGCAGGGGTCTGTCTTTCAGCACCCCCATCATCCCTGTCTGCAAGGCCTGCAGTTCTTCGGTAAAATCACCGGGTATTGCAGCAATGTACTTTTCAAGGAAATGGGACAAAGTTGCAATATCCTGCAAAGCCAGGAAATTGATACATTGAGGATGAGGATGAAAGGAAGGGTATGGGTACATTTTAGAACTTTTTTTTACCACTGTTGATTCGACGGAAAGAAAAAAATAAAATAAAAATATAATAAGGCATGGGCCAATGCACCACAAAAGGAAATGCTACCATTCCATAGATTTCAGTAAAGCCTTTTTTATTCTGTTTCTATTGTGACCAGCTCCTGAAGTGCCTATTCATAGGTTTTATGGTAAAGAACCCTTGTCACTTCTGGAGATTAAACCTTTATTTGCCATATGTAGGCAATGCCTTCTCTTTTGAATGGATTTTACATCATTTTCATAATACAGGTATATATCTCACCATATGTAGCACTGCACATCCATGTCTTCATTATTGTACAACCCCAATTCCAATGAAGTTGGGACATTGTGTAAAACATAAATAAGAACAGAATACGATGATTTGCAAATCCTTTTCAGTCTATATTCAATTGAATACACTACAAAGACAAGATATTTAATGTTCAAACTGATAAACTTTATTTGTTTTTTGCAAATATTAACCCATTTTGAATTTGATGCCTGCAACACATTCCAAAAAAGCTGGGACAGGGGCATGTTTACCACTGTGTTACTTCACCTTTCCTTCTAACAACACTCAATAAGCCTATGGGAACTGAAAACACTAATTGTTGAAACTTTATAGGTGGAATTCTTGCTTGATGTACAACTTCAGTTGCTTAACAGTCCGGGGTCTTGTTGTCGTATTTTGCTCTTCATAATTCGGTGCACATTTTCAGTGGGAGACAGTTCTGGACTGCAGGCAGGTCAGTCTAGTACTCGCACTCTTTTACTAGCCACGCTGTTGTAACACGTGCAGAATGTGGCTTGGCATTGTCTTGCTGAAATAAGCAGGTACGTCCCTGAAAAAGACGTTGCTTGTATGGCAGTATATGTTGCTCCAAAACCTGTATGTCCCTTTCAGCATTAATGGTGCCTTCACAGATATGCAAGTTAACACACCCCCATACCATCAGAGATGATGACTTTTGATCTTTGTGCTGATAACAGTCCGGACAGTCCTTTTCCTCTTTGGCCCGGAGGACGCGACGTTCATGATTTCCAAAAACAATTTGGAATGTGGACTGGTCAGACCACAGGACACTTTTCCACTTTGCGACAGTCTATCTCAGATGAGCTCGGGCCCAGAGAAGCCAGCGGCGTTTCTGGGTGTTGTTGATATATGGCTTTCGCTTTGCATAGTAGAGTTTTAACTTGCACTTGTAGGTGTAGCGACGGAGTATGTTCACTGACAATGGTTTTCTGAAGTGTTCCTTAGCCCATGTGGTAATATCCATTACAGAATGATGTTGGTTTTTAATGCAGTGCCGCCTGAGGGATCGAAGGTCACGGGCATTCAATGTTGGTTCTCGGCCTTGTAGCTTACTTGCAGAGGTTTGTCCAGATTCTCTGAATCTTTTGATGATATTATGGACTGTAGATGATGAAATCCCTAAATTCCTTGCAATAGTATATTGAGAAACGTTGTTCTTAAACTGTTGGACTATTTGCTCATGCAGTTGTTCACAAAGTGGTGAACCTCGCCCCATCCTTGCTTGTGAATGACTGAGCCTTTCGGGGGTACTCCCTTTATACCCAATAATGACACTCACCTGTTTCCAATTAACCTGTTCACCTCTGGAATGCTCTAAACAGGTTTTTTTTTTGAGCATTCCTCAACTTTCCCAGTATTTTGTTGCCCCTGTCCCAGCTTTTTTGGAACGTGTTGCAAACAACAAATTCAAAATGATTGAATATTTGCAAAAAACAAAGTTTATCCGTTTGAACGTTAAATATCTTGTCTTTGTAGTGTATTCAATTGAATATAGGTTGAAAAGAATTTGCAAATCATCGTATTCTGTTTTTATTTATGTTTTACACAATGTCCCAATTTCATTGGAATTGGGGTTGTATTATAGCCAACTGTATTACATGACCATGTATGTGACACCGTCATTATGTTCACACTAGCTTTAGAGCAGTCTACCTTGTGGCCATCCCTGCTATGCTACGGGGTAAACATAAGGGGTCTTTTATAGGTATATTGCTGAACAACTATCATTCATTGCAGAAGGCTTGTTATTAGGGATAAAATGGGTCACACAAGTATTTCCCACAGCACTGGACAGCAGTATTACTAATATAACAGATATTATCAGAATTAAAGAAACGTTTCAATAACAGACTGCAAATTGCTATAAAAGCCAGTTAATTGACTAAGGTGATTCTTCGTCTTTAGTTCAAAGTTTGCCTTGTCCTATAATCCTCTGCAGTGGCCTCTTATTATGTTTATAATATCAATCATATGGAGCAAATATCTATTACTGTTATATAATCCATGAAAACCCTGTTACATCTCAGATCCTTTCAGCAGATGAATGGTGCTTTAACAGGGTCAGCGCTTCAGTTCTTCAATCAGAATCTTTCATTATATGTATAAAAGGGTTTGTAATACATTATGTTGGATAAAAGCTGAGCACAAAATTCTTTTTTTCTTTTGCTTTTTACCCTTTTTCTCCTATTGTCCGTTGGGAAGGTGAGAGTGTCCCTTTAAGAGCGGAAAACCTAGCAGATTCAAAGTTCTCTCAGTCTCTACAAATCATAAGGCGTTTTTCATTTTGTTACATCAAAGCCATCTGCTCTGCTTTGAAGTCCTCGCATGCTGTTTAAGGTAGAGCATGAATGAAGAAATGTCAATCTAGCGGGCGTCAGTGTAGTTTATGCTGAACACTAACGCGGAGTTGCTACATAAAAGGCAAACAGGAGCCTTGATAACGAATGTCCTACATGGAAGTTTGCATATCTAAAAGAGAGATCTCAGCTGGAGGAAACGTTTCCAAACCTCAAACTGAAACTCAGACCAGGTCTGGGAGATTAGGAATAAAACAGGAATGAATAAGCGTAAAAGTATAATATAATGTTATCTATCTATCTATCTATCTATCTATCTATCTATCTATCTATCTATTAATGTATTTGTGTCATTGCCTTTATGAGCATATAGCAGCAAATGCAGTAATATTCAACCTATATATTTTATTTTAACTTTATGTTGAAATGTTCAACCACAGCAGGCATAGGAGTGGATGCAGGTTCATACGGACAGCGAATCAAAGAAAAATCAAAGGCTGTATATATATGAACAAGCCCTTTAGCTGGGAAAAAATAGAATGGGATATTACAGCATTATGATCACACCAAACAGACAAGATTAACCTTTTTTCCCTAGGATGTTGGAATGTTGATGGATGATGCTGTATAGAGAGTTGTGTTCCACTTTCTTTGCTGAAATTTAACAGGGTGTAAGTGAGCCTTGACCAAGTCCCAAAAAGTCCGTATTACAGAGCCATACACTCTGTTCAAGGCCTTTATCGCATGGCCGTATTTTGGTCAATGACTAGTATCAGTATTTGTAAGCCAAAACCAGGAGGGCACCTACAGAGAGAAAACGTATAACAGATTTCTACCTCTGCTGAGTTTTGGATCCTTTCTTAGTTCTGGCTTACAGATAATGGTGCTCGGATCTGCATTGGAGGTTCTTTAAGGAGCATTTTCCATCCTTAAAAAACGGCAAACAAAACACAGCATACTAAAATGATGAACACCATGACGAAAACCCAACAAACCTCATTGCAAAAGAATATGAATGTAGTGAACATTTAAAGGTAACTTTTAATATTCTACTAAAAGTACTAATAAAAAACTCAACTTGTGAAAATTGGAGTGGGACCGCTATAGTAAGTTATCCTATATTGGAATCTAAAAGCTATGTTCAGGTTGTGCCTATACACATAGGCACATGGGGTGATCCAGCAATGTATATGCTGCATAGAGAGATATATGGGGCCCATGGGATGATCAGCCAGTGTATATATTGCACAGCGGGACATATCGGGCATGGATATACAGTATATATGTTCATATGTCAAATCCTCCTTACTGGATGAGTACCATGAGTGTCCACCTGCAGCATTCACTTGATTGCAGTGCCGCATATGCTCATAGGGTGATCGGAGCCGTGTGTGTACTACACAGGGGGAATAAATGTCAGGCACAGAATCAAAACCCACAGGTGGGTGTATCTCGGGACATCCATATCACATCGTTACTGGAAGGGTACCACATATACTGGAAGGATGCCACACATGTCTACCTGCGGTAATCACTTCATTGCGGTGCCGCATACATATATCAAAGTGGGTACATATGAGGTCCTCCATCTGCAGCAATGAGTAGATGCAATACTAGTTCATCCACATCTCATCTATACTTTTTGCAAAGTGGATGCATATAAGGTCCTCCATCTACAGCAATGAGTGGGTGCAATACAAGTCCATCCACCTCTCATCTATCTTGATGCAATATGGGTTCCTTCACATCTCATCTATCCTTGATGCATGTGTCATAAATGTATCTACAGCATCTACATTGTAACAGTATTTTATTACGGTAAAGATAAACTCTATGGACCTGGTGCAGGGAGAAGCTCCTCTGCTAAGATTCCTCTGCTATTTCATTGTATATAGAAAAATTCTCATCATCAAAATATACACATAAGATGGTGGCATTTCTAGATGGCAGAAATTAATTAGTAAATTAATAAATTAATTGACCTTCTCCTCTCTATCTGACCATGGATAACCATGTCGTCATGTCAGTGGAATCACGATGTTGTCTCCCGAAAATATGTGCACACATTAAATGGATAAACATCATATATCAATCTACATACTACATAGCCAAGTCAATATGCATACTACATATCCAATTCATAATCTACTCTTTTATGTACACTGTGTTGTATGGTGTACATGTCTGCAACACAGGGTATTGAGTTCCTGAATAGTAAATATAGATTTTGCAACCAGATGAAAAGACGGTTCAATGAGTCTAAAATAAAATGTGTGTATAAAAATGGGGTATTTTATGTCAGATAATAAACAATAGAGGGGGCTATATTCTAAGGCCTTCTCAAAACTAGACATCAGAGCCAACTTCCTATATGTAACACTGTTGTGATGATTATCTACAGTAATGAGCAGAGGTTTCTGTGGTTACCTTCCAACAACCTAATACTAACTATATTTTATATCATCCTCATTGGATAATACTCCAAACATAGCCATCAAATAGATGTGAAGATTATATGCATACACTTAGCATGTATGACAGGGGAACTCCTGCCCAAACCCAAAGTGACACGGAGGGGAGTAGGGACCACCCGGCCCCAATATTCGGGAAGACCAGGTGGGCCTCTACAACATCCATGATCACTAAATTGGGTGAGCTAGTGATGTTAGTATATATATATGAGAGAATAAAAGAAGAGAATGAAATGAAAGTTGGTCAATAAGACCAAAAGGTTTCATTGTTTGTAAACGATATATCCATCTTGATTCTCTCTGCAATACCTTCCTGTCAAAGTTGCCACCTCGAACTGAGGGTGTCACTACCTCCAGTACTAGAAATTTGCTTGAAAATTAGATGTTATACCACCATGTTGTTATATTACATGTGTAAACACGGGACCCTCAGGGTAGGCTGGTTGTCACAGAAGACAAACAGAGGAGGCACAGGTTTCAGTTCACACTTTCAGTTTTATTAGCACGGGTGTATTTCATTTTTTGGTTATGTAGTGACCCTATAAGAATTGGCCAGTTTTGCACTTGACATCCAGTATGGCAGTCCAGTATAGGTATAGTCTATTTATGGCTGTGTTGCTATGGAAACCTGCTAAATGAAATGTGATCTTACATTGGCTAATACACGTCATATGACTGAATATTTAAGGACCTGCAAACTGCTATTGACTCATGCAGGACATAAATAGCTTGGTTGCTATGGAAACCTGGTGTAAAGCTGTGTGTATGTCAAGACTGAACCTGCAATTTTCCATTGGTCCATAAGTGTCATGTGATCATGTGCATCTCAGTTTGGATATCAGTGAAAAACCTGCGATCGGTTGTTATGGAAAACCTGGAGTAAAGCTGTGTGTATGTGACCTTGTGTAACAGTGTCATCCACAGCGCCCTGCCCCTTTAAAGCTGACCTACAGCAGTGAAGAAAAATGGCTGGGTTGTTATTGAAACCTGGAGTGCAGCTGTGTGCATGTGGCTGACAATGCTTTGTCAGATTGGAGACGGGCTTGGGTCTGCTGGGGAGTTTCAGCAGCTCACTGTTGTCTGTAACATACCTTATCAGATTGGAGACAGGCTTGGGTCTGCTGAGAGTTTTCATTAGCTCGAGCAGCAGCCATGCATTTTGCTGCAGGGGACATGAGTAGTTTAAAAAACATTTCAATTTATAAGAATGCTGAAATCCAGTATGGCAGTCCAGTCAGTGGCGTAAATACCGGTTTAGCAGTGGTAGCAGCTGCCACAGGGCTCGGGACATTAGGGGACCCGGCGGGCCTCTGATGTTTTTTTTTTTTTTTAACACCAGCAAGTAACGGGCCCTATTTACTTACCGATCCCCACTCCTGCTCACGGCTGCCTGCACTTCACCTTCTGCAGAGGCGGCTGTGAGCAGGAGCGGGGATTGGTAAGTAAGGCCTGTGGGCCGTGAACCCCACAAACACTGCTATCATTATACTCTGGGGTCTTTTCAGCAGACTTCGGGCCTCCTTGGTGGCGTCCCAGATGTCGGTGGGCCAGTCCGACGTCATTATGCGTTGCGATACATGCCTGGCTCACGTGACATCTGGTCCAACATTGAAGAAGTAGCGGGAAGTGCGCATAATACTATATGAAGGAGCTACTATGATACTGTGTGCAGGGGCCACTATGGGGCAGAATACTGTGTGCAAGGGCCACTATGCAGAAGAAGAAGTCCCATCCCATGCATGAGACTGTGATCGCGCTGAGCAGTACTGTCAGTGACCGACTGCTCCACCCTAGGTGTGAGAAGGAGCGCTATCGGAAGTCTTTCCTCCCCACCGCGGTTAGGCTGTACAACCAACACCGACCTAAGCCGAGATCATTACACACAGAGAACTGAAATATCTCTCTGCCTGTTAAATCCCCCCCCCCCCTCTGCTACGCCCTATCTGTCTGTCTGCTATCAATGTAATGCCTCTCACCTTGGAACATTCCTGTACATGTTGTATTTGTATTTGCATCTGCTTATCTTTGCTGCTGTAACACACTGAATTTCCCCATTGTGGGACTATTAAAGGACTATTATTATTATTATTATTAATAGTGTATGCAGGGGCCACTATGGGGCATAATAGTGTGTGCAGAAATGCAGTTTGTGTGCGTGGGGGGGGTTGCCGGGGGGGGGGGGGATCCCATGTCAAATGTTCGCCTTGGGGCACTGCCATTGCTAGTTACGCCACTGAGTCCAGTATAGGTACAGTCTATTTATGGCTGTGTTGTTATGGAAACCTGGTAAATTAAATGTGAACTTATATTGGCTGATACACATGATATGACTGAATATTTAAGGTCCTGTGAACTGCTATTCACTAAGGGTGGGTTCACACCTGCGCTTCAGTCCGTCCGTTGCCAATCCGAGTGAAAATCTCGGCGAACGGGATTGGCATTGGATACAGACAGGTCAGCGACGCATTGGTTAAAAACCCATTCATTTGAATGGGTTTTTAAAGCAATGCGAGGGTGTCCGATTGCACCCTCTGCGCTGCGAATCCTTTTTTTTTGTCGGAAACAAAGTTGGACATGCAGGACTTCGTGTCCGAGGAAAAAAAAACGGTTTCGCAGCGCAGAGGGTGTAAGCGCACACCCGCGCATTGCTTTAAAAACCCATTCAAATGAATGGGTTTTTAACCAATGCATCGCTGACCTGTCTGTATCCGATGCCAATCCTGTTCGCCGAGATTTTCTCTCGGATTGGCAACGGACGGACTGAAGCACAGGTGTGAACCCACCCTAATACAGGTCATACATAGCTTGGTTGCTATGGAAACCTGTGTGCCTGTGGAGAGTATGGGGCATAATAGTGTGTGCAGAAATGCAGTTTGTGCGGGGGGGGGGGGGGTCCCATGTCAAATGTTCGCCTTGGGGCCCTGCCATTGCTAGTTACGCCACTGAGTCCAGTATAGGTACAGTCTATTTATGGCTGTGTTGTTATGGAAACCTGGTAAATTAAATGTGAACTTATATTGGCTGATACACGTGATATGACTGAATATTTAAGGTCCTGTGAACTGCTATTCACTAATACAAGTCATACATAGCTTGGTTGCTATGGAAACCTGTGTGCCTGAGGAGAGTAAGCGCCTGCGAGCTGTTATTGGCTGATAAGGGACATGTGACCGTGTGTATGACAGTTGGAATATGAGTGAAAGACTTGCAGGCTTGTATAGACTAATGCTCATTTTTTTGGGTATACTGTACCTCAGGAACGGTACGTCCAAGAGAGCTGAGACCCAGTCTATAATATTCCTGGACACCTGATGTACATGTGTGCCAAATTTGGTGAGGATCGGTCCAGTTGTTTGGTCGTGCATTAAGAACAGACAGACAGACAGACAGGAACTCATTTTTATATATATAAGAGAAAGAGATAGTCCACAGAGTCCAATTCAAACAGCTTGCTTCAGCATAATGGTACAAAACAAGGTAACATAAATCTTCCTTAGTTCAGGATACAAAAACAGTTCAGAAGAGCTTCCTTACCAATACAGTTGGTTATCTTGGATTTTCTCCTTCACACAGTGTTGTCTGTATAGCAGCTGACCAGGGCCTGTATGACAACACAGCTTTCTTCTGTTCTACCACACCCCCTACTGCTCTGGCAGCTTTCAATTTAAACGCTGCATGCACCTATCCACAACACCCATACTGGAGTGGACCTGCAGCAAGTCCCCAAACCCAGGCTCAAAACTCCAGGCCTTATCTCACTGCGGGTAACATTCTAAGTGGCAGATATCTGAATTGTCTTCCCCTCTATTGATAGCTGCGACATGTTCTAGTATGTGTCTCTGAAACTCTTGGATGGTCTTGCCCACATAATGTGCACCGCAAGAGCATGATAGCAGATATATCGCCCCCTTAGTATGACGATTGGCCTTTGACCATATTCCGTCTGCCTATTGATATAGGTCTTAGATGTATCCACTAGGCCACATGCATGACAGAACCTGCATCTATATACACCAATGAGGTTGGTTTCTCTCAACCAGGTGGTATTACTGGTTACAGGTAACATATGACTGTGCACAAGCTGGTCACGGAGGTTAGACCCCACTCCTAAATTTAATCTTAGGGTGGTCTCCTACGAGGTGGCCAACATCTGGATCTGTGCAGAGAATCCTCCAATATGCTTGGAGGATTTCTCGCACTTGTCGATATGCAATCATATGTTCCAATGATGCGGGTCTATGTAGACTGCTCCCAGGCTTTTGGCGTTAGCAGTGACTGTCTATCCTGTTTTCTAGCAAGGTAATAGGCATCTCTAAGAATGGTGTCCGGATCGCCCCTCATCTGGAACCGATGTCTTGGATCGTCCACTGCTTTTTTAAAAATCATCTGCCTGGGAGCAATTGTTTCAGGCACTAAGATATTGACCTCTAGGAATACCCCAGCGTAATAGAGTGGAATGCCAGCTACTCCAACTTAATAGACTGTTAGTTGACATCTTTAGACTGTTTGCTAATTCTGAGATCGAGAAAAGATATCGTGGACTCGTGAATCTCATAAGTGAAATACAGACCAAGGTCATTCACATTAAAGATATCGACCAACTGCCTGAATCTTTCTATGGTGACCTACCACAGAATCAGTATGCAATCAATATACCTCAATCAGATCACTGCTAATGCAATTCGTGGTTCGAGACATTCAGAGAACACCACAGATTTCTCCCACCAGCCCAGGTAGAGGTTGGCATAAGTTGGTGCACAGGGGCTACCCATGGCCATTCCCCTGAGCTGGTGGAAGAACTTCTGATCAAACACTACATAGTTATGTTCAAGCAAAAACTTAAGGAGGGAAATGGTCTGAGAAATTGCCTGCCCCTTGTGCTACAGAACTCCTCACCAGTCTCACATCCCCTGGTGTGTGGGATGGAGCTGTAGAGTGTCTCGACATCAAGGCTTGCCAGGTAGTGCTGGGTTCACAAATGATTCCCTTCAAGCTGAGCAGAACATCTGTGGTGTCTCTAACGTATGATGGAAGTTCGGCCACGAATGGCTGCAGGATCTGGACACAATACAGGCTGGCATTTTGGGTAAAGACTCCCAATACCCAATACGATCAGGCGGCCTTTAAGGGAGTGAGTACGCTTGTGCACCTTCGGTACACAGTAGAAAGTGGCAAGTTGTGGATGTTGAGGGAGAAGAAACTGGAACTCAGTCTCTGATATCAATCTGTCGAATTTAGCTGTTAACAGGATGTCTCGTAACTTCACACTAAACGCTCCTGTAGGAATAGACTGTAATTCTTTGTAAGCACTGGTATCCCAGAGGATGGTTCTACACATACTCACATATTGGTCCATATTGAGAACCACCACATTTCCCCCCTTGTCAGAAGGCTTTATAATAATGTTCTCATTTGTAGTAAGGGATCTGAGTGCTAGAGGTTCATCATGGGAAAGGTTGTCAGAAAGGCTAGGTTTCAAGAGTCTTAATTGTTCCGTCATTACCATGAGGAGCATGTCCAGGGGGTTTCTGTCTCCTATAGGAGGCATTTTGGTCGATGGTAATCTCAAATTTGAGAAGAGATCTTCCCCTAAAGGACGTTCCTCCTCTTCCAACAGTGACATCAAATCTTGATGAATATGAATATCTTCAGAAGGAAGATCCAATTCTTAGGCTTGTCTTTGTTTTTGAAGGATATAAAATTTCTTCCATTTAAGCTTTCTGATAAGTAAATTTAAAACCTTTACTCAACTACATGAATCATATTTAGCAACGGGTACAAATAATAATCCTCTGTTTAGTAATGATAATTCATCTCGTGTTAAAGTATGGTCCAACATTGTAGTCAGTGTGGTCCTTTGTACACTGTTAGTGTCATATGATACATCTCGCACTGCTGTCATTTTTCTGTTCTTCCTTAGCCTAAAACTCACTG
Organism: Leptodactylus fallax; assembly: GCA_947044405.1. NCBI lineage: Eukaryota > Metazoa > Chordata > Amphibia > Anura > Leptodactylidae > Leptodactylus > Leptodactylus fallax. The sequence goes on from CAMRHE010000100.1 coordinate 4,680,355, forward strand.
CAGGTTCTATTGGCAGCATGAGAATAAGGATTTAGTACAATCTCCACTATGCTGCTGTTGTACATCACAGTAAGTGAGTTGCCAGCAAATATGCCCTGGCAATTATCACAGGAAAATCAACTAGGGCTCAACCTAAAACATAACTTTTACTTAAACTATTAAAATAGATTAAATGCCCCATACAATAATCAGTTCAATAAGGTAATAAAGCAAATAAGACAATAGGACACAATAGGCGACCCTGGCAATGAGTATGAAAAAATGGGTGATACTCACAAATTCAATGTTTTGATAAGGTGGAAATCATCCCATGGCATTTCTTGGTTATAGAAATGAAGTGGGAGACCAAAGCGTTAAATAAACTCACCCTAGAAATCCCTGATCACAGATCCATAGCAGTATTCCATAGTAGAATCATGGAAATCTATGGGTCATTTATCTATGGGTCATTTTTATTTTAGCCCCCTGTTGAACTTCCTGCAAATTGGAGGGGAAATGAGTTGGGATCTCTTTTGTGGGACATCTGTATGACTTTATACCATACTTTATACTATATACACTGGCATGAGGCATGTATGGATTTCATCTGCTGAATCCAGAAAATCACATTGTCTGATTTTTTAAAGAATTTATTTTAAATTATGGTGGAAAATAAGTATTTGGTCACCTACAAACAAGCAAGATTTCTGGCTCTCACAGACCTGTAACTTCTTTAAGAGGCTCCTGTGTCCTCCACTCATTACCTGTAGTAATGGCACCTGTTTGAAATTGTTATCAGTATAAAAGACACCTGTCCACAACCTCAAACAGTCACATTCCAAACTCCACTATGGTGAAGACCAAAGAGCTGTGGAAAGACAGCAGAAACAAAATTGTAGACCTGCACCAGGCTGGGAAGACTGAATCTGCAATAGGCAAGCAGCTTGGTGTGAAGAAATCAACTGTGGGAGCAATAATTAGAAAATGGAAGACATACAAGACCACTGATAATCTCCCTCGATCAGGGGCTCCACGCAAGATCTCACCCTGTGGGGTCAAAATGATCACAACAATGAGCAAAAATCCCAGAACCACACGGAGGGACCTAGTGAATGACCTGCAGAAAGCTGGGACTAACGTAACAAAGGCTACCGTCAGTAACACACTACGCCGCCAGGGTCTCAGATCCTGCAGTGCCAGACGTGTCCCCTTGCTTAAGCTAGTACATATCCGGGCCCATCTGAAGTTTGCTAGAGAGCATTTGGATGTTCCAGAAGAGTATTGGGAGAATGTCATTTGGTCAGATGTAAACCAAAGTAGAACTGTTTGGTAGAAACACAACTCGTCGTGTTGGGAGGAGAGTGAATGCTGAGTTGCATCCAAAGAACACCATACATACTGTGAAGCATGGGGCTATTTCTGTGCAAAGGGACCAGGACGACTGATCCGTGTACATGAAAGAATAAATGGGGCCATGTATCGTGACACTTTGAGTGCAAACCTCCTTCCATCAGCAAGGGCATTGAAGATGAAACGTGGCTGGGTCTTTCAGCATGACAATGATCCCAAGCACACCGCCAGGGCAATGAAGGAGTGGCTTCGTAAGAAGCATTTCAAGGTCCTGGAGTGGCCTAGCCAGTCTCCAGATCTCAACCCCATAGAAAACCTTTGGAGGGAGTTGAAAGTCCATGTTGCCCAGCGACAGCCCCAAAACATCACTGCTCTAGAGATCTGCATGGAGGAATGAGCCAACATACCAGCAATAGTGTGTGCCAACCTTGTGAAGACTTACAGAAAACTTTGACCTCTGTCATTGCCAACAAAGGATAAATAACAAAGTATTGAGATGAACTTTTGTTATTGACCAAATACTTATTTTCCACCATAATTTGCAAATTTATTCTTTAAAAATCAGACAATGTGATTTTCTGGATTTGTTTTCTTCTTTTTTTCTCTCATAGTTGAGGTCTACCTATGATGTCAATTACAGGCCTCTCTCATCTTTTAAAGTGGGAGAACTTGCACAATTGGTGGCTGACTAAATACTTTTTTCCCCACTGTACATGTGGAAGCCTCCAAGGTACAACTGGGCCACATTCTGATATTATTAGTGAGGTTCTGTAATAACAGGGCACAATAAGGGGTTGTCAAATTAGAATGACCTCTGTCCATATGTTATGTCAAAGAGTACCTATAGTTATAACACATCTTTTCATGAAATAATAGTACAGGTAAATATAAGAAACTTTGTAATATATCCTATTAAAGAAAAACTTATGAATATGTATAACTAGTCATATAAATGGTCCGTACAAAAAATATATGGTGAAAAACTATTTCAAGTAAAATTCCCTGAAGAGACAAGAGCACTCCCTTTGTGTGGAGAAAATAAAGTCGAGTTTCCAGAGCAGTCAAGGCTTCCTTACCATAAGAAATGTGAATCTGTGGAATAGTCTTCTTCAGGAACTGGTCACAGCAGCAATAGCTGACAGCAGTCGCTTAACTAGGAATGGCTGGGCCCCAAGGCGAACATTTGACACGCCCCCCCCCCGAACTGCTGCCCCCAAGCCCCCTGGACCGCCCCCTCCAAACCCCCCCCCCACACAAACCGCATTCCTGCGCACACTATTATGCACCATAGTGGTCCCTACACACAGTATTATTCCCTATAGTGGCCCCTGCACACAGTATTATTCCCCATAGTGGCCCCTGCACACAGTATTATGCCCCATAGTGGTCCTTGCACACAGTATTATGCCCCATAGTGGCCCCTGCACACAATATTATGCCACATTGTGGACCACCCATAAACAATTATTATACTCTGGGGTCTTTTCAGACCTACCTCTCCCTGGCTCCGGCACACTCCCCGCTACTTTGGCCACCTTCAATGTGGGACCAGATCTCGTGTGAGCCGGGCCGGCGTCGCGATGCATAATGACGCAGGCCCGGCCCTCGTGACGTCACCAAACAGGCCCGAAGCCTGCAGAGCGTAGGAGAGGTAAGTAGCAGTGTTATTTATGTTCCCTCACCTCCATTCATTATACTCCGGGGTCTGAAAATAGCAGTGTTCATGGGGTTCGCGGCCCGCAGGCCTCACCATTCCACGCTCCTGCTCAATGTCCTGGGCCCTGTGGCTGCTACCCCGGTAGCTACTCCCCTGGCTGACAGCTTAATAAGAGTCTTAGTTGTCTTCTATTCTTGTTATGAAAACTAATCCAATATGACAGAAGTTTGGGATCATAGACATAGACATCAGCGAAACAGTATGGAACGAACTGTATTGAACCGAAATTTTCTAAAAGTTTTGGAATTGACCCACACCTGAATCTTTAGGGGTTTGTCGCCTATGAAACTATTATACTCTGGGGCCTCTTTAGACCAGCGGTCCACAACCCTTTTAGGGGCGGGGTTTTGGTAATATAGGGGTGGGCTTATACAGCAAACAGCGCTGTAGACCGGGGCGTGCTGGTGGGACCTCGGTGTACAGCGTTGTAGACCAGGTCCCCGCCATTAGCTATGCTAGGAGCCACAACACTGTGGCCAGATCGCTGACCCGCCCCACAAAATGTGCCAGGAGCCGTGTTTACTGAGGCCAGCCCGCTGCCCCGCGTACCGGCAAAAGATCCCCACTCCATTTTGCAACGCCATGCCATACCCTGTGGACAGCACTTGATTGGAGCCAATTTCATCCTACAACCGAACAATGACAAAGCACACCTCCAAATTATGCAAGAACTATTTCGGGAAGAAGCAGGCAGCTGGTATTCTATCTGTGATGGAGTGGCCAGCGCAGTCACCAGATCTCAACCCCATTGAGTTGTTGTGGGAGCAGCTTGACCGTATGGTACGCAAAAAGTGCCCATGAAGCCAATCAAACTTGTGGGAGGGGCTTCTGGAAGCATGGGGTGAAATTTCTCCAGATTACCTCAGCAAATTAACAGTTAGAATGCCAAAGGTCTGCAATGCTGTAATTGCTGCAAATGGAGCATTCTTTGACGAAAGCAAAGTTTGAAGGAGAAAATTATTATTTCAAATAAAAATCATTATTTCTAACCTTGTCAATGTTTTGACTATATTTTCTATTCATTTTGCAACTCATTTGATAAATAAAAGTGTGAGTTTTCATGGAAAACACAAAATTGTCTGGGTGACCCCAAATTTTTGAACGGTAGTGTTTATATATATATATATATATATATATATATATATATAGGCAAGTGATGTCACATTCCATAGATTTTAAATATTGTGAAGTCACAGAAATGGCTTATTACTATTAAGCAGTAGATACAAACTCCGAGTTTAACCATGCATTGTGCTGACACTCGTTTTTATGCATTTTAACATGTGAAATGCTCCAAAGTTACCCTTTTTTGGAGAAACATGCTTGCCCATGGTTTTTTAGACACAAGGCGGGTAAAAAGCAAAAAGCAATGGTTTTTCAGACTTGCTACAGACCAAAAATTATCCCTGTGCAATACATGTGGTGTCAACCATTTTAGTTAGTCCATGGCAAATTACTATTTATTCAGTTTCGTTAAAAACCGAACAATTTGGAATATTTGGGTCAAACCTGGTTTACGACGAATCAGTTCACCCATCTCTACTTATTACACAGTCAGGGTTGATAAGGGTTAATGTCTGGGATAGTAATCAGTGAATTCACAGCAAATGAAAAAAAGGACCAAAGTGATGACACAGAACAAGAATTATTAATATCATATGATAATACTAAGAAAGATGTATATAATGGTGCACATTTACTAACCCTGTCTAATTTTTATGCAGTGCAAACTTAGACTAGATAAGAAGTTTTCATAAGAAGTTGAAATATGGGTCTTGCTGAGCAGTCTATTCTATGACTGTATGAACCATTATACATGGTGTCCTATGAGTTTTTCTGATGCTAATAATCACATTAAAGCTGAAACATATTTTACATTTCTTCATGAGTTAGGGGGCATGTACAATAAGGAGAAGCCAGCCCTCTCCCCTATCCATTACTACTACTAGTAATACATATAATTCTGCCAGGATTAACTGTAAAATAGCAAGCAAATAGCTAAGAGAAGCCCAAGTGAACATAATATGGGAAATCCAGGGACATTAAACTGCAAATATACAGCAAATACATGCAGGCATTCAGCTAAAAAGATCCCCGACACAGGAAAAGAGCAATCTATGAGAACTGTTAGGAAAGCTGATTGCTGTCTGTGAATAAAACCCATGTGTAAATACACAAGCAGCCTGAAGTAGATACAAGCACATAGAAGCTGTAAACTGTGAGATTTGCAGAATGTTTAGTACAGAACACATAAAAAGCAAATTTGCAGAGGTGTGTGAGGCTGTGAGGAGAATCAGCCCCTCCCCTCTCTAGTCACTCTGTGAAGACAGAACAGAATCTGCCCCTCCACTTACTGTCTTCTTTCATCTATGGATGGAAGTTCCCTAGTAAAATGAATTGACCTGCAAATTAACTAGATGAGAGAGTCCTCATGGCAGGAACTTTAGAGATATTTGTGAGGCACAATTTTAATTAAAGTGCATTACATTTTGGTCCAGAAACACCTGCTCTCTTACATTAGACTAAGTTGTCTGACAAGTTAGTGACCATTTAAAACTGTGGCTGATGTTGGTTGATGGTAAATCTGTTGCATCGTTAAACCATTTATTATTAGTTGGCTTAATTGGAGACAGAAATTTGTAACAGAATTTTGGTGCAATTCTGGTGAACACTGTTACATCTTCAGGCCTGCACCTTGCCTGACAGCATTTCAGCCAATAGACAGTGATAGATGGACCTTACAGTGCTGATGTCATATTGACTATCTAAGGTTGTACACTTGTGATCAGCCTTTAGTTGATGTGATAGTGGACATGCAAAGACATCTATGGTCCATTTCACTGCATCATACAGAGAACAATTCTGAAAAATTAATAAGAATTCAAGCAATAGTTAGAGGACTAGTTGAATTTAGAGAATCGAGCAATTACATAGGCAGGCAGATCAGTGCTAGAAATCAATACATATAGTATAAGATCATAGGAGTGAAGGCAAATCTGTGTTGCTGCTGTTTACACAGACAGGACAGTTAATCCTTTCATTGCCAATAATCTAATTTTGTCTGTCTGTTGTGCAATAGAGCAGTTGCATCTGTGTACACATTCTTTAAACATACTTTTTACTGACAAGACAAACCAAAAATGTTTTGTTAAGGACTTTTTTGGCAAGAGTTTACATTTTTTTATTAATTACATACAGCTGTTCGAACAGCAAAGCACTGATTCTGTCTGCGCAAATCTGAAGAAAAACTCTGTTATATAAAGTTTTTGTTGTTCATTCAATATACAGTCTAGTCTGTGCTAATCTGAAAAAAAAAACTCTTGTAATGAATGTAATACACAGTGTGAAAGAATGTTTTTTTTTGGGGGGGGCAAGTGCACATACAGGTGCATCTCAATAAATTAGAATATCTTTGAAACATTTATTTCTTTCAGTAATTAAATTAAAAAAGTGACCTCCTATATTTTCTAGATTCTTTACACACAGAGTGTTCTATTTCAAGTGTTTTATTTCTGTAAATGTTGATTATGGATTGCAGGTAATGAAAACCAAAATCTAAGAAAATTTGAATATTGTAAAAAAGTTCAGTATTGTAAATTCAGTGTGTCACCTGCCACGGTTTCCTAAGCCTTTAAATAGTACCTCAGTCTGGTTCAGTAGGACACACAATCATGGAAGACGCTGATTATGAATTGTATTACTGAAATGAATGAACATTTCAAAAAAAATTCTAATTTATTGAGATGCACCTGTATATACACAGTAGTTGAAATACTTCTTTGTAAAAAAAAAACAGCAACCCCCTTCCTCCCCCCCAAAAAAAACATACATATAGACAATGGCAGAACTGTCACCAAATTGCCAATCACTATAATTAAGCACTGTGTGCAGTAAAAAAAGAGTGGAAAAAATAGGGTAAGGGACAGACAAAAGGTGGCAGAGGAGGTAATAGTTATGCAAGTACTGTGGTGGCACTACTGTGGTGGCACCACCAGTAGCGCAGGATTGTTGTACTTCCTGCGAATGAAGATACAGTTTTTGATTATTTACAGGTGCATCTAAATAAATTTGAATATTTTTGAAACGTTCATTCATTTCAGTAATTCAGTAATTCAATTCATAATCAGCGTCTTCCATGATTGTGTGTCATACTTAACAAGACTGAGGGACCATTTAAAGGCTTAGGAAACCCTGGCAGGTGACACACTGAATTTACAATACTGAACTTTTTTACAATATTCCAATTTTCTTAGATTTGGGTCTTCATTACCTATAATCTACAGTATAATCAACAATTACAGAAATAAAACACTTGAAACAACACGCTTGTGTAAGGAATCTAGAAAATATAGGAGGTCACTTTTTTAATTTAATTACTGAAAGAAATAAACGTTTCAAAGATATTCTAGTTTATTGAAATGCACCTGTAGCTGGCTCATCTCATTCACAGGAGGATATAGCATCTGAGAGTGATGTGATCTTGAATCAGGCTATTATGTGTTCCTCCTTCTCCTCAATAACAAGTAATTTACCGCAGGGCCTTTCTGGACTGCCGTGTCTCCTTCCCTTTCTTTATTGACACAGATCCCTGGTAGTGATGTGGCACCTGCTGAGCAATCTATTTCTCCTAGTCAGAGCAGTCTTCCTCTGCTTTTTGATGAGCTGGATGAGAAAAATCAGCACTGTGTGCAAGCAGAGGAGGAAGACATGACTGGTGGTGGTGAAGAAAGTAGAGGCAGGGGATGTGGTAGTATTACTGGTAGTCGTTCTGGTAGGGGACCTAAAGAGACATCTGGAGGTGGAAATTCTGATTGTACGCATGGCCATGATGTGTCAGAAAAAAGCAGGGTAGATGATGAGATTGCAGATGATGATTCTTTTGTGGATAGGACCTGGCAACTGGGTCAGGGTGACAATGCGACATCAGATGAAGAGGGTGGTGGCAGTGGCGATTTCACAATGACAATGTGACATCAGATGAAGAGGGTGGTGGTGATAACGATTTCAGCCATTGCACAGGCCCAACATTCAAAAAGCCTGCCGGGGCAAAGCTAGGGAAAGCTGGTGGCACTGGTGGTGGTAGTGGAAGACATTTTTTACTGCTGATGTCAGCAGCTACAAATGGTCGTCCCGTGTGGGAATTTTTTTGTACATTGCCAAACTTAAATCCATTGCGATGTGCAAGATCTAGATGGCCTTGCAAGAACAAATGTAGTAATGACATCTCTACAAGCCCACATGAAAAGACATCAGTCTCTTGTTTGGAAAAATAGACTTGACAGTGGCAGTGGCACTGATAGTGAAAGTGAGCAAGGCTGTTCTTCTACTCCTCCCCATGATCTTCCTTGTAGACAGGCCTCTTCTACACCTAGCACATAGTCGTCGTTATCATCATCATCAACTGTTTCTCCTCCTCCTCTTTCATGCCAATGTCAGTCATCCATAAGAGAATGTGTGGCCAGGAAACAGCAATATGTGCCAAATCACACAGCAGTTGTGCAACCTAGCCAAGCTGCTACCGGTGCAGTTACTGCCATATCACTTACTGAACTCCACTACGTTTTGCCAACTGATGGCATGTGCTCAAACTCGATGGAGGATACCTAGCCACCATTATTTTTCTAGGAACATGGGTTTTCCTTGGATATGTCAGTCTGGAGAAATGTGCACGCCACCGTTAACACGTGGTGCAGCAGTTATGGACAAGAACAATACATGGCTTTCACGGCCCAGTAGGTCAATGTTTTGAGCAGCAGAGGCCATAATTCAGAAACACAGCAAGGACAGGTGCTAGTTCAATTGTGCAGGCCCGTTTCCAACACCATGCAGGGCCCATTCACCTCCTCCAGATCATCCTCTCTGGACCATTTCCCGTGACCATCTTCACCAGGGCAAGCTGTCATTTCCACTCCTCTTCGTCCACCTGCTCCCTCATTTCATGGGTGTAAGACGAAGCACTGCCATGCGGTTTTGCCATTAATGAGTCTGGATCAGAGGAGCCACACAGCGGAGGAGCTGCTTTGCTGTATCATGCAGCAAGAATCCCACTGGATGGCTCCCCGCCAACTCCAAATGGGCAGTGTTGCTAGCGACAATGGCAACAATATTTTTGCTGCACTGCAGTTAGGACAAATAATACATTGTCCCTGTATGGCACATGTTCTTAATCTAATGGTTTGCTGCTTTATTGACTTGTATAGTGGCTTAAAAGAGGTGCTCCTCATGACCGTAAAAATTTCTGTGCATTTCAGTCGTTCTTACGTCGCAAAAAATACCTTGCATGATTTACAGTGACAAATCGGTCTGCCTTTGCACCACTTTTTCTGCAAAGTTCCAAGTCAATAGAGTGCCACCTTAAACATGCTGGAACATCTGTGTGAGCAGCAGAAGGTGATGAACGGTTATTACATGCAGCAGACCACAGGGACAATGTGTTATTTCAAGATACGTCATTGGAGGCTCATGAGGGAAGTGTGTCTCTCCCTTGGATGCAGAGGGGGCCCTTGATATGTCACAGGCACAGCCAGGGGAGGAGGCTGGCCCTTATTTATTTCAAGATGATGATGATGATGATGATGAAGACAACAAAGGTAGCCTAGAACACCATCCATGGCAGGCCCCTGGGTCCCCGCATACGCTGACAGGCTGTATTCTCCGCTGCTTACACTGTAACAAGCTTATTATTAGCATCAAGTAGAGGCATGGCAGTGCTCTTAGACCCTCGATATAAAGACAAAATGGGAGAATTCTTCCCTGTTTCCCAAAAGGAAGAAAAACAGCTGCCACCATTGCTACCACTCTGCCAGATATGTCCTTCAGCCTGATCCATCATATTATGCCGCACCACACTGCCACATGTTGCCACAGGTGCCTAGAGCCTACCACCACTGTCACCACTCAGGCAGACACGACCTGCAGCCCCGTCCATCATATTATACCCTGCTGCACTGCCACACATTTTGCCACAACAACCACCGCTCACCCAGACATGTACTGTGGCCTGGTCCATCATATTCTACTATACCACACTGTTGGCATAAAAATCAACACTTTTCAAGTGACTGACAGCCACAAATTTTTCTCCCAAATAACAATAAGCCTGTAGCACTTACAAACCATCAAAATGAGCTAATTTTTCTAGAAAACTATTGCTTTTTGCAATATAACCACCACGTGTGTCTAAAAAACCATGGGCAAGCACCTTTTCCCCTCCAAAAAAAGGAAAATTTTTGGAGCATTTTAAATGTTAAAATGCAGAAAAGTGACTAGGAGTGAAATATACAGTACATGTCACGTTCACTTTGACATATCGGCTGTATTTGCTTAGAGAGCTAGAAATTGGATAGCTAGATTCCTAGGAGAGCCCTAACAGTTTTATACACTATGTTTTAAGCCAATTTAAGGTGTGGCTTCTATCGAACTTGTTCCACCCAAAACAAATGTTGATGGCCAAGCTGAAACTAAACAAATCTTGAGAGGTTCGCCCATCTCTACTGATTGGTTTCTTTCCAATTCAAAGCTTCAAAACGCCTGCAAGGGCATAGATTTAAATTCAGCATTCAGGCTGCAAGCACCACGAAAGGAAATGTACTGCATACTATCATACACTGAACTCAAGAACATCATAGTATGCAGTAATCGCCTAGGTTCCCTCTAGTGGCAGCTGCAGACAACCAGAATGTTATGTTTCAGACTAGGGAAAAAAGCAATCAATGTTACCCAGGACTTAAACTTACGTCCTTGAAGGGAATTTGGAGGCCTGTATTCTATAAACCTTGGACAAAAAAAGAGAGTCTACTAGCAAACAGAGGTATGCGTCAGACAAAATTTCCTAAAAATGTTTTAAACAGAATAGTTTGGCCTGCAGTGTCAGTGTAACAAAGATATTTATCTAGCCATCTGCTTCTATTTGGAAATCAGGCTTTACTCCCAGGTCTGTCAGCAGGCAGACTTCTAAATAGGACATGACTGACAGCTATATTACATAGGAATAATCAATGACATTGACACGTTAAGGCATGTTCACACATGCCAGATTTGCATATATATAAATCTGACACAAACAAAATCCACAGCAGAAAACGGCAGAATTTTTATAATGGAAATTCAGCAGCAAGTTTTTCTGAAAGCCTCTTTTGCAAAAAGCTACATGCAAATATTATCTGAAACTCATTTGCAGATTACTAAATGTTTTCAGTAGTAACTTGCTGCCTTGCCTTGCCCTTGCTTCTGACTGTTTCTGTCCTGGGCCCCTGTCAGTAGTCTGCTGCCTTGAATTAGGGCCCACTTAGCTTGGTAAACCATGAATATGTGCCCACACATCAGTCTTGGGCAGAAACAAGATACTGCAAGATGATTGGTTATTGGGGCCCCTGCAGTGATTTAGACCATGGGGCTCAGGGAGGAAGGCTACTGGTTGGTGTGACTGTGCACCTAGATGTCATCTCAGCCATCCAATGTGTCTACAGTATATAAAAATAAACTGGTACTTTCTTAATCTACTCAGTATATTATACTGACACATAGCCTGGTTGAGATGTATATGAGTATGTGAATAAAATACAATGAGTGTTCTGTTCTATGCCAGGGAGAGCTGGGGGTTCACAAGCAGATACACCTGTTTATTTGTGAGCCAGTCTGAGCCTGGCAGCACACATGAAGAAATTGCCAGTGTGTTGCCATGTGTGCCACTGATATCAACCCTTGAACTGCAAAGATAGAAATGAGTAAATCAGCAGCATTCTCCACAGTCTTAAGATATATTTATGTTTGTATACTTTTATAGAGAAGACATATCTAAAGGTAGGCCCATGTAATGACTTTGGTCACCTTGGTCATGCTACCACTGAAGAAACTATGACAAGGTCTGATGTTCTATAATAGTTGGACATTTTCCCTCATAGCTCTAATCCTATATTGCAAATTCATCCTACTATACACATTGCCTTGCATGAAAAGCCATTGAGTGAAAGTGTGAAAGTAAGGATATATGAAATTATCACTAGATGAGCAATGAGTAATATTTAGGTAGCAGGTGCTTAGAGCCCAAGGGTTTCTTTATCTGCCATCTGCATATCTCTTCAGTCTTAGGACTAAAGAGAAAATAAAATTGCTTTGGCATAGACAAAGACTGTTGCGGGCCAAGATATAACATATGGAAGCCCTAATTATTTTGACTACTGTGAGAAGACCTCAGAGCTGCCGGCTAAGCCATTATTTATTTATTCTTAAATAATTAAAGAATTTGTCCAATACTTGAATGGTATGAGTATTTTTTAAGGATGGGTTCACACCTGCACTTGAGTCCATCTGCTGCCAATCCGAGTGAAAATCTCGGGAAACTGGATAGGCATCGGATACCGACACGTTAGCGACGCATTGGTTAAAAACCCATTCATTTGAATGGGTTTTTAAAGCGATGCGCAGGTGTGCGCTTACACCCTCTGCGCTGCAAACCTTTTTTTTTCGTCGGAAACAAAGTCGGACATGCAGGACTTCGTGTCCGACGAAAAAAAAATGGCTTTGCAGCGCAGAGGGTGTAAGCGCACACTCGCGCATTGCTTTAAAAACCCATTCAAATGAATGGGTTTTTAACCAATGCGTCGCTAACCTGTCGGTATCTGATGCCTATCCTGTTTACCGAGATTTTCACTCGGATTGGCAGCGGACGGACTCAAACGCAGGTGTGAACCCACCCTTACCCACATTGTCCACATGGATGACTGCTTTTGGAAGTTGAGAAGCAAAATCGCAAATCATTGATGTTAGGAATATATTGTCATCATACAAATACCACATAGGCAGATCGTGTGGCTACTATAGGGCTGTAGAGAGTCCCCATTCCAGATGGTCTAATCCAGATCTGAATTATTGGTTAGAACCTGCACAGGGATGTAGACTCAACTGGTGCTGCAATATTGGCAAATTGGGAATATGCACCTAAGTCACTCAGTTTGGGGCACCATGACTTTACTTTGTAGTGCTGTCAAGCAACACTTGAAAAGGGTCTGATTTTATTTAAAGGGGTTCCCAAGCTTATTAAAAGTACAGGAAAGGATCTGTATGTGTCTGAATGCTCACTAGATGATGCCACCAAAGCTAGTAGTAATTCTTTTTAATTTAAACTATCTTGTTCATATCTCAGCAATGTTGTTTTGATACTGTCCAAGCTTTCTACAGTTCCCATGATTCCTTTCCTGTCTCAGACAGTGACTCCATTTACTACTGCCTGAAAACCTCTATATGACAATTTGTAAGGTAATACTGTAATTAAAGGGATTATCAGACAAATATTGACAGAAAAATGTTATTGTTTGTATAATAAAAAATTACACCATTATCCAATACACTTTCCGTATCAATTGCTCACAGTGTTTTAGATCTCTGCCTGCTGTCATTCATTCTGCTTAATTCCAGTGGATAAAAATCAGTCCATGGTCATGTGATAAATACACAGGGCTTGTTACAAGATAGAGTACAGTAAGAAGACATGCACGACAAGGGACCTGGCTGATTGGAAAATGGGTCCTAAGTTTTGAAAAATTTTTTCCAAATTCTAAGCCAATTAATCATTGATGTAAAGTCAGACTGTGTCTAAACACAACCAGATTTATGAAACAGCATTAGACATTTTGATAAATCTGACACAGTTTAAGACTGTCCTCTAAGTTTTCACTGTCCAAAATTAAAACAGTACTAGTAAATCTGCCCCAGTGAGTAGAAACAGAACCTGCTCTATAATAGTATCTCTTTCACTCAGAAACAGCACTATGACCACGCAAGGCATATATAGCAATTACTAGCCTGTATGTATGTGAATAATAATAATAATAATAATAATAATAATAGTCCTTTAATAGTCCCACAGTGGGGAAATTCAGTGTGTTACAGCAGCAAAGATAAGATAAGATAAGCAGATACAAATACAAATACAACATGTACAGGAATGTTCCAAGGTGAGAGGCATTACATTAATAGCAGACAGACAGATAGGACGTAGCAGAGGGGGGGGGGGGTTAACAGGCAGAGAGATATTTCAGTTCTCTGTATGTAATGATCTCCGCTTAGGTCGGTGTTGGTTGTACAGCCTAACCGCGGTGGGGAGGAAAGACTTCCAAAAATAAAGGGGTTTGGTTGTGATAGAAAGCTCTAGGATCAGAATTAGCTGTATTTTTGTCTTGTCTCCTTCTCTTCCTGCTCACTCCTTCCCTCTCCATAGAATTCTATAAAGATGAGTCATCTGAGTCATGTGACCTTCAGAGACAGTGATTTTCATGGTGAAATTAACTTTAACAGAAGGAAAGGGAGCAGTGAAACAGCCTGCTTAGACAAGGCATTTCTCCCCAAGATATTTTATAATGTTTTCTATAATCACATCTACATTTATGCAAAGCTTGCTAAAAAGACAATGCCTATTTAAGTTCTAAGACTAACATCTTCTATTATCAGAACCTCCCACTCCCATATCCAAGACTTTTCCCGAGTTGCACCACTTCTTTGCAATGCTCTACCGCGGACAATCAGATTAACTCCCAACTTCTACAGCTTCAAGCGCATCCTAAAGACACATCTTTTCAGACATGTCGATCACAATTCCTAATGTAAACCCTTCTGCAGTTAGAATCCCTAAAATGATCCCTCCTCTGTTCACGCTCCCACATTACCCTACAGGATATAATGCCTTATCAGACTAACTTTAATATGTCCAGGCACCATCTGCACAGTAAAGGACACTGACTGGTGATGGCTCATACAGCTTTATTTACGGGTAATGAAAGTAACCTCTATTGCAAAAAACGTCTGGACCACTGTATAAGCAATGCTATCTCCTATGCCGCCCCTGCTACCTTTTGTGTCACCCACCTCTACCTCATAGATTGTAAGCTCTTGCGAGTAGGGTCCTCAGTCCCATTGTGTGAATTGACTATTACTCTGTTATGTATCTTTTTGTCTGTAATTGAACCCTACAATTTGTAAAGTGCTGCAGAATATGTTTGCACTATATAAATAAAATATATTATTATTATATTGTTATTCTAACCAGTAAAACCCATTAAGAATAATGGGTTGTCTAGGCCTTCTGCCTGTCAATGTTATATCTTGGCACAGTTGGAAGGATGAACGCAGAAGATAATTTGGTGGAACATGGAACGCTTGCTGCCCTGAGTGCAAACTAAGCCCTAACAGCTGTTTCACCAGAAGCCACGAACCAGGTGTATGATGGAAATAGCAGCCTCCTGAAAGACTGGAGGGAGAGACTGGAGTTTGCTGCAGAACTGTGAAATGTAACCTCATGTTTGAAGGCATAATTGACTCTGAGTGTACTAAAAGGAGAGCTAAGGAAAACCATCAAGCTGCAGTATGCTTCTCGTAGGGGTTTGGTTGATCACATATTGAGATATGTCCATCTAGGCCAACTTGCAAAATAAGTTTTTTGCAAGGGTGCAAGGCAAGAACAACCCTGAAGCAACCACAGCAATTACTTGAATAGGAATGGTGCTGTACGTGTTCCTTGTCCACTAGCAACTTCCGGCACTTGGAGGCTGCTAGGTCAGCTGGTCCAGGTGTCAAACTCTGACAGATCAAATACTGATGACCTATCTCTGGATAGGTCATCAGTATAAAAATTCAGTTTTAAGTTCCAAGCAGTAAAACCATTAAATTGCACCTGAGTTTTTATGAAAAGTTGAAGTATGTGCAGAGTCTTGCTGGGCAGTCTGTTATATGACTGTAGAAGCCTTCATACATGATGTCCTATCAGTTTTTCATATAGGAGATCCAGGAACACTGAATTGCAAATATAGAGATATATGCAGGTACCTACTCCATTCTAGCATCAAGGGAAAGAGCATTCTATGCACACAGTCAGGTTGTCAAAAATATCCAATCTGTAATCACATAAGCAGCCAGAAGTAGATACAAGTACATAGAAGACTTTTCTTACATTGTAAGCTGTGAGATTTGCAGAATGTTTAGTCCTTTGCACGAAGCAATTGGCAGATTTGTGTGAGGCTGTGAGAAAAACCAGTCCCTCCCCTCTGCATTTACTGTGTGAACAGACCGGCCTCTTTCCCTTCCACACACTGTGATCTAGTCTTGCATCTATAGAGACGAAACTAGCCTAGCAACAGGGAGTAAAATGTAAATTAGCTAGAAGGGAGGCACCTAGTGGCAGGAACTATAGAGAGGTTTTTCAGGCAAAAAGCCTGAACATTTTTAATTAAAGTGCATTACATTTTGGTCCAGAATCACATGCTCTATGAAATGAAACTAAGATGTCTGAAAAGTTAGTGACCATTTAAATATAAGTGGTCGTCTATGTCTCCTGAATGACGTCAGAGATGGCTGAGGCCCAATCACAGGCCTCAGTGGTCTCTGACATCAGTCAAGAGACCTGAACACACAGGCTGGAGTCTAGGAGAGGTGAGTAACACTGTTTTTTATATTGCTGCCTCTGCTTTCCCTTCAGCCTTCAGGAGGTCTCATTGAATCAGCAATGGGATGTGGGTCGCACAGGGCCCCCTGGAGGCAGGAGCAGGGATTAGTAAGTAAATACCGACCGTTCGAAATCCAGCAGGTAACGGCCTGTTGCATGCAATCACTGTTTTTTTCGACATGCAAATGAGCTCTTTGAAGCAATGAGGGCATTAATGCTTACCTTTTTGGAGCAATGGTAATGCCCTCATTGCCCCAAAGAGCTCATTTGCATATTGCAAAAAAATAGAGGAAGGGTTGAGCCGATATCCTGAGTTTTGGTGACAGACTCCCTTTAAAGCCCATGAAATGTTTACAGTATTTCAATAAACTCTGTAACTCCATTAAAAACAGTTAACATGACCATTACGACATCTGGCGCTCAACTTAGGTTCCCTTGTGGCAGCATTTAAATTTTACTTTCATTCTCTATCTGAGCCCAGTGTCAGGAATGTTACATCTGTTCTTGCTGCTTTAAGGTTGCCGTGTCAACATAAGGAAGCTTCCTGTTAGGATTGGTTGTTGCTGCTTTAAGGTTGCCATGACAACATAGGGAAGCTTCCTGAAAAGGCCTTTATAAACCACTTCCTCATCACCCAGCTTTGCTAGCTAATTAGTTTGCAACTTCCTGCTTGGCTCCTGACATTGATTTGACTGCTCTAATACTGACCTTTGGCTGTGTTCTTAGATTCCTCTCTGTCTTGCGATTTTGTTCTGGCATTCCTGATCGTTTTCAACTATTGGTTTTGTTTTCCGGATTTGTCTTAGTCTAGTGATTTGGTTCCTTGTTGCCCTCTCAGCTGCTGACCTGTGATTGCCGACCATTTTGTTATCTCTGTCCCTGTGAGTAGTGTGTGGATTTGGTGTTTGGCCTCTGCTGTAGTGCATTTATTTGTGATACACTTTCTGTTCTGGTGACAATTCCGGTCTTCAGATTCAGCCAAAATCCATCTCTTCTTGCGAGGAGTTCTGGTGAAGGCGTCTGAGGCCGGTCTTGGCTCGCATTAGTGTATTACCTTTAAGTAGCATTTTCTACTGTTTGCAGTTGTCAGCCCATTTCTGCTGCTGCTCTCCTGAAGACCAGTACATTTCTTACCTTTCATCTGAATCCTAACATCCAGACTGCCATGGAGACAATTCACAACACAACATGTCTGTGCACACAAGCTTCCCATCATTACCTTCCCTTGTCAGGGCCCCCCTCACAGTAATTGTGTCCCTTTTTTGTTACAGCCTCCCTCCAAAGCATCCCTCCTTGACTATTTTGTGACCAACTGCTACTTTTGGCACAAAATGTTAATGTTCTTCTTTCTGACAGTGAAAGTCTGTATACCATAAACCTCTTTTACTTGTTTCACTCAAGTGCACCAGAGGGCAGGGGTAATCCATTTTTAATGCACAGACTACCAACCATCAAGGTAAACCGGAAAGGAGATCAAAGAAATGTAATTATTAGTGTGGTGAGGGTGACTTGTGAGCCTGGTTGCAGCTGACCATTGTAGTTATGCCGGTTCTTATGGGCCCCTTAATTCTCCTGGGCCCAACCACAACTGCACACTCTGCAAATTCTCAACTAACTCTCCTGTATGGCACTTTAGAAATTCAAGCAGGGATAGGATTAATTCTCTTGGTGCCAAAAACAGGAGTTTTATAATGCATCTGTACCCTATGGCCGCTTTAAGTCCCTGACAATTATTTATGCACAGTAAATGCACTAAAATCACTTATAAGACTAACATATAACAATATATGGCTATATCAACTCCATGTACAGAGGCATTTTAAGGCAGAGTGTTGTTTTTTTTAATCCATAATCCCCCCAATGGTGCCAGTTTTAATAACCATAAGAAACAGCATTTTAAAATGGATTGTGTGAAATCTGTGCAAAATCCGGGGTCTTTTAAGTTTCATTCTAAACAAATATTAAATTAATAATGAAAGTCTGCATAAAGTTCACACCGAGGGCACCTGAAAAATTTCCCTATTACTAGTGCACACAGAAGCCAAGCCTTTTCCCCCTCCAGCACAGATCCATAGGCTCAGATTCTGAAAAAGCTTAGTGTACCAGCAGGGCAACTGCAGCCTACATTAGAGGCATGATAGCAAGATACTGATTAATAACAGGAGGGGGTGTTAATCAGGAAAAGCCATATGCTATTAAACTTAAGATGAAAGTGGAAATGATAATCATTATTTCAGAAAAGATGCAGTTAAAAGTGTAGTTGAACAGCAAGCGGCATCTTTTTATCATTACAACGTCTTCCTGCAAAACCTCTTTCCATTTTCTTTTCTAAAGATTTATTTTTTCATGAACATCTGATTCATTTCATCTTTAGACATTCTTCCAACATCCCCCTCCCCTCCATCCACTATATTTGATGTTGTTTTTGAAGAACGACTTCTAAATATGCAATTAATTCCTATTAATTATGGCCTTCAAATCTGCAAAATTGTACACTATTAAGATAATACGTTTTATTTTATCGGAAAACAGTTTGCTACTTTTTTATGTTTATATACAAAATGCTTGCTTAGCAATTCTGTATGTTAATCTATAATTTCTTAATACAGAGACTGGGATGCAACTTGAAGTTTATAGGCTGAATGTAAAATGTGTACATGAATCCCTACCTGCTATATTTTTTTGTTAGGTGATTGACACCAAGTTGGCCATTGACTTCCCCACACCGCAACTTTACGGAACTATAAAGATTTCTAAATACTTACACAATTAAAGTAAGAAAGTGTAGAAGGATCCAACATCACAACAAGCAGCCTGTTTAACAACACATAGCATTGTCACATGTCTTTGGGCGCAGATGCCATCCAGTGTTTATACACACAATGGTATCAGAAGAAACAATGGCTTCACACACAATGTTTTCCCTTTTTGGGAGCAGTTTCGGGTTTACTATATTTACCCTCTGCAGGATAGCATGGGTTCCCAGTGGCAAGGTTTCCCTGCAGTAGCAATCCAATACGGAAAGTGATGGACAGGAAATGTGCAGCTGCATAGAGCTACTGCTTGCAGTAGCAGTACGATTTGGAACATGATGGACAAGGCAGGAGATGTTACTACTACTATCCCTACAAAACTGCACAACAGAGGCAACTGTAGCAGTATAGAATAGAAAAAGATGGACAAGGAAGAGAGCATTTTTACAAATCTACTGCTTTCCATACTTGCAGAGGACAGTCTGGTCTGCTTTGGTATGACAACACTTCTTACTCCAGTATAAATACCAGGAGGATGACATCATTGATGATGCTGTTGTACCTACTCACAAATCTGGTGGTCTCTTTCAAGGAACTGAATAGGCAGTGCATGTTCCTGAAGAGCTTCCACTGCTAGAGCCTAAAATAATACATGTTCCCTAATTAGGTGCCCTGATGCATGATGTAACCAATAAACACATTACTATACAAACAGTCCAGGATATACAACGTGGAATTCAAGCGAGTCAGTGCAAGTCCAGAAAGGCATTCTTAGCCACATAAGACTGGCTGAAATATGCCAACACCATTTTGGACATGGTCAGCACCTTCTGAAAGCCACAACGCATTTTTGAAAAAAAAAAGCTTTGAATCACCAAATTTATAATGCGTGACTTGCAGGGAGCACATCCCCCCAAGTGCATTGTGAGGCTAGGTTCACACCTGTGCTGGGCTCTCCGTCATTAAGGTCTGCCGGGGGACCTGAACAACAGAGAGGCGGATCGCTAAAACTATAGACTATAATGGGGTTCGCCGGGCGTCCGTCGTGTTTCTGCCATTTTTATACTAAAAGCGGAAAGAAAAGTCCTCCATGCAGGACTTTTCTCTCCAACAATTTTCGACGGTTTCAGAGGCGAAGTTGACGTAGATGTGAACCTATCATCACAATGTTTCTGTCATTGTAGTAAACATCCAGTCCATAATATGCTATTCAGTGCAGAACAGTAACTGACCTACTGTGTGGCTTCTCTCGGCCATGCCTATCAGGTGTAAAGTTACATATACATGACAGTGAATAATGGCCATGTGACATCCATTTTTTTTAACGGATGTCACATTGCAGCATTAAATTCACTGTCTGTGAATTCAAATGACCATTATCAAAATATAGGTCATGTCCTATTTTTGGCCATTTTCATGGATCCCTCCATACACTCAATTATATAGAGGATCCGTGAAAACCCTGCAAGACGGCTGTGAAAAATGGATGTTTTTCATGACCATTTTGCACCTCAGTCATTTGAATGTAGCCTAAGACATCATGGCAGCACTTAAACTAGAGTAGTGCTCTGCCCTGTTGCTATTGTGGATAAGCACATGGTGACAAAACCTGACACAACTGTGGAGGTGTCACTAGCAACTGGCCTGATTGCAGTCGTGCATTGTTGCCACTGCCAAACATAACTTTGACCCTGAAAATGGGCCTTTAAATTATTGTTCCTGGCTGAAATTACTGCTCCACATTTTGTTGATGGCATGCACTTTTCCACAAAGCAAAAATTCCCTCGTTGTCTACCAAGTGAGAGTAAAAGGTAGGGTTAACTTTCTAGGTAGCTAGGTATCCTCCATCGAGGCTGAGCACGTGCCATCAGTTGTCTAAAGGCAGTGGAATCCACTAAGCAATACGGCAGAGATGCCACTGCTACCAACTTGGCCAGGTGGGAGCTTCGTTAGCACACAAGTGGATGACAGGACACATATTGTTATTACCTGTTATGGATGACTGACAATGGAATAATGGAATGGAAAAGGAGTAATTGAAGTAGGATTGTAGGGCGCAGGAGGCGTGTCTGATCATGATTACCTGCTCCCGGACTCTTGTCATTCTGTGTTGGCACTGTGAGGGTTAACGTTTGTGTGCTTGTGATTGACAGCCTATTTGCCAATCAAGCCTGGGGCGGTTTATGGACTTCCTTAAACTGTCCAACAGCCCACACATGGTTGCTGGCTATTGTGTCTCTGACCTTGCTAAGCGTTTCCCTTGCTCTTGTATTGTATTCACTGACCTCTGCTTTTTGACTACTCTTTTGAATTGTGATTTGGTACTGTTTTGTCTCTCTGGTTTGACCCTTGGCTTGCTGACTCATCTTCTGTGTTGTGTTGTCTTGTCCTGTTCTGTGTATCACTTATCTAGAATAGGGTTTGTCGTCCATTTGTCCCTGTCATTAGGACAGTTGCGGCAAATAGGTAGGGACACGGGGTGGGCCTAGTTTAGGGCTTAATGTCTCTGTCTTCCCTTTCCCTAGCAGCTGTATTTGGGAATTACCTTCGGGCAATTCTAACAATGACCATGTACTACTTGTGGATGTGGCCTGGCTTCTAGGATAATGATGGAGTGGAGGATGGCAGTGCTCAGATTGCTGGCCAGATAGGTTTTTTTTCACGTAAGCAGGTGATGCCACTTTATGTACTGAAGGAGAGTTATGGTCCCTACATTTGTATGAACTGCACATTTTCTGTTTGTAGAGTTTGCATACTTTGGTGCTTTTGTTGTCTGTCCTTGTAGAAAAAATTTCCCACATGGGAAATGCCCACACAAAGCAACATTTCTGCCACCATCATCAACACTACCCTGGGTCTGACAACTTTTGAACTTACACCATCCCCAGCTTACAAACTGACTAAAATAGAAGCAGATCTATACTGGCAGGTTTTGATGCTTTGGCCTTACATCAGCTCCTTTTCATCGGTGCCACCACCATCTTCTTCTGATGTCACCATCACCTCCTCGTTACTCTGATCTGGGTTAATGTCCAACACACAATCATGACCATAATCACTGTCACTGGTTACAATAGTGCTTCTGCTTTAACTAAAGCCATCCACATTCTTACTGGAGTGTTTTATACTTTTACTTGCACGCAGACAGACTGAACATGGTGGTGCTGTATAAATGTAAATTAGAAAAAAATTTTATGGCCTTTTATGAAAAATAAGTGCCGTAAAGTGTCAAAAATAAGTGTTTGCATTACTATCTCAGGACTTTCAGATTGTAAATTCTTTGTCTGAGGTCCTCTCTTCAGTATCATTCACAACAAAATGGTAACGTTCCCTGCTTGGGCTGTATTATAGTGGCTATAACTCATCCACTGAGCCTTCAGTGACCTCACACCTATAATTCTTCATGATTAGCTGAGGTCTACCTGTAAGGCATTATGGGGGAGCTTGCCTAACCGAGGTAGTTTCTTCTTTAAAATGTTCTGATCTAATCTTATTTATTACAATAGTACCCACCATTTTGAGTGATTAGTGCAAAACAAAATCCCAATAGTTTGGGATTTGCTAGAATTTTGGAAATTTGGACCAAATTTGATTTGTGCCACATCAATTCATTCATCTCAATTTGCATTTCAAAGGCTGCTTACACATAGATTTTAAAAGACTGTTCACACATATGCTCTGCAAGAATTTCATTCTCATTCTCATTGATCTTAGCAAGATCCCTAATACACTGCTGCCTTTCATCCCTATATATCTAAATTATTACAATGTCATAATACTAGAGCTGCGTCACACCAGTTTTTTAGAGTTTTAAAAACACTGGGAGAGACTACAGAATGGCTGTTAAAAAGAAAACATTTTTGTTCTCTCTCAAACCGGTCAGCCATGGATGAAAGTAGATATTCTAGAAATAGAAAACTTAAGTAGAAAAGATTAGAACAAAATTATGAATTCACATATAGAAAACTGCATCAGAGCTGGACTCCGCAATGCAATATCATTCAGCAACAAAATATAAATTATACTAAATTGGTGGATCAGATGGGTGATGGGTGGATCAGTTTGTACGGAGCTGGTTTCGACCTGAAAATTCCAAATTGTTCATTTTTTTGACAAAACCGAACAAATGGAAATTCACATCAGTGAACTAAAACGGCTGCCATGTTATATTTCTTCAGAGGCCTAAAAGAGGCAAAAGAAGGTGAGTATGGATGTTTTGTTATTATAATGACACTTTCATATTGACATAACTTTAGCTTTGTTTCCCTTAGAGAGCTAGAAATTAGATAGATAGGTTTCTAGGAGCCCTGACAGTGTTCTACACTATGTTTTAAGCCAATTAAAGGTGTTGTTCATACCGAACTTGTTCGACCCAAAACTAATCAGGGACCCAAGCCAGCTGAACCCGAAAGCAAGAACATTT
Organism: Leptodactylus fallax; assembly: GCA_947044405.1. NCBI lineage: Eukaryota > Metazoa > Chordata > Amphibia > Anura > Leptodactylidae > Leptodactylus > Leptodactylus fallax. Next base: position 4,704,012 of record CAMRHE010000100.1, read on the forward strand.
TTAAATAAACTGAATTATATTTTGGTTCAGATTCACATCATCATCATAAACTAAGTTGTTTAAAAAGTTAGTGACCATTTAACTTTTATTACTGATACATGGCTAGATGGAAATGCCGGCCTTATACTGGAAGAAGCAATACCAAATAACTACCTTGTACTGCACTGTAAGAGACACGAGTGACAAGTAGGTCGAATAACTATCTGTATCAAATCCACTTAAAAGATAAAAATGCTCACCATTTATGCCAATATCTCCTTGATGTTCATATGTCATCAGACGAAAACATGAAAATATTACTCATTTGTTGATCTCAGTTGATGGGGAAGCATTCCTCAAGGAATTAGGAGTTGTTATCTAACCTAACTCTAGAACACCAAAGGTGGCTTATACCTGTAGATTTTAAGCTTTGCTTGATAGGAGCTACCCAGGCTTCTCTCAAGCAGTCTACTCTGTGACTTACAGCAGCGTTCTCCATCCTTTTCCCCTCCACGGCCCGGCAGGGGGGGCGGGGCAGGGAGTGGGATGCGGGACGGGCAGTTTAGTGGCGGGGCTTTGGTCATATGGGGCAGGGTTATGCACTAAACAGCGCTGTAGACCGGGGCCGTGCTGCCGGGACCTCGATGTACAGCGCTGTAGACCAGGTCCCCGCCATTAGGTATGCTAGGAGCCGCAGCTCCCGGCATAATGTGCCGGGAGCCGCGTTTACCCAGGCCAGCCCACCAACCCGCGGACCGGCAACAGACCCCCAATGGCCCGGTCCCGATCCGCGGACCGGTGGTTGGGGACCCCTGACTTACAGAAAGCACCACACTCGCGATGTAATATTTCGCACAGGACTAAAAAATATCAAATGTCAAACAATAAATTCAGTCACATTGTGAGATCTTCACACTATTGACTTTGCATTGAACTCTACGGTTGTTAATACAAGCACAAAGAACCAATAAAGTACAGGATTCGTAAAGGCCTATCTGCCCAAGATATGGACAACCTCAATTTCCAAAGCAGACAAACACATTTTCAGACTCTAGCTACTTAATGCAGCAAATCTGTGTCTTCTGCTTTTGATGTTATTGCTCCCTAATCCACCAAAAATTTCACTTCAAAACCTAAACACACCCTGGTTTGACCACTGTATTAATTTGCTCAAAATAAGGGGCAGAATCTTGAACATCAGTAGCAAAAACATCAGTCACAAAGACCAAAATCTCAGTGACCCTACACCTCAGGAACAGCTGAAACAATCCATTTGTCCGCATAGTAGATAATCCACATTGCCTAAGACCTACTGTTCCATCATTAGAGCAATGCTGTGAAAAATGTGCACATTACTTCATGGACAAAGTTTCTGCTATTTAGACTGGCATCCAAACAACATTAAAAAAAACTGTACAAACACCAATGATATTAAACAGCACTTTTTACTATTTCCATCAATTCCACCAATCTTAGCCTTTCATGAAGCCTGTATTTTTGCAATTCCATGTGTTATCTGTAATAGTGACAGTCTTTTGATGCTCAGTGATTTTATGGTAGTTCTCTGGCCAGTGTTTGTATCTCCATAGCCCAGGCTCCTCATGTGCCACAGTTTGTTGATTAATTGGTTAACGACTTAAATTAGTGCTAGTTATGAAGCTCTGCTTCCCTATATAAGTAGATACAGCTTATGGGGGAAGCATTTCCAATACAGGGGGGCATTTTCTAATGCAGTGTCCATCTTAACCTAAGTGCATATTAAACAAAGTGCACTTATACATGACATTTAGACAGGGAACAAGACAGGCAAACCATGGAAGAATATCAGGTAAACTTAAACCCAAAACAACAAGCTGTAACACATGGTATGATAAGAGCTGCACTGTCACTTATTATCCTAGCAATTGACTTCCCGCACAACTCCCCTCCATCTCTACCACCAGTGCACACTATCCACATTAGTCCTTTTCTTCTTCCTTTTCCCATGTACAGCTCTCACACACTTTTCACTCTCTTTAACCACCCTAATCCCTATTCTTTTAGCAGTGAAATCAAACAGAAGCGTCCACATGAATCGCTGAACCACCTTCTGTCTCTGTCCATCTTGCTCCTCCTAGCTGCTGGGGACATCTCTCCAAACCCTGGCCCTCCTTCTTTCCCTAACGTTTCCTCTTCCTGCACGCATAGAAATCCTACAAACCTCATCAATATTTACCGTGTTCCCTCTCCTTATCTTTCCCCTGTCTCTTTTAAGAGCTCTCTCTGTAACGCACGCTCAGTGTGTAACAAACTAGAATACATTAATGACTTATTCCTCAGTGAATCTCTCAACATGCTTGCCCTTACTGAAACCTGGATCAGCAGTCTGATATTGCCTCCTCTGCTGCTCTGTCTCATGGTGGACTACAATTCTCACACACATCTAGGCTTGACAACAGGAAGGGTGGAGGGGTTGGGTTACTTCTGTCGCCACAGTGCATTTTTCAGGTCATCCCACCGGTACCCTCACTCACATTACCCTCATTTGAAGTCCATGCTATCAGAGTTTTCCGCCCACTCCCCCTACACGTAGCTGTGATCAACTGTCCACCGGGCTCACCCTACCAATTTCTGGATCACTTTGCTTCTTGGCTTCCCCTCTTTTTATCCAGTGATATTCCTACCCTCATCATGGGTGACTTTAACATCCCCACTGACACCCCTTTCTCCCCAGCTTCCTCACAGTTTCTCTCAATAACCACTTCTTTTGGTCTTTCACAACTTTCCTCTTCCGCCACACATGTAGATGGCAACACCATTGATCTTGTCTTCCATCAACTCCTCACAGTTTCTAAATTTACAAACTCTTCTCTGTCCCTCTCTGATCATAACCTTCTGTCTCTCACCATCAGTGCTTTCTCTCCTTCACAGGACACACCTACTCATCATACATATAGGAATTTACGTACTATTAACACCCAGCAACTCTCAGATACTCTACAGTCCTCTCTGACCCCCATCTCTTCACTCTCCTGCCCAAATCTGGCCACCAGTCATTATAATGAAACTCTTAAGAGTGCATTGAATGAGGCAGCTCCCCCCTCCACTCAAAAAGTTTGACGCAGGAGGCAGCAACCCTGGCACAAGCCACAGACATGTTTTCTTCAGCGGTGCTCTAGGTGTGCTGAACGTCTGTGGAGAAAATCACGTACACCTGCAGACTTCCTCCACTTCAAATTTATTCTTAAAACCTATAGTTCTGCCCTTCACCTTGCCAAACAAGCTCTCCATAATACTGCACCTCCCTACATTTCTTCCCTCATCTCTATCGCCAAACCCATGCTCTCACTCACTCTCACTCAATGACCTAAGACTAACATCCTCTATTATCAGAACCTCCCACTCCCGTATCCAAGACTTCTCTTGAATTGCACCACTTCTCTGAAATGCTCTTTCCTGAACAATCAGATTAATTCCCAATTTCTACAGCTTCAAGCGCAAACTAAAGACATATCTTTTCAGACAGGCATATCACAATTCCTAATGTAAACCCTTCCGTAGTTAGAATCCCTAAAACGAACCCTCCTCTGTTCACGCTCCCGCATTACCCCACAGGATATGATGCTGTTTCAGACTAACTTCATATGTTCAAGCATCATCTGCACGTTAAATGACACGACTGGTGATGGCTCATACAGCTTTATATATGTGTAATGACAGTAACCTCTATTGCAAAATTGTCTGACCATTGTATAAGCAATGCTACCTCCGATGCCGCCCCTGCTACCTCTTGTGTCACCCCCTCTACCTCATAGATTGTAAGCTCTTGTGAGCAGGGCCCTCAGTCCCATTGTATGAATTGACTATTTCTTTGTAAAGTATCTCTTTTGTCTGTACTTGAACCCTACAAATTGTACAGTGTTGCGGAATATGTTGGCGCTATATAAATAAAATGTACTATCATTATTATTATTCCAGAACTTTACATCCTTCAGTAGGTGTCGCTCCACTAATTCTGGTGTGGTTGGAATTTTTTTCTCAAGCTCCCACCACTCCTGAGCTGCGCTTAGTTTCAGCACACAATATGCTAATTAGCACACAATATGCTAATGTAGTCTACACCAGCTCAGGACCACCCACCTGACAGTAGAGAGTCTAATTAGCATGCTTGGTGCTGAAATTAATTGAAATGTTTACTCAGGAAAAGTGTGGGCTAAAGACAAAATTCCAACTGATTTGGATTGAGTTTGAGTTGGTGGAGGTGCTAAAAGGTCCTCTTTAAATGGTCACTAATTTTTCAGATATCTTAGTCTCATTTCAAAGAGCTTGTGATTGTGGACCAACATGTAATGTACTTTAATTAAAAATGTTGCTGCTGTTTACCTGAAAAACCTCTCTAAAGTTTCTGCAACTAGTGTTTCCCTTCTAGCTAATTTACAGTTGACTCCTTTCTTACCAGGAAAGTATGTCCCTAGATACATTAGATGAGAAAACAAGAAAGACAGGGAGGTGAGGGGTGAGGAGGTCTCTTCATACAGTGAATGTAGATGGGAGGGGCTGATTCTCCTCACAGCCTCAAACATGCCTGCAAACTACAAGAATCAGGCAGCGAAGTAGACGGCAGTTTAGCTCCTGGAGAGTTCAGTAACAGTAGGCTAGTGTGGAGAGCCCTGTAGAAAAGGAAGAACAGACAATATCTAGCTTTCCTGTAGAGACCTTCAATCTTACTGTTTGCTTGTTTTTTAACTTGTTGTGTCTTGAGTACTGACAGGAAACGTCTCTGTAAAGCATATTGGTTGTCCTAGTGGTTTTCCTTCAATTCCAGCATGTTACTTCTTGGTGTGGCTAGCAGAATGGATGCAGGTAACAATCCCATCCCAAGTGCAGACTCAGCACTGGCAGTGCCTTTGCCAGAAGTGTTAGTGGTAGCAACCTCCATGGTCCCTGCAGAGCCAGACTCCAGTTTCTGATCCCCAAATAACCATGACATCCTCAATCCCAGTAAAAGTATTATTGAATCATGTTCCGAAATAATATGAAACTGGCATACCCTTGGAGGATTGGTGGGAGGATGGGCCTCTTTGATCATCCTGGTAAAGAAAAAGGACAGTTACTTCTGGTTCTATGTAGATTACCAATGGACAAATCATGGAACCAGGTGAAGACATCTTTCTTCATGCCTGTAGGGCTCTATGAATTCCCGGGGAGGATTTTCCTGTACATCTCAAATCAGATCAAAGGGCTGTTACAAGGGCAAGTGATAGACAAACTGCAAACTGTAGCAGATACAAAAGGGACCGATGCCTGTGAGAAGATCCTGCTGCAGTTTCTCTTTACCCTTGAAGATATCACTGAAGCAAATATCACAATTCCTCAGAAAATAGTCATATCGCAGAAAGTAATCCTAAACCTAATAAAGCCACAAATAAATAAAGCTCCTTATTAAGAGGGCCCTCTATACCAATGGTTGTGTCCAGAAATACCAATGTAGTTGGGCAAACATGTTGGGACTTTATTCTTTATTGTTTTGGACTCTGGTTGAGGCCAATTTTGTTGATTTGTCATTGTCTTTGGAATTGTCTATGGAATGATATTTAGAGTCACATCAATCTATGCCATTGGTATAGAGGGCCCTATCCTGTGTAGGTTTTTTCAATGACTAACACATTTTACTATGCATTTTAGCCAAGTAGGACAATTTTACTTTACAGTAAACCAGGAGTTTTATATTTGATGACTATTAGCTTACAGCTGAAACACGTAGTAATCTGCTGCTCAGTTCTGCAATTTAAAAAAAAAAGTATGTAGTTTTTATTTAAAAAAAGTGTGGACCCAATATTAAGAGAGATAGATTAATCCTTGCTGTTAAACAGGCCATAAATACTAGATTTTTGTTGGCCCTTTTGGGCATATCAGCCAAAAATCAACCAGGAAAATAGCAGTGTTTGGCCAATGGTTTCTGCAGACTCTCGGTGTTTTGTTTTACTAAACTGCCCCCGATTGTTGTTAATGTTGATGGTCGCATCATTTGTACCAACAATCACATCATTCACTAGATAGCTAAATCCAAAATCTAATGAGTTCGGCTACCCGAATTGTGCAGTTTGGGTTCACTCATCACTAGTAATGTACCTTGGCCACAGTAAATGTATTAGTGCTCTTACCTTACATGGAACAACAGTGGGGACAATAGTACAACAGAAGAACTTGAGTATTCTAGTTACAAGTAAGCTAAGCAGCAGTGCTCAATGTCAAGCAGAAGCTGTAAAAACAACTAATTTTTAGGGTGTATAAAAAGAGATAAAAATCCAGAATTCCACTATTACTCCTCTTTAAATCCCCTGTAAAGACCACATTTTTGAACACGGAATTCAGTTTCGGGCTTTTAAAAAGGATATAAGAGAACTAGAGAGGGTTTAAAGTTGAACAACTACATTATTAAATGAGATGGGAGGTGTTATATTATTATTAGTATTATTTATTTATATAGCACCATTAATTCCATGGCGCTGTACATTTGACGGTTTACATATGGTGCACAAAATATACAAAACAAATACAATTGTAAGGGAATTGCCAGTTGAGCAATTCCCCAGTGCTGCTGAAGAATCCTGGGGGGAGGGGCACAACAAAACAGTGAGCCCTAAAGCTGAACCCCCACACTTGCCTGACTGTCCTAGGTGACAGCTGAGAACTTCGAGCCGATCCCTTCACTAAATAAGTGACACACAGAACAGGACAAGACAAAACAACACAGAAGCAGAGTCAGTAAGAGTCGAGCAATGCAGTACCAAAACAAAATCCAAGAGAGTAGTCACAGGGGGAGCCAAAGGTCAGAAGTCAGAAATACAACAATAGCAGAATAGGAGCTGGCAGGGACAAAGTCACAAGACAGAATCTCAATAGCCAGTGACCATGTGTGAGCTGATGACTTGTTTATAGCAAGTCCAGGACCTGATTTAGCAAGCCCCAGACTTGATTGGAAGATAGGCTGTCAATCACACAGGCAAGGCTAATATTAACTATTTGAGGAGCAGAAGAAACAAGTGCAAGAGACGGGTGTGGATGAAATTCTTGTCTAGGACAAGAATCTTAATCAAGGAATCAAACTGAATACGCCACCTTCGCCGCACCGTGCGAGTGGAGGGTGGTGCAGAGACCCGAACAGGCAGAGACGTTACAACAATACTGACAGTGATCAACTAGCACAGTGGGATAGAGGGGGTTGTAGGCCTTCCTGAATAGGTGAGTCTTCCGGGCCTTCTTATTGCTTGTGATTGTGGGAAACAGTCTTATGTGTCTTGGTAATTAGTTCCAGAGTATGGGGGATGCACTGGAGAAATATTGGAGACAGTTGTGTGAAGAGCGAATAAGAGCAGAGCGGAGTAGGAGGTCTTTGGAGGATCGGAGGTTACGTGTGGGCAGGTAGCGGGAGATTAGGTCGGAGATATATGGAGGGGACAGGTTGTGGATGGCTTTGTATGTCAGTGTTAGTATTTTGAACTCTATTCGCTGGGCAACGGGTAGCCAGTGAAGGGATTGGCAGAGGGGAGAGGCTGATGAAGAACAGGGGGAGAGGTGTATTAAGCGATCAGCACAGTTTAAGTTGGACTGGAGGGGGGCGAGAGTGTTTGCTGGAAGGCCATGGAGAAGGGTGTTACAGTAATCTAAGCGGGAGATTATGAGGGCATGGACTAGCATCTTTGTGGTTTCAGGGGTGAGGAAGGAGCGCATTCCATGGATGTTTTTGAGTTGGAGGTGGCAGGAGGTGTTGAGGGTTTGGATGTGTTTGGATATACAGTGGGTACGGAAAGTATTCAGACCCCTTTAAATTTTTTACTCTGTTTCGTTGTAGCCATTTGCTAAAAGCAAAAAAGTTCATTTTATTTCTCATTAATGTACACTGAGCACCCCATCTTGACAGAAAAAAAACAGAAATGTAGATATTTTTGCAAATTTATTAAAATAGAAAAACTGAAATATCACATAGTCATAAGTATTCAGACCCTTTTCTCAGTACTGAGTAGAAGCACCCTTCTGAACTAGTACAGCCATGAGTCTTCTAGGGAATGATGCAATAAGTTTTTCAAATCTGGATTTGGGGATCCTCTGTCATTCTTCCTTGCAGATCCTCTCCAGTTCCATCAGGTTGGATGGTGAATGTTGATGGACAGCCATTCTCCGGTCTCTCCAGAGATGCTCATTTGGGTTGAGGTCAGGGCTCTGGCTGGGCCAGTCAAGAATGGTCACAGAGTTGTTCCGAAGCCACTCCTTTGTTATTTTAGCTGTGTGCTTAGGGTCATTGTCTTGTTGGAAGGTGAACCTTCGGCCCAGTCTGAGGTCCAGAGCACTCTGGAAGAGGTTTTCTTCCAGGATATCTCTGTACTTGGCCGCATTCATCTTTGCTTCAATTGCAACCAGTCGTCCTGTCCCTTCAGCTGAAAAACACCCCCATAGCATGATGCTGCCACCACCATGTTTCACTGTTGGGATTGTATTGGACAGGTGATGAGCAGTGCTTGGTTTTCTCCACACATACCGCTTAAAATTAACGCCAAAAGGTTCAGTCTTCGTCTCATCAGACCAGAGAATCTTATTTCTCATAGTCTGGGAGTCCTTCATGTGTTTTTTGGCAAACTCTATGCGGGCTTTCATATGTCTTGCACTGAGGAGAGGCTTCCTTTGGGCCACTTTGCATAAAGCCCCGACTGGTGGAGGACTGCAGTGATAGTTGACTATGTGGAACTTTCTCCCATCTCTCTACTGCATCTCTGGAGCTCAGCCACAGTGATCTTTGGGTTCTTCTTTACCTCTCTCACCAAGGCTCTTCTCCCACGATTGCTCAGTTTGGCTGGATGGCCAGGTCTAGGAAGAGTTCTGGTCGTCCCAAACTTCTTCCATTTAAGGATTATGGAGGCCACTGTGTTCTTAGGAACCTTAAGTGCTGCAGAAATTTTTTTGTAACCTTGGCCAGATCTGTGCCTTGCCACAATTCTGTCTCTGAGCTCTTTGGGCAGTTCCTTTGACCTCATGATTCTCATTTGCTCTGACATGCACTGTGAGCTGTGAGGTCTTATATAGACAGGTGTGTGCCTTTCCTAATCAAGTCCAGTCAGTTTAATTAAACACAGCTGGACTCCAATGAAGGAGTAGAACCATCTCAAGGAGGATCAGAAGGAAATGGCCAGCATGTGAGTTAAATATGAGTGTCACAGCAAAGGGTCTGAATACTTATGATCATGTGATATTTCAGTTTTTCTCTTTTAATAAATTTGCAAAAATATATACATTTCTGTTTTTTTCTGTCAAGATGGGGTGCTGAGTGTACATTAATGAGAAATAAAATGACTGCAATGAAACAAAGAGTAAAAATTTAAAGGGGTCTGAATACTTTCCGTACCCACTGTATAATGAAAGGAAGGTCTCACGTATAATCAGGCTTGTTTATCTTGAAACAAAGACACCTGAGATGAGATCGAACTTACACGTATAAACACAGGCATAACTTGAAGTTCCAGAGCCCTAATTCAAAATCTAAAATAGATCCCCCACTTACTTATACTAGTGTATTTTTATGTTGTATGCTCCAGGGTCCAATTGCTACCACTGCCCTCTATAGCTAAACCATTATATATAAATAAATGTGTAGTCAAAACGAAGAAATAGCACACAATTTATTCTGTCCAAATGTACAAAGGACCAGGAAACATTATTTAAATGTAGAGGAAAGTTGGTTTAGGCATCTGTATATGAAATTCTAAAAAGGGCTAGATGCTTACCTAAGAACAAATGACATTCATTTAACTAAAAGTTATGGGAGCTACATTGTTATAGATGAGAGGTTGACCCATGGATTTATCCTGGTTGCCAAATTTGGAGTCAGGAAAGAAGTTTTCCCTCTAATATGGGGCAATTGTTGCCCACCTGATAGAGGATTTTGTCTTCCTCTGGATTAATGTTGTAGATTTATAGGTTGAACAAGAAAGATGGAGTCCTTTTTCAACTTTATTCATTTTGCAACTACCAGGTTTCCCTGAAAATAAGACAGGGTCTTATATTATTTTTTGCTCTGGAAGATGGGTAAGGGCTTATTTTCAGAGGATGTCTTAATTTTTTTTCATGAACAACAATCCACTCACCAGGCCCCCTTAGACCCAAAACAATTAGAGTTGGCAAGTGCTAAAGGTGGATGGGCACTCACACACAGGTCTGTGTCACTCCTGTCAAAGACATGTCACTGTCAGGTCCCTTGCCGTTGCAGCAGCATTCCACTGCTGCCAAGTGGTTATGTTGCCTCAGAGGTAAAGGAACCTTCCTGTCTGATTCATGCAGATAGCAGAGCTGAGCCTCCAGTCTGTAATGTCTTGCATCATCTAAGTGAATCCATATCTGTCTATTCCTATCACAGGCCCGTCTTCTTACTGCAGTGTGTAAAACCTCTATTCAGCTGATCTCCTGTTTTAGCAGGTGATAAATGGCGGGTGAATGCTACAACCATCTGGTGAACTCATCTTCTTTATGCGTCACTTTATTTATGAGTAGGTGATCAGCCATTCTATGGCCTGGGTTCACTGGAGATTATTATCTGTCACTGTCTACCTGGAATGTATCCTGATGCCATCAATGGTATAAAAGGAGTGCGTAAGATCAGATGAAGAAGCATGATGGGAGAAGGATTATGAGAAGAGGCAATGCATAAGATTTGAACAGTTCAGAGACATTATACTATAACTTACTGTAGTTTTGGTATTCATCATCTATAATACATAACATAATGGCTAACGTTCTTTCCCTTTACAATTACATGAACTTAAATTGTTACATTTTATTGAAAGAGAAAATACGGATCATTCTGAATCTGAGTAACATCTTGTGGATGAAGAAAGCATTTGCCTTCAGATAATTAGGTATGTGCAAGACACCTCTTCTACTCACTTTTAGGTAATTTAAGAAGCTAGGAGGTTTCAGTAGTCGTTTTTTCTCATTTTATATTCATGATCTTCTGGTCTTCTCTCACCAGGAGACTTTCTTTGTTCAGCCTTTCAACTTGCAAGTGTGTTTTATCTATATCACTTATGGATTACGAGTCTTTTTTTCTGTCCCTCTCAGCCTTTTATCAAGCTGCAAGATGTGGCAGATGCTTCTCCATACGTGTAGTAATTACTTTTATTAATTGTATTCCTGTTATGGGTGCTCTTATAGGGACTCAACCTTATAATAATGTCTTAACAATGCTTTTATAGAAGTTACATTTGTCCAATTTCTCTTCTGTAGATATACCTAAGATGGTTGTACCATGAATAAGACTTATCATCTAACCACTGGGGTGTCAAACTGCTGGAACCCCTGCCTATCATGAGAACAGGGTTCTGAGTCCCCCTGTTCAGATACAGCAGCAGTCACTCATGTTCATTGCCGCTTCATTCAACTCTATGGAGCTGCCAAAGATAGCCAAGTATTCTCGTGATTTTTGAAGGTTCCAGCAGTTGGTTAAGAGATAGGTCTTGTTTATGGTACAACCCCTTAAATGCTGCTATATAGCACACACTATATGCAAAGGCGTAACTCGAGGGGGTGGAGTAGGCAGCCCCAATCCATTGGCTCTGTGGAGCCCACCCCGGGGTCATCGCAAGCACAAGCAGCAATTTCAATTGCATGATGCAGTGGGACCACTGGAGCCACTTACCACTCTCAGCTTTCTATAGCTCTGAGCAGCGAATTGCTGCAGTGGGCCCACTTATGTGACGTCACTGCTGCTGCTGTATACATAAACACAAAGGTTTATTAATATAACGGGGTACACAGGGTGTAATAGTAATTGAGGGAGAATACAGGGGCATTATTAATTTAATAATGCACAGGGGGTGTTATTCATTCCCTTGAGATTTTTACATTATATATTTTATAACTGGGTTAGCAGCTGGATGGGGACTTTGTGTAGGTGAAAAAAATGTGCGTCACGTGCCTGGAAAAGTGAGGAACCAAAGATGTCTGTGTTGCAAACTGTGTTGCAAGAGACAAGAAGGTTGAAGTGGTCATCATAACAGTCCACTCCAGATGGATGAGACACAAAATGTGAACAATTACAGTCAGACATGTCACCTGTAAGTCACTAAATGTTTCTTGTGCTGTATTCACCTAAATGGTCTGCAGAGCCCTGCGTAAAGCCGGTCACTGTATAATAATAATATTGGTGTACCTGGGTAGGGGTCTCACATGGACGTAGTTGCCCCTCCCATCCTGTGCTGAGCCCCTAACTAGGCCCCTGATTATATGTATATGTGAATCCTTTGGACAGGCATGTCTAGGCATTTCCTGTGTGTTACGAGACACAGCAAGTAAAGACCAGTGGGGAGCCAGGCAGTGTTGGAATCCAGAATGGTGGGAAATGTTCTATTTTCAGACAACTTGCTGATTTAATTTTGTGTCAGACAATCCCTTTCAGTCAATATTTCCTAGCTGCCTCCAACTGCGGTCACTAACTGGACACAGTGTTATAAAGCTATATTGAGTTTTCTTGGAGCTGTATATGTTGATATATGTTGTTGATGTACTATGTATGTTGATATGTACTATGTTACCACAGATGTGTGAAATTTAACTTAATGACTGTGTGAAAGGAAGTAGTTCATCTTGAGCATTGTATAGAAAATATAACCAAGTCTGGCTTTGGGCCACACCCAAGTGCATTGTCTAAGTAGGCTCGCCATGAAGCCCCCATACAAGGATCTGGGCTTCACTGCAGGGAGACAACCAGGCCACTTCTTCTTAGAGTAATTCCAGTGTAGATGGCAGCTGGCTCAGGAATCAGAGAGACACTTATGCACAGCATAAAAGGGCAGGCAAACTGTGACTAGATACAGGCCAAGGAGTCAGTAACAAGTATCAGCCAGATCAGGATGAGCAGATAGGTGCAAATTCAGGACAAACCAAAGTCGGTAAACAGGCCATTAGGCAATACAAAGAAACGCCGTCAGAATACAGGATAAACTAGCAGATACCCTTGTAGGAATAAGCTAAGTGGTGAACCTGTATTGCTTAGGCAGGTGAAGCAGACCTTTGGAAACACAGGCCAATAGAAATTGGCTGAGTGTGCTGGCCCTTTGCAGGGAGGAAGAGCCCACCTTGCAGGACCAGCAGTATCAGCACCAGAAGGAAGTGCACCACAGTATAGAGTGGCAGGAACCACTCAGTGTATAGCAGAGGTAATTCACTATGTCTGCTGGGAGAGATCAGAGAACCAACAGTGTTGGCATTGCAGGAAAATTTTAATAAAGTTTTTTTTTCCGTTTTTGGGACCACAACCTTTAAATATTATCAATAAAATGTCTGTAACATAATCACTATTAAACTACCTTGAATATCGCCTGCTATATGGTGCAACAACAAAGAACCATATCACGTGACTAAATATGACCAATTAATATGGGCAAACTGTCACCAGGTTGTGAAAGACAGCAGCTGGAACTTGGAATCAGCGAGGAAGTTTAAGAAATTAATTATACAAGCATTTTCAGATTGGTGCAAAGTTTTAGTAACACAGGGGAAGGCTTGAGGTTTGTCCAAGTAGATATCATATGCAACAGGTAAGGTTGAGGATTACTACCATGTTGGCAAATCATGGCTGATATGAGAATAACTAGATGGATGTCCCAACCCCCTGGCAGGGCTTATAGAAACCGGCTATCGGCGCTTGCCCAAGGCCTGGATTATGAAACACCGATGGAAGGTGCTTTTGTGCTCCATAATAGTTCGGGCATTTTCAGATGCAGGGATGCTTAATGTGTTTAAGTTTCACTTTATTTTTATTTATGATCTTAGGGAAGGGAAGTGATTTATATTTTATTTTTTTAACTTTTTTTTTTAAAGTTTTATTTTTAGACATTCCCCCCAGGGGTCATGTAAGCAGGAGGTCTGCAAGTATATTGTAAAATCCATAGAGTTCTAGTCTAGGCAGCCTGTAATAGTGCTCCTTCCCAAACTCAGTTGGTTTACTAGAAGCCAATTTATCAATTTTCTGTCAGTATATTTTTGGCGTGTGGGAAGAATCCCATGCAAACATGGGGAGAACATACAAACTCCTTGCAGATGTTGCCCTTGGACAGGTTTAAACCCAGCTCTGCAAAGCAACAGTTCTAGCAACTGAGCCACCGCCACTGTGTTGCTTATGACATATCTGTCTTGCTGCAGAAAGTGGTTGCTGAGAGTGGTCATATTCTAAATTTGATGTGGTTATTTGTTACTACCATGGTTGCATACAAAGATTTTTTGTCTCAGTGCAAAGCCATTTATATATCCAATTGTTCTAGTGCTATATAAACATATGCACAGCTGTGCTGATAGTTCATAGTTCTAGACCCAATGGCACTAACAATGACTAAAATAGTTTCGAAGTGCTAAAAGCAGACTGCCTTCACACCAGTAAAAAAACGTTAAAAGAAAAAAAATTTCTTCCCTTCGGGTGCAGTTCTGTGGTAAACACTTTTCTATCAGCAAAACAAAGATCTGCGGAAAAAAAAATAGACTTATGCAATAACAAATACACAAATAACCTACAGATTTAGAATTCAATGGGTCCATGGGCTGCCTGTGGAGAATATGGAGTGCACAGGTAGAAATCACTGACATGTCAATGAGGTCTTATTTAACCTTGAAGAGCTCCATGTACGTAGTGGTCACCGTTCTTTTCTATTGTTCTGTTGGACAGCGTATAATAAGAGACACATGCAAGAGTTTCAACAGAGCAAGCAATTAATGTATTTACTTGGAAATATTGCCACCATGTGGTAAAATGTAGGTATTGTAAACCAATACCCTAAAATAGTAAAAGGCCATTTTTATTAAAGTAATGGCAGGATGTGACGTTATTTACAGATCAATGCAGGTCCATGTGTCGCGATCCTCACTGATCCCTATAATAAAGGAGCTGCAACACTAATATGCAATGTTAACAATAAAAATAAAGTTTATAATGTTTCATTAAAGTCAGGGCCGACTCCAGGTTTGTGGGCAACAGAGCCCCAGTGGGCCCCTTTTGGAGTAACTCATGCACACTGCAGCAAAAAAAATAATCAAAATTGGGTGATTTTTGCTGAGGCGGACCTACTGGCATGGACTGTAATACAGTCAATTCCATACAAGTAGATACAACCTATGCAGACATCGGAAAGTAAAGAGGAATTTGAGGCGGACATCTGTCTTGGATTCTTCTTTATTCTCTGGCCCCCAGCTCCAAACACAGTATTATATGCTGCACAATGGCCCCCACACAGTATTATATGCTCCGTAGTGGCCCCCACACAGCATTATATGCTGCACAGTGCCTCCCCACACAGTATTATAGGCTGTACAGTGGCCCCCACACAGTATTAAATTCTGCAGAGTGGCCCCCACACAGTATTATATGCTGCACAATGGCCACCACACAGTATTATGTGCTCCGCAGTGGCCCCACACAGTATTATATGCTCCGCAGTGGCCCCCACACAGTATTATATGCTCCACAGTGGCCCCCACACAGTATTATATGCTGCACAGTGGCCCCCACACAGTATTATATGCTCCCAAGAGCTCGCACCAGAACCGGTGCTATTATTATACAATGGGGGTCACCTCAGACCCCAGAGTATAATAAGTAGAGGCCCAGGGGAAGTGGTTAAAAATAACAAACACTTGTACTCACCTTACTTTACCTCCTGTGTATCCTCGCTCTTTCCTTGGTCCTCTTCTGTCTTGCAATTGAGGTCCTGCACCCCAGACGTCACTGCTGGGTTTGGGCCTCAGCGGTCACCTGGGGCGCGATGACGTCATTAGGCCGGCGCGCCCCATGTGACTTCTAGGGCCCAATCACAGGCCCAAGCAGTGACGTCTGGGGAGCAGGATCTCAGTCACTGGCAGGAAGAGCCCCGGAGAGGATGCTGAGCCGAGAACAGGTGAGTATAAGTATTTTTTTTATTTTTAGTCACATGCCTATTCGAAGCCCTGCCATGAGAGGCAACACATGTGGCTGTACATATTAGAGTTATTAGCGTCTCTCATATCACTACTAGAGGTGACTGATTGTTGTATGCAGTTCATCAAACCAGTACTTGGGGCAGTTTGTCACTCCACAACAAAGGTAGGATTGAATCGCTCACCACAAGGTTGCCATATCTGACCATCACTGGATCACAAATAGAATCTGAATTCATTACTATATGACATTGCTATATTCATTGCTATATGACAATATGGCTCACCACATATCTTCTGCTCTTAACACCTCCTAACATCTAGGTCAGAACAGCCTAGATGGTGGTCAATTTGTCAAAATAACCATCCTGCTTTTCTCAGTCTAATGATGCCCCCCAGTTGTGCCCTGTAAACTGGGCAAAATGTCTAGCAGTCAACAATCTCTCACGAAGAGGTACATTACCCAAAAATAGGAGAGCACTCTTACGCCCTCCTATGGTAAGACCTAGTGTCTAATCAGACCACACCTGTAAACATATACATATATGCCTAAGACATCACTGCATGCTGAGTTTTGCAGCAATCTGACATTATTATCTGGGTGTGTTGTGTTTTATCAGTGAGTGCATATCAGTGGTCGGAATATCATTCTTTATCTCAAACACTATTATGCAAGAGCAAAGACTGACTTTCCTGACACCTCCAGTGAGGGCACTATGGGACACTGAACTGTGTGAGGGCACTAATAGGGTGACATACTGGACAGTATGTCACTGGGAGGCAGGGACTCCACCTTCATAGATAACTATACTGCTAGGAGTCCCACTCCCAGCATACTGTTCAGGCCAGTAAATCCAGCACACACACACGGACCAAGTTTCACAGCTGAAACTCGGTCGTGTGAATAAGGGGTAAAGGTTGAGTTATAGACTCAACTGAGGGTTGGTTCACACTTGCGCCCGGAGTCCGTCCGCCGTTAACCCGACCTAAATATCAGAAAAAAGTATAGGGAAAGGTTTGCAAGCGGTTTGTTTAAAAACCCATTCACTTCAATGGGTTTTTAAAGCAACCCGCAGGTGTGAAGCCGCTTTTTTTGGTCGGACACAAAGTCCTGCATGTCCGACTTTGTTTCCGACCAAAAAAAGCGGTTTTGCAGCACAGAGGCTACAATCGGACACCTGAGGGTTGCTTTAAAAACCCATTGAAGTGAATGGGTTTTTAAACAAACCGTTTACAAAATATATCTCTATACTGTATATGTTATGCATGGAAAGGAAAATACTATTGAAGCTTTGATCAGAGACATTCTCTTACTGAAAATAGTTAAGGCTGTGGATTAACTATAAGGGTCCCTGCTTTACATACACAAGGTTTAGTAATTTCTAAAATATATACACTGCATATATCTATATATTTGAAATTACTAAGATTTTAACAGAAGAGTGTATGTAAGGCTAGGTTCACACCTGCGCCTGATCTCCGCTCGGGGATTCCGTTCCGCAAGCAGGACTTTTCTCTGTGCAATTTTCGGGCGGAAACCTGGCGGACTCCATTATAGTCTATGGGATCCACGGGTTTCTGAGGGAAACCGATTTTTAAGTGGATTGGGTTTCCATTTTTCGTGTCACCAAGCGGACCCAAAGAACGGAAACCCAAGATGTAATCCTAGAGTCAATTACAATAAACCCATTTAATAATGCACTCTATTAAATGACTGTTTCAGAGCATAGTGAGTAAAGGTAGGTTCCCATTATCATTATTTAATGTCCGTTGCTCTTATCCATCACAGGATGCAGACAGAGTCCTCTCCATTGGGTGTCTGTCTGTTCTCACCCCAATGTTAAAAAAATAAAAATAAAAATGATGGGAGCTTTCTTACATAATGTTTTTCCTTTTCTAACTGAAGAAAAAGTTTTGCATGCAGGACTTTTTCATCCATAATAAAAGTAAACAAACATGACAGAAGACAGCGTCCGTCATGTTGTTTACATTAGTGTCAATGGGAAAGGACACCTATAGAGGGGGCTCCATCTGTGTCTATTACTATTTGTAATAGTTAATATCCATTGTTGTCATCTTATCATGAATGACAGCAACGGACATAAATAATGATAGTGTGAACATCGCCTTAGTAAGGCTAGGTTCACATCTGAATTGGAGTCTCCGTAGGAGACTCGGTTGCAGATTCTATCTAAAATCAGTAGAGAGAAAAGTCCTGCACAAAGGTCTTTTCTGACTGCTGGTTTTAGTATAAAACCGGCAGAAACACAGCGGACCTCATTATAGTCTATGGGATCAGCGGGTAACCGCTTTTTTAGCGAACAGGCTCTCCGTCTTTGGGGTCCCCATGCGGACCCCAAAGACGGAGAGATTAATGCTAGTGTGAACCTAGCATAACACAGATATATTTGGTATAGTACCATAACTTCTTTGAGCCACTTCAAACATAAGGATATAAAATTTAAATTTTTTTGGTGAAGAATCAACAACAAGTGGCACAATCGTGAAGTGGAACGAAATTTATTGGATATTTTAAACTTTTGTAAAAAATAAAAAACTGAAAAGTGGGGCGTGCCAAATTATTCGGCCCCCTTAAGTTAATACTTTGTAGCACCACCTTTTGCTGCGATTACAGTTGCAAGTCACTTGGGGTATGTCTCTATCAGTTTTGCACATCGAGAGACTGAAATTCTTGCCCATTCTTCCTTGGAAAACAGCTCGAGCTCAGTGAGGTTGGATGGAGAGCGTTTGTGAACAGCAGTTTTCAGCTCTTTCCACAGATTCTCGATTGGATTCAGGTCTGGACTTTGACTTGGCCATTCTAACACCTGGATACGTTTATTTGTGAACCATTCCATTGTAGATTTTGCTTTATGTTTGGGATCATTGTCTTGTTGGAAGATAAATCTCCGTCCCAGTCTCAGGTCTTTTGCAGACTCCAACAGGTTTTCTTCCAGAATGGTCCTGTATTTGGCTCCATCCATCTTCCCATCAATTTTAACCATCTTCCCTGTCCCTGCTGAAGAAAAGCAGGCCCAAACCATGATGCTGCCACCACCATGTTTGACAGTGGGGATGGTGTGTTCAGGATGATGAGCTGTGTTGCTTTTACGCCAAACATATCGTTTTGCATTGTGGCCAAAAAGTTCGATTTTGGTTTCATCTGACCAGAGCACCTTCTTCCACATGTTTGGTGTGTCTCCCAGGTGGTTTGTGGCAAACTTTAAATGAGACTTTTTATGGATATCTTTGAGAAATGGCTTTCTTCTTGCCACTCTTCCATAAAGGCCAGATTTGTGCAGCGTACGACTGATTGTTGTCCTATGGACAGACTCTCCCACCTCAGCTGTAGATCTCTGCAGTTCATCCAGAGTGATCATGGGCCTCTTGGCTGCATCTCTGATCAGTCTTCTCCTTGTCTGAGATGAAAGTTTAGAGGGACGGCCGGGTCTTGGTAGATTTGCAGTGGTCAGATACTCCTTCCATTTCAATATGATCGCTTGCATAGTGCTCCTTGGGATGCTTAAAGTTTGGGAAATCTTTTTGTATCCAAATTCAGCTTTAAACTTCTCCACAACAGTATCACGGACCTGCCTGGTGTGTTCCTTGGTCTTCATGATGCTCTCTGCGCTTTAAACAGAAACCTGAGACTATCACAGAGCAGGTGCATTTATAGGGAGACTTGATTACACACAGGTGGATTATATTTATCATCATCAGTCATTTAGGACAACATTGGATCATTCAGAGATCCTCACTGAACTTCTGGAGTGAGTTTGCTGCACTGAAAGTAAAGGGGCCGAATAATTTGGCACACCCACTTTTCAGTTTTTTATTTTTTACAAAAGTTTAAAATAACCAATAAATTTCGTTCCACTTCACAATTGTGTCCCACTTGTTGATTCTTCACCAAAAAAATTAAAATTTTATATCTTTATGTTTGAAGCCTGAAATGTGGCAAAAGGTTGAAAAGTTCAAGGGGGCCGAATACTTTCACAAGGCACTGTATATAGTGATTGGTGAATGGCGTAAATAACAATGGTACAATTGCTTATTTTATTTAGCCTTTAACAATCTTAGGCTATTATGGAGTCTTAATATATTTAGCTGTCCCCTTTTACAAAGACCATTCTCACTTTTGTCACAATCTGCCATTTGCAAATCACCCTGTAAATGGCTCTCCCAGATTGGAGGCTTTGTGTATGTTACACAGTGTGACCACCACTCCGGTATGGGGGCACAAAGAGAATGGATAGGGTCAAAGGGTGTATGGGAGTGACTGGGCATGTATATTCTGGACAGGTTCATTGCTGTTCACCTGGGACCTTCACCTTATGGCAGATTCCAGTCTGTGCACCTTTACAAAAAGTAGTTGAGTACCCCTGGTATAAACTCTAGCAAGGTTACTGGAGTCTGCACACCGGAGCAACAACATGGGCAAGGACTACAATGAAAATCTGCCCTGGGGTCCCACAGGACTCTAGTTAGGACCCTGTCTCTAGAGAATTATCCTTCTGCTTAGACCCCGAGTCTTTTGCACATAATAAAAAAACACAAAAAATGTATTCACTGGTGTAGTTCTCGATTGTGGACGCCAGGGGGAGTTCTAGCTTTCTGCGTTTACCTAAATAATAGTCCTGGCGCTTTTTCCGGCATCAATGAACATCTCTATGGTTTCCTCCGCCGAACCGAAACCACCTCAATCAAAACAACAACGAGAGTTGTCAGTTCGGCGACGCGAGGTCCTTACCGGAATACGGAGGAAGATCCTGAAGAGCTCGGCCGGGGACATGGGCAAGAAGCATAAGAAACACAAAGGCGAGAAACATGGCTATGAAGGCAAGGGGGAGGTGCGCGCTGCGGCTGCTCCTGAGAACCGTGAGTGTACGGCTGTGTGTGTATATGTACCTGCTATACCCGTGTGTGAGGCGACCACTGCTGCCCTGAGAGGACGTACTGGAGGGTTGTCATAGGAGAGCCCAGCCATGGGGGTTACCATGTGCACTGCAGATACCAGCACGCACTCATTCATTCTCTCATTCATTCTCTCATTCATTCATTCTCTCCTTCCTTCCTCCTTTTAACCGCTGGCAGATATTTTGATTCGTTTTGTGTTTCAACTTTGTTTTGGCAGCGATTTGTCTGCCATTGTATGCCCCCTAGGCCATGTGGATATAACAGGAGGCATCCTCACTCAGGGCACCCTCTATTTCTGGGTGAAAGTGTGGACACATGGGTGCCAGGTAAGGACACATTTGGGCTGCAGGGTAAGTGAACATCAGATGGTAACTTCAGTCCCTATGGGATGTCTCTTCATACTAGCCTCCTGTTTCTCTTACTGAAACTGGTTGGGCAAGTTGTGTGGACCCCTCTTCTAATGTGTATGGGGGGATCCTAACTCTCCCCTAACTGAATGATCAGGTATCTAGGATTTTGACATGTCTAATTCTTTCTTTAACCTGGAAGATAAGTTGGTGTCTCTGGAAATAAATATAGATGTCCACCAGAGTCAACTGTGCCTCATGTATGGATAGCTTTAAGGGGTTGTCCAGGGAGTATTTATTCACTTACCTGGTCCAGGAATTCCAGAGTTCCACTGATGTCACAACACCCGGGGTCATGTGATCAGAGACTATGTTTGGCCCCTCTCCTACTCTGATCTCACAGGGTGACTATAGTAAAGTCAGTCCCCATATCTCAGATAATTACCTGTGAGATCAGGGGAGAATTGTGGACAGCGCGACCTGGGGGTCGTGATGTCACCAGAATCCCCGGGTCCATCAAAGGCTTTCATTCGGATCAGGTAAGTGAATAAACACTACACGGACAACCCATTCAGAGGGCTTATCCACTTTCATAAACCTGATGGCCTGTCGTTGAAGGGGTTATCCTGTTACGGACCCTTATCCCCTACCAAGAGTATAGGGGATAAGTGTCACATCGCTTGGTGTCTGACCAGTGAGTCCCCTAGCAATCAAAAGATTGGGGAACAGAAAGTCCCCTTGAATTTTCCCTGAAATTGTTTACCTTTTCTGCTGATCGGCTATTAGAAGGGGCTTCAGCACTTGTACGAGTGCCATGATCTCTTTATTGTTTATTGATCTCTTTATCGCACACCCTGCAATGTAATTAAATCCTTGTCCCATCCAAGTGAATCGTATGGCCACTATGAGACAGGTGGCGTGCGATATAAGCTCCGAAGAGATCACAGAGCTTGTTTATTGATTGTTTATTGATGACCTATCCTGACGATAGGACATTAAAAATTAGTTGGAAAACACCTTTAAATTTTGACTCCTGGAGAGGTCGGTCTATGTTTTTGCGAGCAGAGAAAAATTACACCTCTTTTATAATTTTTAAGGAGTGTTTTAGCCAAGGAGGTGCATGAAATTTACTGCATTGCAAATAAATAATACGTATACTTGATGCTATTTAGTACAGAAAACATGTCTTCCATCAACTGTGGTTTGTCCAGTTCACTTTTATTACTGTCTACATAGCAAATGATTCTTCCATTTACTTCTATGGGATAAGACTGTAATTAAATGAACTGCAAACTCTCCTTTAATTAAGGCAATTCAAGAAACAGCAATTTGTACTTTTCAATTTCTTTTCACTACGATGTTCACTGCTCCGTATAGGATAAATAATTGTACATTGTTATAGTCCAGTCATTTTGTTACATGGGCGTGCCTAATGTGTTTTTGTTGATTTTTATTTTTTTGATTTTAAAATTCAGTGAGGGTCATCTGAACTTTTATATATTTTTTAACTTGTTTCTTATGTTTTAGAAAGTTTTAAGTCCTTCCCTCCCCCAGCGTGTTGAACCTGCAATATTTAGGCTAATATACCATAGACTGCAATGCTACTGCTGTGTTGCAGTCTATGGCACAATCCCTGTATTATTATTATTGAGGCCAGCGCCAGACAGGCTCCAGTAGTAATTTTGCTATGTTATCTGGGTGCTTTCCGAAGATTCCTGGCTGCAACAGCAACAAAACAACTCCTGCTACCTAACAATGATCTAATCTACTAGGTTAAAATGCCTGTGATCAGAGAGGTCTCTGATCGCAGGGACTCCCATTGGGCCTCTGCTGAGTAAAACATAACAGACCCTGCAGCTACGGTGGCAGATGCTCTATTTAAGTGGAGTGATAAAGGTATAAGGATATAGCAGAGTGGGCAAGGGTCTTCTACATGTCGACCCACTTTGTAATACCAGTCTTTGCTTGCAGCATCTCGGGTGACTGGCTTATGGAAATTTGATGTTGGTTCTGTTATGACTAGAAGCCATGACACCATTATCATCAGAGTTTTTGAGGATTGCAATGGAGTTATCCTACTGTTGATCATCATTTTTCTTCTCATTTTTTCTTACCTTTGTCAGAGTATGTCGAAAAACCATTGAAACTGGTCTTAAAAGTTGGTACTGGAGAGGTGAAAGAGCTTTCCACAGCCCGAGCTGCTGCCCTTCCACAAGGCTTCCATGAAGACAAGTCAGACCATGATAAGCACAAAGACAAAAAAAAGAAGAAAAAAAAGAAGAATGAAAAAGTCTCCACTCCTGGTGAAGAGAAAAAGAAGAAAAAGGTCAGTACAATACAATAGATAAACATCCCTTTGCGCTGTGTTCACATGTCAGTGTTTGGCATCAGTGATTGTGTGCCAAAACCAGAAGATGGTTAGAAATGCAGATGTGCACCAAAGGTTAAGATAGGACATCAATTTTTGATCGGTGAAGGTCCAACTGCCGGAACCCCTGCAGAGGAGCTGCTTCCCCGCTGCACTGCTCACTCGCCCAGTCAGGTCTATGGGGACCCTCACCATTTCAAAATTCATATCTTATGCTATATAGGACTTCACTTTTCAAAAGCTTGATAACCCTGCTCCTTTTTTGTATTCTGAAAAGTTAGGCAGTATTCTGATACATAAAGTATATGAAAACCTCTCTCGTGGTTCTCAGGATCTCTGTTTTTGTAAATCGCTGCATGTCGATTATACCTGCTGCCGATTCGCTGTGTGGGGCTTTAGCCTAAAAGGCTTTATCCATTGTTATGAAATGAATGACCTATCCTTAAGATAGGCCATCAGTTTTAGGTCAACGGGGGTCCACCTGTCAGGACACCCTTAGACCAGCTGTTAATACATAAATGCAACTTCTGGCATTGTTCACATTTCAAGGGCTAGAGTGCTCACTCTTCATCTCTATTTGAGTTATGAGTACTCAAGTGGTGTCCCGTACATTTGAATGGGACACCACTGCTATGAAGAGACAGTGAGTGAGCACTGAATCTCCCAGCATGTGAACAATGGTGGGCCACGGTCATGTAAAAGCAGCTGGTCTGTGGGTGTCCCAACAGTCAGACTTTTGCTTAACTAAAATTGATGGCCTGTCTTAAGGGTTAGATCATCGGTTTTATGTGGTTAAGCCCTTTATGTGTATAATAGAGCTAGGCAATTATGACCTAAATGAAAATCACAATTTATTACGATTATTTTTAGGACACTCCCCCTTTTACATGCCACGTCCTCTATTTATAAGTTCATGTGGATTAATGGAGTTTTTGTTTAGTTTTGGTTATTTTTCGATTAATTGCCCAGCCCTAGTGTATAGGGAAGTCTTAAATGAGCCCCTGACCCTGACTGGTCTCTGAACATAGTTCAAGAAAGCTGGAGCCCATGTAACATAAAGGTGGAACTGGTCCTGGATAAATACCCCAAAATGTTTTTTCTTGCGTTCAGGTGTAATCTGTATAGATATACAGTGGGGAAAAAAAAGTATTTAGTCAGCCACCAATTGTGCAAGTTCTCCCACTTAAAAAGATGATAGAGGCCTGTAATTGACATCATAGGTAGACCTCAACTATGAGAGACAAAATGAGAAAACATATCTAGAAAATCACCTACAAACAAGCAAGATTTCTGGCTCTCACAGACCTGTAACTTCTTCTTTAAGAGGCTCCTCTGTCCTCCACTCATTACCTGTAGTAATGGCTCCTGTTTGACATTGTTATCAGTATAAAAGACCTGTCCACAACCTCAAACAGTCACACTCCAAACTCCACTATGGTGAAGACCAAAGAGCTGTGGAAGGACACCAGAAACAAAAATGTAGACCTTAGTTGAGGTCTACCTATGATGACAATTCCAGGCCTCTCTCATCTTTTTAAGTGGGAGAACTTGCACAATTGGTGGCTGACTAAATACTTTTTTTCCCCACTGTATAGATATAGATACATATATATGCACATACTGTCCCATTGCATATAAAGAAATATTTACATTATTGCCTGCCTTAGCAACATGTCTGTTTTAGATTAGCTTCAGCCTTTTGTAACTGATAATTATAATGGGACTTTTTAGCTATTCGAAAGTAAATGTGATAATGGTATATTTGTTGAGTGACACAAACGTAGTTGTACCCCCCCCCTCCCCCATCTGTATATCCGTGACTCTAACTGGTATATTGAAGAGGCTTTCCAGAACTGCCATATTGATGACCTACCCTCAGAATAGGTCCTGAATGGTGGGTGTCTGGTTCTCGGTACCACTGCTGATCAGCTGTTCGAAGAAGCCCAAGGTGCCCTAGAGCGCTTCAGCCTTTTTACTTCATACCAATCCCATTCACTTGAATAGGTCTGAGTGGAAAGAGCCCATGCGGCCAATAAGTGTGAGAAGACACTGCACATAGCTGTTCATTGCGAGTACCAGAAACTGAAAACCACCAAATAGATTTTGATAACTTATTGGCAAAGCTATTTCTTTTTCTGTAGATATGGTATAATATATGGACAAGCTAAAGGGAGCAAGGAAATAATAATGAAGTACACTTGGATTGCTCTGTGATATCTAGCAGACTTTAGATATTGGCTCCATACTGCAAGTCACAACAGGCACACAGCTTGTGTGCACAAATTGCACTAATTTGGTCTGTAGTACAAACCTGTATTTCAGTCTTTGTACTTCCTCCATTGGCAGTATATAGATTACAATTACAGTATGTCAAATATTGGACAAATATGTTGAATTAATTGATCTCTTATGTTTTTTTTTTTTTTTTTTTTTTTCAGGATGATAAAAAGAAAAAAGATAAAAACTCACATGAAAGTGACCTAGATAAGGAGCGCACCCTCCATTCATCACTTGGCTCTGATATACCAGCAGTAGCGGTACCAGAATCTTCCTTGGCCAAACCAGAAGGTAAATAAAATAAAAATTATAGCCTTTACTTTATCCATGTTCTTACTGAATTTTTTTCAGTGTTATGGAGTCAAAAAAAAAAACCTTCCGACTTCAGCTTGCGCCGCGAAGCCGTTTTTTTTTTCATCGGACACAAAGTCCTGCATGTCCGACTTTGTATCCGACGGAAAAACTGGATTTGCGGCACAGAGGGTACAATCGGACACCTGCGCATTGCTTTAAAAACTCATTCAAATGAATGGGTTTTTAAGCAATGCGTCGCTAACCTGTCGCTATCCGGTGCCTATCCAGTTTCCCGAGATTTTCACTCGGATTGGCAGCGGATGAACTCAAGCACAAGTGTGAACCCACCCTTTGTCAAAAAGCTCCTTATAAAACAAAAATAAAATACTGCATGAAAACTGTATTAAGTATGATCCACAGTGGTGCCCAAAAATTTCCTTTATAGTCCTGAGGTTACCTGTGACATCACATCATGCGGCCTCTATTATCCTCCCATTCATTTCAGTGGGTGGTAGACACTTATTTTTCTGCTAGCTGAAAAAAAAAATTAGCTAACAGTAAAAATAAGCATCCTGCTTGATCTTCAGGCGGATTCCACCGAACCTTCCATTGAAGTGATTGTGAGCAGGAAATCTTTTTGCTGCCAGCAGATTGATTTTGTGCAGCAGATTTTCTATGGCGGGTCCCACCACAAAATCCAGCATGTGAGCCTAGCCATGTACATTTACTGTGTGCTGTTATTTAATGTATTAACCGTAATGTACAGCATATTCCTCTTTTCATGTAAGAAATTAAAACATCAGGTGATACTTTTATGAATACTTTGTTCTTATTTTACAGAGGAACAAACTCCACTGCAAGAGGCACTGAATCAGCTAGTGAGACAGCTCCAAAGGTGAGAGATTTTCCCTGTGTATATGCAGAATGTACAGGACAAAGAGAGCTTTATTGAATATCATTTACAGTCGATGAAACATGTATGATCACAGTATTGTTAGCTTTCAATATCTTCACTCGAGAAACTCATTCTTTCATATACTGTTGATGTGAGCATTGCGAGCTTGCCATGCATAACCAAAGTTCAGTGTCCATACAACTGATTTGACAGTGCTATTGATCTATAGAGTAGCTTTTTTTTTTTTTGTTCGTTTGTTTTTACTAGAAAATGACTAGTAAGGATTATTTTAATTATACTGCATTACCTTTAACTTATTAGAAACTTTACATATGTTCTAAATGTCATTTACCCCTTTTTGCTAAGATGCTAAAATAAAACATGTAATCCTTGCTTAATACTGACAATTGTATATTTTACCTCCACAGAAAGGACCCCAGCTCTTTCTTTGCATTTCCAGTCACAGACTTCATTGCGCCTGGCTATTCAATGATCATTAAGAACCCAATGGACTTTAGTACAATGAAGGAGAAGATAAGGAACGGAGAATATGAATCCATAGAAGAACTAAAGGTATATAGAAGGTTGACTATAGGACTTTAGAGTAAAAATCATTGGACTGTCTATTTACAGACACAGACGTTATATGCAGTAGTGATAAGTTGATAGAAATATACTCTTGAGTCTGATGTTCCAGTTTTGTGTTCCCTTCATAAGATACATATTTTCAATATGACCTGATGAGTCAGTACACCTTCAAGTCAAAGTCTGAGAGATCATTTACAAATCTTACACTGTAGGGGTGGACATTTCTACAGTGACAGTATATATTATAATTATTACAGTGGACCTGTATGTATTTTCTGAGTTAGGCTACGTTCACATCTGTATTGGACTCTCTGTTTGGAACTCTTGTCGCACTGTGCGTCCAAAATTGTAGGATGAAAAAGTTGGACTTGCAGATGTTTTTCATCTGGCAATGTTATATTATACAGAGAAAAATACTGTATACTAATCCTCCTTTTCCCACTAGTGATGGCTACAATGGTTTAGGCCTGCTTTGTAGTCTCCTGTCCTGGATCACTTATTTATGGAGGAAATTCTACTCCGTAATTTCACAGCTTCTGTTTATGATTGAAATATTAGGAAGCTCAGGTCTGACTCTCAACCAAAAGTACAAGTGTTCACTAACAGTGTGTTTGCATTTTTGAAGGGCCTAGTCCTTATATCCTTTCTGCTGAAATGCTTTGCATTAGCCAAAGCAGAGGGTAATATTTTATTCCTTTGGTTTACCATATGTGTCATGGTGATAGCTTGGTCATAGAGCCTATTAGGAGTGACCTGACAGGTTGCCCACCAGTGTAATACTGACAGGCAAAAATTCTTTGGAATAATATGTATTACAGAAAATTGTGATTGATCAAGCAATCTGTGTCAAGCCCCTTATGGCTATGAAAAAGCGCCAACATATTCCACAACGTTTTACAGACCTTGTGGTTACTGTGCCATATAGGGCTCACAATCTGAATTCCCACACAAATGTGGGGAGACCATATAAACTCCTTGCAGATGTTGTCCTTGATCGGATGCAAACTTAGGACTCCAGCTCTGCAAGGCCACAGTGCTAACCCTGAGCCACCATGCTGCTAAAAACTAATTTAAATTTATTTATTTTTTTTTTTTACAAAAAAAATCTAAATTTTCTCACCAAAAATACATATTTGGCACATCTGATATCATAAAGACCAGTAGTATAAAGTTGTTTTTATTAGATTGTATCACAAGGTAAAGAGCAAGAAAAATAAATTAATATTGGCTAAAAATATTTTATATGCATCCAGGGCTGGGCCATTAATCGAAAACTGACAGACAACAAAAGTCAACTCAATTAATCAATGTGAACTTGCTCATATCCTCTGTGGAGCATTTTATACTGTGTGGGGAGCGCTGGGGAACATTATATATTCATAAAAGGTGTAATGTGTAGGTGTCCCATTACTTTTGTCCATATAGTGTATCAACCCTCTAAGTGTACTGTAAAAGTGGTTGTGGCTGCAACTAACAACAGCACTCTTCATATCTACTACTTTATCAAATGAATAACTATGATTTCTTCTCTTAGGAACATTTCAAGCACATTTGCCACAATGCAATGATTTACAACAAACCTGGAACCATTTACTACAAGGCTGCCAAAAAATTGCTGAACTCTGGAATGAAAATCCTCAGTCAGGTAGGAACTTGCGTTACCCTTACAGGCACAGTAACAGACTTATAGTTATGACACTTACATAGTTTAGTCAATATAACAAATGATGTGCTATGGCTGATACAGGAGAGAATACAGAGTCTGAAGCAGAGCATAGAGTTCATGGCAGATCTTCAGAGCAGTGGAAGAGACAAGGACAAGGGAGATGCCCAGGGTAATCTGGAGGTGACAGAAGACGCAACAGAGGATTCAATGGACACCAGTGACTTAAAGGCTTTGAGAAGTCCTTGCAAAGATCTCAAAAGGTTTGTCACTTGATGTGTAACAAAACTGTTCACAATGTTTAGTGTTATCACATGAAGATAAATCTGGGTGAGTTCTTTGATGATATTCACAACCACATCAAATTTCTGCTATCACCACCATCTGCCCCATCTTATATTTTCCTGCTGTAAGTCACTAGCCATGTAGGGGCCGTTCACACAATGGAAATTGCCGCCGCAACTTTCACTCGCTCATTAGGCTCGGGTGACTGAGCATGATCAGTGGAGTGGCTTCTGCTGTGGGAATCTGTGGCAAGATCCAGCAGGGAGCTTATTTTTTCAGCATCCTATTTCAATCTTTGTCTCCCATTAAATACAATGGGAGGCAGATTCAGGGTGAAATTGGGCCTCAAAATTAGTGCCAAATTCTGCAGTGTGAACATACCTTTACATGGATAGAGGGTATTATGCTGTGTCTTATATAAATAGATAGGTGTATGCATATGCAGCTGGTGTAACTTTTATTTTTGTTAAAGGTTTGTCTTCTCTAACCCCCAGTGATCTGTTATCAACCTGGGTCGGCTATCTCTAGAAGTGGCCTAACTATTATACATGTTAGTAGCAACCTGAAATACTCCCCAAGATGGGTACAGTGTTGCCTAAGGGAAAACTATCCTAACTGAAAGTTATTGCCTCATTGACATCATCTAGGAAACATTCCAGAGCAGAGACTTCACTCCCCCTCACTAGTGGCCATGCTGTGTTTCATGTTGGGAGCATCTTTATAGACGTTCCCTTTACAAGTGCATGGGCTTCTCTGGGTGACTGGCTGCAGCGCCTTCGGTGTTTGACGGTATATTCTCAGGTTCATGGTATTTATTCTCAGCTTCTCCTGGTTACTCCTACTTCCTGTATATAAACTGATTTAGCTCACTGTCAACAGATGGGCTATATAGCAAACAGGGAGTAGGAGCTAACACTTTATGGCTTAATCTCAGTACCTGTACCTACAGTCTGTTGTGTCCCCCACTGAACTCAGAAATTGATTTTACAAGTAAAATACCAAAAATCTTCTAATTCTGTTTATACATTGTTGATCTGTGGTCTAATGTTGTCATGGTACATGAACACTTTAACGGTGCACTGCACAGCAGAATACAGTGTGAGACAGCCTGTCTGCCGCCCTCAACTCAGCTGTATCATTTTTTGCAAAGATAGAAAGGAAACTGGAAAGGAAGTGATAAAAACATAAAACTATAAGATCTGGGAGGAAATCTCTGGTTTTTACTTCTTTTGGTATCAACTGGTTATATTTCAAATCGTTTATAGAAAAGATAAAGAACAGCAGGAGGACAAACAAAATGATGGAAACTTGGAGAAGGAGCAGGAGCAGATTGACCAAATCATTAAAGACTCCTCAGGCAAATTGTCAAAGAGAACGATCTCTAGTCAGGTAAGGAGTAGTATACGCTGTATACATGGGACCTCAACAGTCACATTATACAGGGGAGAATGGTGACCTAGGAAGGGAACTGATTCCAATTGCAAAATAAATATTGTAAGGGCGAATCACTCTGGTACTGGCATATCCCTCCTCTAACAAGCCATTGAAGCAACCTTTCCACCGCCCGCCACATCAGAATAACATCACTATTACTAGGGACGCAGTGCAGTGGTAGGACTAATACAGAGCATGTGATAAAGGGCTCTGCACATTGTATCATTGCCATTGCTGGGAACACTCATTTCTATCTGGGGACAGTTTAGACACATCAGATACCAGTGCAGAAGATCTGCCTAAAGCCAAGTGATGGCGCAACTGTTAAAAAGGTACATTCCTATGCAACATCGAAAAGCACTCCTAAGTAAGGCATGTACCTTATTAGCAGTTGTACTGTCATTTGGCTTTAAGCAGGTCATGGTTTTCTTGATGGTAAGGGTGGGTTCACACTACCATTACTTTATGTCCTTTTCTTTTATTCAAGATGACTGCAGTGGACATTAAACAGATGCAGTCTGAGCCCTCTCAATTTGGTGTCCTTCTGCATTCACCCCCATGTCAATAAAAACATGATGGAAGTTTTATTCTGTCACGTTTTTTACTTTTCTGACAGAAAAAAAAGGTTGGGCTTCTTCCTCAGTTACAAAAGTAAACAAACGTGATAGAAGTGTCAGTCATGTTCTTTACATTATAGTCAATGGGAGTGGATGCACACGAAGGAGGCTCAATTTGTGTTCGTTACTCTACTACCATTAATGTCTGTCACTGTCGTCTTGTGATGGACGATAGCAATGAACTGTGATAACATAACTGTAGTATGAACATACCCCAAGATTACACTGTCAACAAACTAAAAGGTATGTTCACTAGCCACCCTTACACATGTATGTGCAGTTTTACTGACACTAAACTCCTGTCAACCTGAATTGCTGTAAATGACAGACGTTTCCCATTAGAAAGTTGGTTTTTGCTCATTGATGCAATTTCACACATCTTGCTAGTGGAGAAGATCCTTACAAGGAATTTTATTACTTGAATTTACAATAGCTGTAGGGTAAACTTGTAAAATAAACCCACAACAGTCCTTTAGTTTTTAATTTTATTTTATATATATATATATATATTTTTTTTTTTTTTTTTGTTCGTCTAAGGGTCTGTTCACTTGGCTATATTTTTCTGTGTTGTGTTTTCTGTATTGAAATATCCTTGAATTCTGTCTCCATTGTTGTGTTTTTTTTGTTTTTTTTTGTGGGAATTTGTTCTGTAGTTCATATAGATTCGGTTTTCCACATACTGGTATGAAATCAGTGCCACAGATAAAAAGAAGTGACTTTCAAATTCTTTGCACAAGTTTCTGTGCATACATGGTGGGTAGCCACAACACTGATTAGCCCCTGAACCGCTCAGGAATCTGAGACTTAGCCAAGTTGTGTTTTGTTTTTCAAATTAGTGGCTGATTTTTCATTGTGAACATGACCTAACGTGTCTTATTATTTTCTTTTTACAGTTTGAGTTTGAAAGGAGGAAAGCAGATGGGACTACAACGCTAGCCCTGCTAAATCCTGGAGAAACACCATTAGGTATGTTCTCTATAGCCATATCATTGTGATGTTCAGCAGTCGGCAGTTTTTCCAAATATGGTTATTACCTGATGTTTTACAATAATCAAGGAATAAAACTAATCCGCTCCAGAGGTTTTCTATCCCTTGTAGCACAGTACACGGGAGTATCTAGAACTAGATGAGGTGTAATGATGGTTGATGGTTATTGTGACATCTATAAAGGCTCTTTTTTGGGAATTGATCATTGTGAAGTCCATCTAACATTTGTCAGGCTGAATGTGCAGAGGGGTAGAACAGTCCTTGTTCTCGGTATCTGTGGGGTTCTTGGTGGTCAGACCCTATGAATAGAGCAGGGGTCGGCAACCTATGGCACGCGTGCCACTCTTGGCACGCGTGCCACTCTTGGCACGCGAGGCTTATTTCCCTGGCATGGCAGCGGACTCCTCACCCAGCAGTTTCGATCGGACCAAACGCGTCCGAAATGAAACTGCTATTATTATACTGTGGGGTCTCTTCAGACTCCCGAGTATTTATCTGGCCACAGTCTGACCTTCACACGGGCCCAGGTGAGGAAGGAGATGAAAAAGATCAAGGCGAGGAAAGCCGCAGGGCCAGATGACATCAGTGCAAGGCTAATTAAGACTTTCGGGGACCAGCTGTGTGGTATAATTACATATATGTATAATATGAGCCTGAGGCAGGAAATAGTCCCTGAATTATGGAAATCTTCTTGTGTGGTACCAGTTCCAAAGAAACCCCACCCTATGGACCTCAACGACTACAGACCTGTAGCACTGACATCCCACCTGATGAAGATCTTGGAGAGATTGGTTCTCACACATCTCCGCCCTCTAGTGAGCCCCGCTATGGACCCCCTCCAGTTTGCTTATCGGCCGGGCATTGGGGTAGATGATGCCATCGTCCATCTTCTGCACAGGGCTCTGTCTCACCTGGAGAAATCAGGGAACACAGTGAGAATAATGTTCTTTGACTTCTCCAGTGCTTTTAACACCATACAGCCCAGGTTATTGAGGGACAAGCTGGGCCTTGCTGGAGTGGACCACCACCTCTCCAACTGGATCCTAGACTACCTCACAAATCGACCTCAATACGTGAGAGCCCGAGACTGTGTGTCAGGTACCGTGATCTGTAATACGGGGGCACCTCAGGGTACGGTTCTCGCCCCTTTCCTCTTCACACTGTACACTGCAGATTTTAGGTGCAACTCATCCAGCTGCTACCTACAGAAGTATTCTGACGACTCTGCAATAGTGGGTCTCATCACAGATGATGATGACAGGGAGTACAGAGAACTGAACCAGGATTTTGTGGACTGGTGCCACCGGAACCACCTGAAGATTAACGCGGGGAAGACCAAGGAGATGGTGGTGGACTTCCGCAAAGGCAGATGCCCTCCAAATCCAGTGGACATCCTGGGGACGGGCATCGAGATTGTGAACACCTATAAGTACCTGGGTTTGCTCCTTAATAATAAGCTGGACTGGGCAGATCATATGGAGGCCCTGTACAGGAAGGGCCACAGCAGGCTCTACCTGCTTAGGAAACTGAGAGCCTTTGGAATCCGGGGGGCACTTCTTAGAACTTTCTTCAACTCGGTAGTGGCATCAGCCATCTTCTTTGGAGTGGCCTGCTGGGGGAGCAGTATATCAACCAGGGACAGAAATAAACTTGACAAGCTGATTAGAAGGGCCAGCTCTGTCCTGGGGAGCCCACTGGACCCAGTGCAGATGGTGGGTGACAGAAGGATACTGTCCGTGGTGAGCTCCATGCAGAAGAAGAAGTCCCATCCCATGCATGAGACTGTGATCGCGCTGAGCAGTACTGTCAGTGACCGACTGCTCCACCCTAGGTGTGAGAAGGAGCGCTATCGGAAGTCTTTCCTCCCCACCGCGGTTAGGCTGTACAACCAACACTGACCTAAGCGTAGATCATTACACACAGAGAACTGAAATATCTCTCTGCCTGTTAAATCCCCCCCCCCCCTCTGCTATGTCCTATCTGTCTGTCTGCTATTAATGTAATGCCTCTCACCTTGGAACATTCCTGTACATGTTGTATTTGTATTTGTATCTGCTTATCTTTGCTGCTGCAACACTGAATTTCCCCATTGTGGGACTATTAAAGGACTATTATTATTATTATTATTATTATAATAAGCGGAGCCCCCGGGGGAGATGATCAAACACAAAAAACAATGTTACTCACTATTCCACGCTCCGCAGCCGCTGTGTACTCTTCAGGCGCTTCTGCTTGAAGTCAGCTGACAGGGCCTCAGGGGTCGCGTCTGCGTCTGACGTCATTACGCATAATGACGCGACGTGACCCCTGAGACTCAATGAGCAGTCGCTGACTACAGGCAGAAGCGCCCGAAGATACAGAGCGGCTGCGGAGCGTGGAATGGTGAGTTAACATTGTTTTTTATGTTTCATCACCTCTCTTTGCCCTCCACTTATTATACTCTGTGGTCTGAAGAGACCCCACAGTATAATAATAGCTAGTGAGTGTGCAGGGGCCACTATAGAGCATAATACCGTGTGCAGGGGCCACTATAGAGCATAATACCATGTGCAGGGGCCGCTATGGGACAAATACTGTGTGCAGAGGCAGCTATGGGACAAATACCGTGTGCAGAGGCAGCTATGGGACAAATATCGTGTGCAGAGGCCGCTATGGGACAAATACTGTGTGCAGAGGCAGCTATGGGACAAATACTGTGTGCAGAGGCAGCTATGGGACAAATACCGTGTGCAGAGGCCGCTATGGGACAAATACCGTGTGCAGGGGCAGCTATGGGACAAATACTGTGTGCAGAGGCAGCTATGGGACATAATACCGTGTGCAGGGACCGCTATGGGACAAATACCGTGTGCAGGGGCAGCTATGGGACAAATACTGTGGGCAGAGGCAGCTATGGGACAAATACTGTGTGCAGAGGCAGCTATGGGACATAATACCGTGTGCAGGGACCACTATGGGACAAATACTGTGTGCAGAGGCCGCTATGGGACATAATACCGTGTGCAGGGACCGCTATGGGACATAATACCGTGTGCAGGGACCGCTATGGGACATATACCGTGTGCAGGGACCGCTATGGGACAAATACTGTGTGCAGAGGCCGCTATGGGACATAATACCGTGTGCAGGGACCGCTATGGGACATATACCGTGTGCAGAGGCCGCTATGGGACATAATACCGTGTGCAGGGACCGCTATGGGACATATACCGTGTGCAGGGGCCGCTATGGGACATATACCATGTTGCAGGGGCCGCTACGGGACATTATTCTGAATAACGGTGTGTTTTCTATATTAAGGATGTATTTTTGCACAGAAAACTCAGGCTTTGTTTTTTTTTGTGCAAAAATGCACCAGTTTTACATCGAATGAAAAAGTTCCAAATATAGCTGCATCCAGATACATAGTGTGTTTTCACCATAAGGATGCTGCCATACGGGGCTCCCGGACACATTTACCACTAACTGCGGGCTGCACATGGACTTTCATTGCTTCTAATCAGAAAGTACAGGAGTGTCCCAGGAAATAGCAGTAAACGCATGTGTCCTAAAGCATCTGGTGGCAGCACTTCTGTGTTATGGTTTGTGGTATATGACTTTAGTTTAGGGGTCGTCAGACTTACAATTATTGACCGGCACTCCGAGTACCTCATCTTTGATTTTTTTATTAAAATCGGCACGCCGAACAAAAAAGGTTGCCTACCCCTGGAATAGAGGATAAATACTTTTTGCGGCATAACCCCATTTAATACTCTGTAATTTTTTTTTTTTTCTGTAGAGTCTGGTCATGGCACTGCTATTCTTGGGTCCACAGCTGGTCGACTGCAGTCAGGAGTTAATTCGCTACAAGGTTTCAAAGAAGACAAACGCAACAAGGTCACTCCAGGTAATAAGGTTTAAAACAAAAAAACAACCAAGTTATAGAATTCAGAATTTACATGACACTGCCTGCCTTGTCCTTACATGCAATTCATAAGATTAAGCCACTTTATATTTATAGTTGCCCTTTCATTTTTGTTTTGTTTTTATGGCATTATTGATGCAGTGAAAATGACACTTTGTACTGATTTGCAAAATACAGTCATTCATGGCAATACCGAATTTCCATAATTTTTCTTTTTTTTTCATGTTTTAATACCTTTAAAAAAATGTTGAAAGAAAACAAACCTTTCTTTTGTGTTACAATATTCCTAAAAGGACCAGGATCCATTGCTATAAATCTATATTGAGCAGTTCTAAAGACGTGCCCTTTGTCAAAATATTGCAGCTCGGACATCTAAAAAGGGGAGGTACAGACACAGCCCATTGCCAGTGCTGGTCTTTCTGAATAAGAAATAGTGCTTAATAGGATTAACATTTCCTCTAGTACTTATATATGAATAGTTAGGAATTTGAGGTATTACAGTTAAGCAAAAGTGGTCTTTTTTTTCTGAAGCAGACTAAAATCCTATTGTGATAGAAACTATTCTGTAAAACTCTAGATTTAGGTTTTGCGTGTATTTTATGGTTGTGTAAAAGAAGCCGCCTGGTCCAATCACATCACATGTTATTGGATTATATTTCACATTCATTGGCATCATTGAAATGCACAAAAGAGAATAGATAATGTAGAACATTATGTGTGATTTATCTTAGTGTTATACTTGAACTATGGACCGTTTACTTCCTACGCTCCTTCATACGACTCAACATTTGCAAACATCAGTAAGGACGACTCTGACCTTATCTACACAACCTATGGAGAAGAACCCAGTCTACAGGGCACGTTCAGGTACGGTTCATAGGTATTATTTATAATTTAATATTAATACATTCCTTATTTATTAATCATTTATTATACATTTAAATATGTGACATGGATGGGCAGGATAATAATTAATGGAAATTTCTAAAAATTACAACACTAATTGACCAAATTTAGAAATGCTTATCTTAGCTTAAAAATGGAAGGATGAGGGAGGGCATGTAAAGAGTATGTTAGAAAACCAAAAAATTCCTTTATTAGGCTGGGAAAGGTGTCCCCGATGCTCTGGTGTCTCCCAGCGTGGTCCTGCTGCTCTGCTGTCTTGTTTTGCCAGAAGTCCCCACCACACTGTGGCATCCTGTGTCCCCACCACACTGTGGCATCCTGTGTCCCTTTCCTTAGGTAGCTGATTGGCCTAAGGGGGTCACGTGAGGCCACGTTTTTTTTCACACTTTTGTTTTACTATTGGTGCTGTAGTATAATATAACTATGATGTGTCATGAAGCTGGCGAGCAGTTTACTATATTTGCCTGTTTGATTTAATAGATTTTTGTGTTGTCAATTACTCAGTCCCAGAAGTATCTGATTTGTAGGGTTTCAGAGAATGGG
This sequence comes from Leptodactylus fallax, assembly GCA_947044405.1. Classification (NCBI taxonomy): domain Eukaryota; kingdom Metazoa; phylum Chordata; class Amphibia; order Anura; family Leptodactylidae; genus Leptodactylus; species Leptodactylus fallax. The sequence goes on from CAMRHE010000100.1 coordinate 4,741,946, forward strand.
GGTCCTGTGTCTCCCCGCATGAATGGAGTGACAGTCACACACATGTTTATTGTGCTCAATTCATCTCAATGGGAAAGCTGAAGATACCTAAGTAACTGAGCCCCATAGATAACCAGTACTATAGAAATGAATGGAGCACAGGTGTATCTGTTGCTCCATTTATTCAGAAAGAGAGCCTGGAGCAGTGAGCTGTGGCAACTATGTCAGAAACAGCAGCACAGTCATGTTTAGGAGTTGCACAGCCTCTACAGCAACACAATTACCGGACATTTTTAAGATCGCAATTGCAAGAACATAAAAAAATCAGTCTATATTATTTTATTTTGTTAGCATACAAGAGTTTTTGGAGAATTCAAAATACCAACCTTATGGAATGGCAGACTGTATTCTCGATGCTTTCAGCGATGGGGAGTATTCCAGAACAGAACGAGAACAGAATATAGTAAGTACATTTACTATAATGTCTTTAATATGAGTCTTGATGACACTATACAAATGTTATGCTCCTTATTGTCTTGTTCATAGGTTTATTTTGTTTTTTCCTTTTAAGGCATCAACAAGTGAACAGTCAACAAATCCAGACAGTTTGAATAGCTCTGAACAGTTTGCAAGCTTGAAGTCTGTGTTTGGTCTTGGTGTATTTGATGAGACCTTTGACAATGAAGGTAAATTGCTTTAGAAGTCTTGGTTTATTTTTAGTTTTGCTGTAATTTGACTAAAAAGTTGTGGATTTTATAGCAGATCTGTCATCAAACTAAGCTGGCCAGTTTATGTAGACAGGTCCACTCTACTGGTGGGCTGAATAGCACCAAAATACTGTGGGCTTTGTCTAATAGGAGCAATAAGTTGCTGTGTATAAGTTTTTATCAGTAGTCAGCGCTCCCTCATGAATACAGGAGACTTAGAAATGATGTGTCCACTGTGTTCTCTAATCACTCATATTGGCTGAATGACGCTATATTATATTTTAGGGCTAATAGAGTAGACCTGTAACATGTTGCTCTTAAAGGGGTTTTCCAGGCAAATTTTTTTTTTTTTTTTAAAGGCTTGTTAGTGCTATTAATGGGTTTATAAGTACACCCATATACCTTTAGCAGTGTTTTGAGTGATTTCTGGGTTTCTCTGGGAGCTCCTGGCATCTTCTGCATTTGTTTACATGGCGTAGCTTCCTGCTGTGTAGCTTCCATACTAACCCCTCTCACTGCCCCCTCCTCTCTCACTCTGTTACAACCCCTCCCTGTCTCCCTAGTTATCCCACCCACTACTAGCCCTTCCCAACTATCTAACTCAGCCCCCCCCCCCCACTGCAACATACTTACCTGCCTTCCTCTCTGGGAGACCGCTCCTCCTTTTCTTTCACTTTGCGCAGGCTGGAGACGCTTCTCTTCCTCTCTGCATGCGTGTACACAGACCGGAAGTACCTCTGACGCCTGCACAGTAGAGATGGAGTGCCATCTCTACTGTGCATGTGTCGCAGGCACCTCCAGACTGCGCAAGCGCTGAAAGAGGGGAGGAGCCGTTCCCGGAGAGGAAGATACGTAAGTATGATGGGGTTGGGGGGGAGGAGTAATGGTGACGCTCCATTTTGGAAACTTCACTGGATTATCAGAAAGTGTGCCTGTGACCACCCCAGGGATATGGGTAATTTATAGATTTTTTTTTTTTTTTTTTTTAATATAAGTAAACTAGAAGTTTAGACAACCCCTTTAAACTGCATAGCATTGTCTCATGACAGATACTCGTTAATGCTGGAGGTTTTTTATTTTAATGTCTAGTCACCTTAAAGGAAAAATAAAGTTATGAATTTTGGTATGTGATGACAGAAAAACACACAAACATGATTCTGCTAAACATGCCAGTCATCAAGGGTTGGATAACTAACAATAATAGTAAATATATAGACCCCTTCACTGGATGTTACAGCTGACTACACTGATTTATATTGGTGAAATATATTTGCAGAAGCCGAGCAGTTCCAGAAGAAACTAGATGAAACAACAGTTTTGTTACGGGAGCTTCAAGAGGTGCAGAGTAATCGTCTGAGTACAAAGCCTCCTCCTAATATCGTCTGTTTGCTAGCACCATCACCCAAGGAACTCCAGATCGGTACGTATTACTGAAATATGTTCTGAAAACTATTAAAGTGAATCTGCCTGTGCTGACTGCCTGTAGCCACCTTTACAAGAGGTTTAGAGCTTTCTAATTACTGGTAGGATTATTTTTCATGGATAATAATATGCAGCAAGCTCCCTCTAGTGGCAACTGCAGGTTGTCAGCATATTATGTCTGCGTCACAAAATATGTTCCTCTGACTGATAGAGAGCATGCAGATTTTTTTTTTTTGTAATCAGTGGAGAGGCTCTGCTACAATGAGTGCCCTCATTTACTGTTGCCCAACAAAATACATAATTTTATGTAGAATCTGATAGTTTATTCTTGAGAGGGAAAAAAGGTCCAGCTTATGGTTTGCTTTTAGCTGAGTAATTGTATATTGTCTGAGGCAAGGATGCTTAAACACCGTAAACTCTTGCAATACAAGTAGTCAGTTTTACGTTGATATTTTCCTGGTCAGCAACACAAATGGGAAATGTTCATAATTGGCAACATGGAGCTACTTGAAAAAGTGTAGTCTTTCCAATGAAATCCTCCAGTGCACTCTGTTTTATAGGACCTTTACATCCCCCATTGTGAATGCACTGCTGCATTCATTTCAGTGGGAGCACTGGAGATAGCCGAGCACTGTGCTTCAGTTATCTCTGGTGCTTCCGTTTTCATGAATAGAGAAGTGTGTGCTGCTCCTTTTACAATGGGTGACAAAGTCCCCCACTAATTTACAAGTTATAATTTGCTTTCATGGGAAAACCACCATACCGGGCTGTACAGGAGATGGCTCCACTTCTTCTCTGCAGTGGCTGAACCTTACAGACTTGCAAATCTCTGCTGGACCTCCGTATTACCAGTGTTATGTGCAAAGAAGTGATGTCAGAGTAGGGTGCCTTGCAACTTTTCCTAGATCAGTAGAGGTTCAGACTTGAACCAAAAAAGCTACTTGAGTAATTTTAATTTTTCTTTTAATCCAGCTTTTTTTGTGCCACCAACCTGAACTCTACAACACATTATCTATTGTGCAAAACTGAATATAGAAAGACCCACAACATTGACAAGTAGACTGAAAATTCTGTGTAAATGTCCTCACACTTGGTTTTTTTCTTACAGCGGAGAAAGTTAATGAAAACCTGAAGGAATTGGCCCAGCAGGTGCATCCAGGAGACATTGTCAGTGTTCTGGGCATCCGGAAGGCAATGGGAATTGTCTCTCCTTACATGAGCACAGAAGAGGTAGCCGTGAATCTGGCAGCAGGTAGGTCAGCAAAAAATATTTACTCAATATGAAAAACTGTCCATTCCAATGATTCTGTGCAAGGTTTTTGACCATCATCCCATTTCCCAACAGATACTCAAGATAGCAATGCATTTTGTAACAATGGAAATGAATGCCCACCGATGGAGACGTGAAGTTAGAGAGAAGTAGAGGAACTTGTAAATTAATATGTACCTTAATGTTTTAATACAAATAAAAACAGGACCACGTTTTTGATAAAGTCTGTGGTGTAGTCTGCTAATATGGGGGTAAATCATTAGTATTGTGAATTCACCTCCTAGGAAGTATAGGCTTTACTAAAAGGTCTGATTTGCAGCCACGTCAGATTCTGCATGTATCCTGCAGAAAAATAAAACTTCTGTCTGTAACACTGCAAACAAACAGTACTTTGTCCTTTTGGGTAAAGCTTAAACAAATCAGATCTTTACATATCAGTCAAATTATCAACAGAGAATTCTGTATTATAAGAGAGCCGTAGACAGTGTGAACTGTGTACGGCCTTTAAGACTGTGCTAACATGACAACCTGGTAAAAGCTTCTATGTTTCTTATATTTACAAAATATTTGTGAAATACTTATTCTGTAATTGTCAGAGGGGTGTGTTAAAAGTTGGCACCATGTGTCAAGTTAGGTGTAATGCACACGACCGAGTGTACAGTCTGAGCAGGGCTTTGAGGATTAAAGGGGTATTCCCATGAACATAATTATATCTATATTTGTAGATAATTAAATGTTAAACATTTTTGCAAATATAAGTAGTTAAAAATTATACAGAGTTTTAAAGATTTTCTCTAATTATGTTAGTGGTGACAGTCTGTTTTCTTGATCGGTTGCCAATGGATATGACCACGAATGCAGAAACTTTCTATGGTCTGGGACTTAACAGGAATCCAACTATGATTTTCTTATTGTAGCTGGGTTATCAGGCAGGAACACTACATGTATCAGAAGATATCCCGGCCACAATAAGGAAATCATGGCTGATTTTCTGACCTTAGAAAGGTCCTGCATTGGTGGTCGTATCCACTGGCAACCAATCAAGACAACAACTTCTGACCACAAGATATTTAGAGAAAGTCTATAAAACTCTGCAAAATGTTAAATTACTTATATTTTCAAAAATGTTTAACTTTTAATTATCTACAAATTTAAAAATGATTATGATCATGGGAATACCCCTTTAAGGAGCATGTCCTATCCATCTCCCTGAAAACGGCTCTGAACGCAACCCCCCCCCCATTAAAATCAATGTAACACGAAGGCACTTTGATGTCATCAGAGTGCTTTCTGTTAGAATTGGGACCCCTTCGGCCTACACACTAAACAGTCTAAAACTGGTACCAGATTTAGCAGCTGCTGCGATGTTTCTGGTGTATTTTAGGACTTTCTATTACCGGTCAGACAGCATTAGTAAATGTGCCCCGTTGTTCACACAGTTAAAAGCTATTTACTTTGGGTCAGTTGGCAGCTTCATATAAAAATATATTCTGTACAGGTGTGTTATACTTTCTTCAAGTTTCCCTTTACTAAAATATATTACAATCTCCTCTCCTGCCTGCTGAAAGCGTTCAAAACAATCTTCAATAAAGAGAGGAGGAATAGGAGTGAGAAGCAGAGACACAAACATCCTAGAACAGATACTAGAGCTTTATTCACATCTATACTGCTTAGTACTAAAACCTGCTGTAAAGGTGCTAGAAATCTAACCTTTCCTACCCAGGTATGTTCTTATGTCTCTCTCTCTCACTCACTGGGTTTCTTCTTTCCACTCCATAGAAGTCTGTGTCACCTGATTTGTCTGTGAGTCTTCAGCAGGTATACAAATTACTCCAGCATTCTGGTGCATTTCCATTAGTTAATCTGCCCCACTGTCTAGTAATATCTTGACAATAAGTGCACTTTGACCTACAGGATGCATTTTTAATCCACAGCTGGATAATACGTGACAGTTGCCACAATCAAAAAGACATGAAGGCAATTAAATTACATAGTAATTAGTCATACATTGTACATAAGGAATCTGCATGAGAAATGGAAATAAATATGAAAACAATTCACTTACAAAACAAGTAAAATACAATATCCTACATCTGACAAAAAGTAGTAGAAAATAGAAAAAAATAGTCAAGTCTACCACATAAACAAACATTTGTCAAATTAGTACAGCAGTTAAGAAATGTCTCTGTAGAAACGCTATACATTATACACTGGCATACTGTGGCCCACATTTACTAATAGTTTGACACTGTAAATGTAGACAGGCTCCAGATCTATTCTAGTGGCTGATGCTGGGTGATAAATCTGGTGTATTTTAGACTGTCTAGACCATGTTTATACCACCTCTTTAACTGGCTTACTATGGACCGCAGTAAAGGTGGTTTCCAGGAAGCCTTTTAAAACTGACTGGGGTCACATGATCCATCATCCTGTCTCTGGTTCAGGCTGGAACCACCCTGGACCCTTGGGTTCACTGCCTGAAAGCCCTAAAAAAGGAACTATTCAAAGGCTCCTTGGAGAACCCCTTGAAGCCAAAATAGTCACATTTAGCAATGTCAACTTCTTCCACAAAGCCATTCCCACTTTCAAGAAAATCAAAATGTGCCAGATTCTAAAGGGAGTCTAACACATTCTCCAAGCACATTCAACTTTCACCACCATTTTACAGAGCACATTACACGGATACAATATATAACACAGGTATGATGTTTGTCTATCATAGGTTTGGAGAATAACCAAATAACTTTGCTTCATCTGCAAAAGACTTCAGTTGGTGCTCTGGGGGCGGGTCTTCAGGTTCCTGGAGCACTGCTCTTGCCACTCAGACCCCTACCATCTCCAGCTGGTGCCACCTCTCACACTGTTATGACATCACCCATCCTACTTGAGCAGTGCTCCCAGGGCTGAAGGCCCTCTCCCAGTGCACCAACTGCCTCATTTGCATAAGACTTGTTTTTCTTCAAATCTACAATAGTGACAAACATCACACCTCTGTTATATATATCAGTGTAATGTGCTCTATAATGCAGTGGTGTTAGTTGAACATGTTTAGGGGAAGCGGTAGCAGACGCCATTTAGTCCACATCTTTTGTTAGATGCCATTTGTTAATGTGAGCAGTCAATCTACAGTCCTGTCCTCTGATCCTGCTGTCATACTCCTGCTCTTATAATAAATATATATAGAGCAATAAATGTCACTGACTGTAGGATCAGGATACACATAGGGGGTTTTTTGCAGTCTGTTACATGGGGCTGTGTAGGAGCTGTAGACAAAAACAAGATTTTTTTTTTTATTGAAGACTTTTTGTAAAGTTTTTCATTTGTTAATAACAAAAAACATTGAAAGGCTCTTCTTCACAACCAGTGATACATTATAAATTTAACATCTCCAAAATACTATCATGGCAAATCATATAAGTTTTGGAAAAAATTCTAAATTGTTATCCTATACATTCAGTAGGCACAGTTTAATAGGAAGAAGTGAAAACTTGACATCTGTCTCTTGTTCAGGAACCCCAAGAACAAAGAAAATACTTAAAATAATTTTAAAAGTAATACAAGTGGTAAAACCAGAGTATAAATACTGTAGTATGCAAAACCAATCAGGTGTTGGGGAAAACAAAACAAAAGGGAATAGTCTTACAAGAACACTGGGCAGGATGCTGAAATTTGATTTGGGATTTTCATATCCACCATGGGCATTCTCTAAGTCTTGTCATAATCTCATCCAGTATTCTAATTACATTGGTTCTTCCTTTATACAAACCACCGTTTACCCCTTCATCCTTGACAGCGTCCCTGGAGAGGACCTCCCACTGCTGGAGAGGAAACCTGAAGAGAGAAAAGTTGGACTCGCCTCTCCAACCCCAGTTCAGGTTTCCTATCCAGCTGGGTGGGTTAGCCTGAGGTGGGCAGAGAAATTCAGAGAGCAACTTCAAATAAGTATTTATGTCCTTTCCTCACTGGGGTGGAGCATAAACTTGAAGACCAGTTTGACCCCTGCCAGACTACTGTCTCTTGCTTGGGATAATCTTCGATAGGGGAAGTAACGGTCTCTGGATGATGAGTATAAGCATCGCACAGGACCACATTCAGGAAGGAGATGGCAGTTCTGGGCCATGGATTCATGGAAATCAGACTAACGGTAAGAATCTGCTTTTTTTTTTTTTTATTCCAGCATATAAAGGAGAGCTTATCCCACCACTCATTAGACGGTGGAAATAGTCCAAGCTCCATGTGTCATGGTGCTACATCTGATAGATTTAAGCTGCACCGCTAGATTTCTTTATTTGCTTTGACCTTAACTAGTCATGATCAGCCATATAATTCTGTTTTAAGGGGATGTCCACTTAGAATGCATTACTCGAAATCTATGCCAACTATGAGTGTGCATATATTTCAATACAGGTGCACACCTCTGACAGGAGTTCAATATACCAGTCTTTGTAAATCACCCCCAGTGACTCTCGTTTTGTCAATTTCTTATTACCTAAAATGTTGCTGGTATTCTCACTTACCTACAGAAGCAGAATCTGCTCACAAAAGCAACTCTTCCAGTATCCATTGTTGCAGATGACTGGGAGTCTGACCACTGGGACCCTATGGACCACAATAACGGGGTTGTCGCTCCATTCAGTTCCATGGGACTGGTAGAGATGCACCACCAGTCTCAATATTGGTTGGGTTCCTTTGGTCAGATCTACACTGATTTGCAAGTTATTCTCTATTCTATGGTTAGAGGACAAATTGCTTTCATAATCTCACTTTAAATATGATAGCAGGCTGGCAGATCAATCTGTACTGAGGCACCCAAATCTTCACCTGCATAAGTGGCTTCTTTTGTCATACAGAAGCCTTGGGAGCAGAAGCACTCGATCAGCCAAGCTGCCTCTTATCCTGGGTGAACACCAGGAACAATGCAGGTACTAGTGTATAAGGGTCCTGGAGGGCTACAGGGCCTCATGGACAATCCAATGATCTTTATTGATCCAATCCATAACCTCAAGAGTATGGGAAATCTTTAGAAAATTTGGAAGCCCACATAATCCACACAAGAAGCTTCAGCAGTGCATGACAGTATATACACATATAAACTTACAATAATAACCCACAGTCTATGTGGTTAATATAACCACAGACTGTGAAACATTCTCCTGGCTGCTAGGATAATCACAAAAAAATTCTCTGCAGTTGATGCATTATCACTCTATGAAGTCTTCTCATGTATTTCTCTTGCTCCATGGCAGTGAATGGGAAGTAATGGCTTTCAATACTATACATCCCTTTTAAAGCTATTTTATATACTCTTATAGTCTGCAAGCTTGTAATTAAAAAAAAACAAAAAAAAAAAACTTTCAGACTAAAAGCTTCATAAAACTTGATGCAAAAGGTAACAAAATAAAATTAAAGTTTTAAAGAGCCTCACATATTGTCATTATATAGAATCACAGTCCCTTGTTCTCTCTGGCTGCAGTGCTCTGCGATGCCCCTCTTGTGGTTTCAACTTTGTGTGCTCCAATTTTATACACAAATGACTGATAAAGGAGCCAAAGTGAGAGGTATAACATAGGCCCATAGTGCGCTATGGTCACTGTATTACAAATCCACATAAAGGCTGTGGATAGAAGGCTGATCTGTATAAAACTAACCCATACGAGTCTACAAAACATCAGATTTAGACTAACTTTTTAAGCTTTACTGATTTTAGATCCAAAGTACAAAAACTTCCACCATTAGATCTCATCCTTTTTCCTTTGCCCTACAATCAAAGGAAAATCTGTGATTGTCACTTTGTCCCATGTGTCACAACACCAGATGAACCCTGGTTTCCAACAGCAAAAAGCTGGACCTACGCCACTAGCCTGGTACTCCTAAAGCTTGGAGACTGTAAAGTCAACAGTAAAAGTACCAATGTCTTTCTTACATAAAACAGTGGCATCTTTTTTTTACTTTTGTAACTCTCACTAAAGCCTTATGGTTGACAAGTAAGGCACATTGACATGGATTATAGCGGCTTAAAGCCTTTCATCATTACTTTCTGCATCCTCTCACCAAGTCCTGTAAAAATAACCTAAGAAATATTTTCTAAAATACAAGGTTATGCAAAGTAACAACTTTGAGGTATGAACCACCCTTTTATCTGGCATACCCAACTTCCCCTGTTGGGTAAGAAATACTGTATATGTAGCAAACTTTCTATAATATTCTCCTGCCGTTTCCATGCAGTGCGTTTGAGACAAGCCAACAGTCCAGAAAATGGGCTTCTCTTCCCATGGAATGTGCATTTTACGTGGCAAAGTCTTCATGTAAAAGTAGGCAGCATGTAAAACTTTCCTCCATTCTTCTGAATCTTCAGGTCAGAATGAGGCGCACAGTCAGTTCATGCCAATGCTCTGGGATTTGGCCATGTCTGTACATACAAAGTACGTCCTAAGTTCGCCTTTCCCTTTAACGTTGATCAGGCCTCGGCACTCACAGGAATAACCCAATGCTTCTAAAATACGGCATGTCTCTTCTGTCACCTGGAAAGAATGAACATAGAATACTGAACAGTTAGTGTGGCTATTGCTGCAAGGCTATAGCCCTATGCCGGATTTTACTTCTTTTCAATGAACCATAGATGTAAGGATTTTCTCCACAATACAAGACTGTAGAAACAAGTATTTTTTTTTTCTCGCTTATTTCACTGGGCGACACAGCACCATTGGTATAGACCTGGCCACTAGGAGAATGAAAAGCTGTCAGCTCCGCCTCTGGGCTATACCCTTCTCAAAGACACTGTGCTTAGTCAGTTTTAAACCTAGTGTCCGTAGGAGGCAGACACGACCTGACTCAGGTCTTTCTGTCTTACATCATTTTTATTTTTCTTTCGGGGGGGGGGGGGGGGGGGGTCTTCAGCGTGTACGCTACACTAGTCGTACTCTCCTGCAGGCGCAGCGCTCTGCAAAGAGCGCCTCGCCGGTCATCCAGTCCCCGCTCCCCACTCGCTGCATAGGCGGCCGGATTACCGGTGGCCCCACTCCCACGTGCAAGGTCCTACCGAGGGGGTGACCCTGTGGTGCCTGAAGACGCCAGACAGGTGAGTATTGGAAGATGGGTGAGCATGAGAATTCCTCAATTCCCCCCCTCCTCTTCTGGGCCTCCTATTAGGGCTCCTTTCCCTCATCCCCCCTCCTCCTGGGGCCATGGTGGGCTTCCTTATCAGGAGGGGGGGGGGGAGATGGGGCACTTTAGTGAATAAGCCCCTTTTTAAACTGCTCACGGTTCCCATTCGGGGTGTACAGTTTTTTTTTGTTGGGGCCCCTCTCCTGGACCCTGGTACCTTTTTTTAGGCCTCAGCTGGGCCTTCCTGAGCCTTCGGCCGGCCTCCGCTGTGATTCTACTTTAGTCCCCAGCTTCTGCCGGGGACCAGACCGCAACTAGGTCCGCCCCTCCCCCGCCCCCAAAAAACCCCCCAGGCCTTCCTATTGGCCTATTGGCCAGGAGGTGGTCTCCTCCCCCTGCCTAGTCCCTTGACACGGGAAATCCGGGGGAGAGGAAGAAGAAGAAGGGGAAAAAAAAAATCATCAGTCAGGAAAATGTCATTTTATTTTTTCTGTTTTGCATCTTCTGCTGCTCTTTTCTTAGGCTATTTTTGTGCTCCTGGAGGGACATTAACCCTGAGGATCTCTCTCTGCGCAGCTGTCTCTGCAGCAGTCAGCAATAGGATATGCTTCCTGTGGTCTGGTAGGTTAACCCCTTGGTTACCCCTATTTTCCCTTGGGCTCCTTCTCCATGTCCTTCCATATTAGAGCCATCTCGGCCCTTGGCCCCGCCACGTTTACACTTGCGCCCACTGTATCAAATGTTTTTATGCGGCCAGCCTGAGCCCATCAGTCCTCTCTGCCTTCCAGTGCTCGCTTCGCAGCACATATACTTGGAACAATACAGAGAAGATTAGCAGGCCACTGCGCAGAATGCACGCATGCAGCATTAAAGCCTAGCTCTACCGTGTGGTATCCACCCAGCCCCTCTCCGGTAGTTTTACCCTCCCGGATTGGAGCGGCCTCCTTTACCCGGGCCATGGCACCCTTGCCAGACTTAACCAGTCTGAGGTTGAAACTTTGGAACAGCTGCCTTCCCAGATCGCTGCTCTGTCGGCGACTTCTGTGCCCCTCCCTGGGCACCCTAATGGTTCCATTCCCAAAATAGCTGTCCTCGCATAAGGACCAAGAAACCATTCTAAAGGCCACGGTCCTCCTTCCCTTCTGAGCACTCCCCGGATAGGGCCACAGCTCATGGCTCCACTCCAACAGGAGGAACCCTGCCTCCTCCTGTACGGTCTGTTTCTACTGGGGACGCCTCTGACTCGGAGTATCAGCTAGGCACATACTGTATATATTCACTGCTACGCAGGAGCTCTGCCATGCGGTCAGAGAGACTCTAAAGATCTCAGGGGACCTGTCTTCTGGAGAAGTAGGATCCATCTCCTTCCACCACAGACGCCACCATTCCCTGGCTTCCCCCAATCTTGGGGTGTGGACCATATCTTGATGGAACAATGGCTTCACTCGAACCGTCTCCAGCAAACCGTGTCTTCATGTGGTCGGTGCCAGCCGCAGTTAGTTCGGCCCTCCCAGGCTACTATCCTGCCTTTAGTAGAGGACTCTGCCTCCCTCTGTAATCCTCTCACCTCTGAGGGTGCCCGATGTTGTGACACCCTTCAGGGAGGGTTGACGAGGTTGGTCCGCTGAGTGCACCTACTTTCACGAGGGTGGACTCTCCGTCTGCTGGAGCTACTAGGGCGGCCTTCGTAGCGGCTGGCTCCTCCCTGCGGCCTTCATTTGTGCCTTTTGGCATCAAGACTTGCTTTTCCTGGGCTAAACAGCGCCATAGGGGGTCTCCTGTGTTGCCGCCCCCCCCCCCCCCTCCTGGGGTTTGGACAAGGACATTCAGCAACTTGTCTCTCAAATCCTCTATGCCTCCAGTTTTTGGGCGATGCTTTCCTGAAGCAGCTCGCCATTCTGCCTAGGCGGCTGCTTATGCTGTTGCATTGTGCTGTTCCTTTGGTTCCGTTCAAGGCATGCTGTATCCTCTGGAAGGTGGTTGTGGCCCGTCACTTCCCTTGGGAATAACAGGGTTGTTTTTTTGTTTCGGCTCTGCCTACTTCACCTCTGTGGCTATGGGAAAAAGTGGCCCTTTCCTCCACCAGGGGCGTCTTAGCGCCGACTCCTCCTTCTCGTTCCAGAGGTCAGTCTTCCTGTGACTCATGTTCCAAGTAGCCCTCTATTCTAGTCCAGGTCTCTTGGCAATCTTGTTCCAAGCCTCCCTGTTTTTTTTTTTACTCTTCTAAGCCCTTCCCTGCTTGAGATGTTGGCCCTCTCGAGTGAGGGTATGGTTGCGCTCCTTCCTGGAGTCCTGGCTTGCCAGCGCCTCCCTCTCCTGGGTTCGAGAAGTGGTGTATTCCGTCTACGCCATCGAGTTTTTCTCCATTCTAAATAGAAGTTTTTTTTTCTCCAGGCCACCCCCACTCTGCTGTGGCAAGGCGTTATTGTTCCAGTTTCAAGAAAGACGGCTCCTTCCTATTCTGGACCTGAAGAGGCTCAACCAGTTTGTCCATATCTGCAAGTTCAACATGTGGCCCTGCGGTCGGTGGGGGCATCCCAGGATAGTGGCAACTTCTTGTCGCCCATCGTTTTCCGCAACGCTCTCCTCCCTGAGTTTTTCCCAGGTGATGGTGTCCCTTCCGGCCTTCCTCCATGGCAGGGGAGTTGTTGTGATTATGTACCTGGATGTCCTCCGGGTTCAAGCCTCCTCCAGGATGGACATTACGACCAGCTTGTGGATCACCTTGGGCCCCTTCGCTGATTTCGCTGGCTCCTCAGCAAGTAAAAGTCCTGACTCGTGCCTTCTCAGCGGCTGGAATTCCAGGGAATGATGTCCCCCCTGGAGTCAGAGATTCTGGCCCCCTGTTCCGGTGTGCCCTGCCTTCAGAGGTTCCCTTTGTGCTCTCTTCACTTCTGCCTGCGAGTCCTGGGCATGATGGTCTTGGCCTTCGAGGTTCTCCCTTTGGCTCAGTTCCTCCCGGGTCCTTGCAATGGTGTTTCTGGGCTGCTGGGACTAGTCTGTGTCCAACGCGTCTGCCTGTTTCTCCTGTCTTTCCAGGTTCGCCTGGAGCTTCTTTGTTGGCTCGCTTTGCCTCTTCGGGACTCTCTCAGGGGTATTTTCCTCCTCCTCCTTTCGCAGGTTGCCCCTCCTGACGCCTGTCTTCCGGCTGGGTAGCAGTTGTTCGGTGCCTTGACAGTTCAGGGCCTGTGGTCCAAGCAGAGTCCTCCTCCAGATCTAACTCTGGAACTGGGGGCCATCTTCCTAACCCTGTCTCATTGGATCGCTCTCCTCCTAGAGTGTCCGGTCAGAGTCCAGGCCGACAACTCCACCGTGGTCGCTTACTTGGACCTTCTGGGGTGTCCCTGGTGCCGTGCGGCATTTCTAGAAGCCTCGCCCCCTCTTCGGTCAGCGGAGCGTCTCATGACCTAGCCGAGGAAAACTTCCCGGGTGAGTGTCCCTTCTTCAGTAGCTCGTCTTCTGGCTGTGCTCCCAGTGGGGTGTGTCGACCTCTTCGTCTCCCTCCTGAGTCACAGGTTCCCCTGCCACAGGTCCCTGAGCCCTCGGGCCATTGCCGCTGCCATTTTTGTGATTCCCAGGTCGGAATTCCTTCTGCACCTTTTCCCCCCTCTTCTTCTTAGGATTTCAAGAAGCTCGAGTCTGAGGGGGTTCCAGCCTTCCTGGTGCCTCTGAATTGGCCCCACCAGGCCTGGTACGCGGATCTCATGTTCCTGCTGTCGGGCACTCCTTGGCCTCTTCCTCTGCAGTTTAATCACCTCTCTCAAAGACCACTTTGCCACTCTGCCTTGCCTCAGCTGCATTTAACGATGTGGCTGGTGAAGCAGAGTTTCTGCAATGCCATGGGTTTTCGAAACCTGTTGTCCTGACCATGCATTAGGCCTGTAAACCAAAGTCAGCCAGGTTCTACCTTTGCTCGTGGAAGTCTTAGGCCTGCCATGGTGAGAGTACTGTGTCATTCACTTTTCCTGTTTTTTTCTCCAATCTAGTCTGGGTCATGGTCTTGGTCTCTGCCTTCTCAGTTCCTTTTCTGAAGACCCTGGCCTTCCAGCCTCAGGTGCAGACTTTCCTACGGGGAGTGGTGCGCTCTCTCCCCTCGCGGTGCATCAGGCTCCCCCTTCCAGCCTTTGCGGGATTCCCACCTTTTGCCTTCTGTCCTGGAAGGTCGCTTTCCTGGTGGCCATTACCTCCATCCGCAGGGTCTCCGTGCCATTAGCCTCCCTTCTGGTTCTCCACATGCAGAAGGTTGTCTTTAGTCTGCCTCCGTCCTTCTGCCTACGGTGGTTTCCTCCTTTGTCATCTACAGGGCGTTTCTCTTCCCTGCCTGGATGTCATCCTGGCCATTTGGGTCTATTTGGCTCTCCCTGACTCTTTCCATCGTTCTGACGCTTTGTTGTCATCCCTGAGGGCCCTTGCTAGGACCTGCCTGCATCCTAGGCTTCCATCTCCTGATGACTCCGGTCTGTGATCTAGGAGGCCTAACAACTTAGGGGTTGGGCTTTGCCCTTCCGTGTGTCGGCTCTCTCTGAGAACTGTTGGGGCCTCCTGGGATGTTCTGCATCAGTTTTCTGCTGTCCAAGTCTGCAGGCTGCCACCTGGGCTTCATTCATACTTTAAGTTTTCCCAGGTCCGTTCTGTGACCTCTGCAGATGCATGGTTCGGCCGTGAGGTTCTGCAGACGGCTTTGCACTGGGTTGTTCGCATGATTCCCACCCTCTGGGACTGCTTTAGGACATCCCATGGTGCTGTGTCCCCCAGTGAAATAAGTGAGAAAATGGGATTTTTTATACTCACCGTAAAATCCTTTTCTCGTTGTATTCACTGGACAACACATATCCCACCCTTGCTTTTTTCCTGTTGTTCCTGTCCAAGTGGTTTTGATTCTTTTTCGGATGCAGGACATGTTGGTGTTTGTTGGTTCTGTGCTCTTTTTTGCTCTTTGGTGTCTTTCTCCTACTGCTGTGGTACAAACTGACTAGCACAGTGTCTGTGAGAAGGGTATAGCCCAGAAGCAGAGCCGACAGCTTTTCATTCTCCTAGTGTCAGCCTCCTAGTGTCAGCCTCCTAGTGGCCAGGTCTATACCCATGGTGCTGTGTGCCCCAGTGAATACAATGAGAAAAGGATTTTATGGTGAGTACAATGTTTCTCTATCTCTGCATATAGATGCTGCTCCAAACCCTTCAGTTACATAGTACGTTTCCCTACATTTATATTTTACTTTACACTAACATTTTTATTCTGCTGTGGCACTGCCTGTGAAATCCCCATTTCTACAAAATCCTCTTTGTTTTTTAACCTATGGGAGCACACTGCTCTTGTTCCCTGTAGTGGACCTTTCTGCTTGTAACTTGAAAATTACTATTGCAGCTGCAGTATAAGATTTTAATCCATTTATGAAGCCCAGATATGAATGATGGGGTTCATTTGCCAATGGACTGCTGGGAGAGGACCGCTAACTGTATAAGTAGGCCGTAAGTAAGACAAAAAAAAAAAAAAATCTTTTCTGAAGGTCATATCAGCCTACTAACACAAAGCTTAGTATAAACTGGATCTTCACAGTCAGGTTTTGTTCAGTGTCCCTGTCTTTGAGGCCAAAACCAGGTGTGGATCATAAATGGTGACAATATAGGACAACTGCTGCTACTCCACCCCTGGTTTTGGCTTCAAAAACAACAAAGCAGATCAAAACCAGGCTGTGGAACCCAGACTGAGCAAAGCATGAGCAAGACACAGATCTGTAACCCCAACCTCCCTTACCTTTCATCTATATAAGTGGCTAACACCTAGTTCACTGAAGGGACAGGTCTTTACCCTTTCCATACTCTTTCAGATACCTCTGAGTACAAAGTCCTAAGTCAGGGGTGTCACACTCAAATACACAGTGGGCCAAAATTAAAAACTTGGACAAAGTTGCGGGCCAAGTCTACCATTGAGGAAGTTTTTCCTTCTCATCAGATTAAACAATGAACTTTTTCATATGGATACAAACTTAAGTTTTGCTTAAACATAGAAGCTTAATACAGTTTGCTACACTCTGTTCTACTATACTAGACACTCTAGAAGACATTTGGTATGTTCTCGCGGGACAAACACACTGTGGGCCAGAGTTTGATACCTATGGAAAGCACTGCAGCAAAGATCTACGGAGGGGACTTCATCAAACATCTCTGGCTGCAACACACATCTTTAAAGGAAATAAAACCTGATAAGCCTCACAGGTTATGTGTCACACAACCCCAAAAGGTTAGGGTGTTGACAACCCCTCCCTTGCACCCCAATCTTACGATAACCAGTCACCTCTTTCTCTCGTTCTGTTTTTCATTTTCATTGGGGAGGGGGAGAGTAAGCCGTTGCCAGATGCCTCTGACTTCAGGTTCTCCCCTTCCCTTGACATCATCTGTCAGCAGAGTGTCGGGGGTCCACATACGCACAAAAAGACAGTCAGCTAGTTCCGCAAATCAGCAGCTTTGGCCAACCTTTGTGTTATGTCTCAGGGGCCTTCAGTGGTAGCAGCCTATATGTATTGTTTCTTAACTATAAACATTTAATAGAGATGTCCTATCATTTTCTGATGTTACAGATGTAGCAAACTCTAACTATACTCTGGCACAGTGTTATTTATAGATATATATATATATATATATATATATATATATATTTCAATTTCAAATGTCAAGATTTTACATAGCATGTTGTCAATGCAATGTTAAAGGGAAAATCCACTTTCTAATATTGATTGTCCATCCTTAGGATAGGTCATCAGTGTTAGATCTGCAAGGGACTGTGCAGCTATTCTGGGTTCCACACTTCCGAAATAGAGAAGAGAGGTTTGGCCATTTTTTCTCACAATATGGCCTATTTCCAGAGAACCCCTTAAACTTCTACATCTGCTACATCTGTACCTCAGGAGCAGTCAGAATATATATATGTCTGACCTCTGATGGAGCATGACACAATTCTCTTTTCTGTCTAATATGTGCAGAATTTGCATAAGAAATGTTATAATACTGGAGGCCCATTTGTTATACCAGCAGGTATTTTTCACACTACATTATTATTGTTTTTTTTAAGGTGGGAAACCTCAATGTATAAATCTGTAGGATTAATTCCACATTAAGACAGGAAGTCAGTAATTGGTAGCTTGAACTATTATTTACAGCCTTTTACAAGACTTTGAAATAATAAGGGACGTAAATATCTGCAGAACACTCCAATTTCATATATGTTTTTACCAAAGAGTCCTACAAACAACTGATCATGCATATTTTCAGCTCTGCTGACATCTGTGCCAACATTTCCATCATATGACTGACACGGCACCCAGCAGACCCCTTTGACTTTGAAGGGGCCGTTGTGTTATTTTGTCTGATGTTCCTAATGGACTATCCAACACAGATGTGAACATAGCCTTCTTCAGATGTACACGCTGTGCTAACTTCTTTACAAATACTGGAATAGTAGACACTGTAAATTACCTGGATCTTTCCAAGTTCTCCTGTGCTCTCCATCCTACTGGCCACATTTACAGTATTCCCCCAAATGTCATATTGTGGTTTCCTAGCACCGATCACTCCAGCAATGACAGGACCATGGTTTATGCCTAGAAGATGAAATAATTCATCATTGTGATGAGTGCCGCCTTATGCCAAACAAAGGCAACATTATCAATACAGCTCGTCTCAAAGTAAGCTAAACATGGCCAAAAATGTTCTGCCCCTTTTTAATGTCTGCACAGCCTTTAATGAATGAGACACAAGTAGGGGACAAAGATCTAACAACTGGACATAGAGAAATAAAAGTCTGGATAATTTTAATTTTGAGAATATCCCAAGGCAGGAAACATTATACAATTTCCTATCATTCCTCATTTCATGTGCAAACATAATAATTCCTCAGTAGCTCGTTTCAGTTAGTACAAAAAGTCATATGATCTATATTAGAAGGGATTTCCCATCTTAGCAACTTATCCCTTATCTTCATGATAAAGAATAAGTTGAAGATTGCGGGTACAACCTTAACCATGGTAACAGGGGTGTTTTGCTCCCCATTCTGAATGGAGCCTGCCCTTGCTTCATTCATTTTAAATAGACCTCCAGAGATAGCTGAAGTACAACAATCTACTATCCCTGGTATTCCCATGAAATGAATGGGGGGGGGAGGGTCTTGTTCAACCATCAATCCATTCAGAACAGGGCGCAAAACACCCCTATTATCGTGACTGGTGGGGGCCCCAGCAGTCAGAGCCCTCCGATCTGCAACTTAGGGGATAAATTGCTAACATGAGAAAACACCTTTAAGGATTCGACAACTCACCTACACGGAGGCGAAAGTTATTAAAGGAATGTCTATTGATTCCATCCAGCTTTTGCATGAGCGCCATGGCATATTCAACAGTGATGCCAATTTGGGCATTCTGTTTTTCCCGGTCCTATAAGAAAAGTAAGAATTACATTCCAGTCAACAAGATCTAGGGGAGCCGAAGAAGCTTCCAAGGTGTAAAGCTACCTCCTTTTAGCACTGCATAACTGTAGGTGTGAAATTCTGTGCAGGTAATGTTTGGCTTTTTTATAGAGTTCTAAAATAGCACATACCTCCAGATACCAACAGAGGGCGCCTAAGCATGTTCAAAGTACAACTGTATGCCCTGGCTCCCTCTAGTGGTGGCCATAGGAAGCTAACATGTTTTAATTTCAAGTGGTTATCCTATGATCTCTTTCAACCAAAATGTTGAAGCTAGTAGCTGTTTTTAATAGAAGTTGCAGTGTTTCTAGCCTAAAATATATTTTTTTTTTTACTTTGCTGTGTCTTTGATGGTGTTGCTGGTAATCTGCGCTGCTGGAGCCAGGAGAATTAGTCTTCTTTTTCCCTTAGCAGCTGACTGTATAGTCCATACATACTTAATGTGCAGATAAGTGACACGGGTTTCAGAGTAGTGAATGTGTACAATGACCAGCCAGAACTTTAAAACCACTGACAGGCAATATTTATAACAATGAGTGTTTATAACAATTTTTTAGAAAAAATAGCAGCTGTCAATGGGTGGTTTATAACACTCAACAAGTGAACAGTCAGTTCTTGAAGTTGATATGTTAAAGAGATTTATTCCTGCTCATTTTTCCTGCTTCTGAGTGACTATAAATCTAAAGGTTTTAGAGGTAGGGGGCTCCCTCCTATAGGCATCTCAATCCTAGCAAACAAGAACACAGGGGTCCGATGCAGTTACATGGCAGACGGGGACCTACTGAAGGCCCCAGGGCTGCCTTCTGTAATGTTCAATCCTGATTATAGGCGCCAATTCTTCCCCTTTGACTTTCTGGTATATGACATGTGCAACTTGCAGGCCCAGCACAATTTAAAGAAAAAACATTAAAATCCTATTTTACCAACACTGTACTAAATATTATACCTGGTTATTTTCTTGTCCAGGGGTTACCGTTAAACCTGTTGCTGCCATGTAAGTACTTCCAATTGTCTTAATTTTTTCCACACCACTGAATTTTGGCTTCATTAGAAGCTGGAAAAAAACATAAACAATGTATAATTTATATAAAACTACTGATCTACAAAAAAAAAAAAAAGTAATGAAAAACAAAAAATACCTCATCAAAATCAGCTATAATCTCATTTAGAAGCCGCAGACATTCCAGACCTTCCTTATTGACATCACATTCCGTGTAGAAGACCTTAAATTCTGGCACTGAGGCAAACATCACACAGACACAGTCATATGACTGGTGGTACAGGTCCTAGTGGTAAAGGATGGGCAACATTAGCATTAGGGGGGTTGAAAAGCAAACTTTATAGAATTATGCATCAAAATGATAAGTAAGACTCTGCTCACAACTATATTGTCATTGCTTCTAATGAGTTGGCACTGACTGTCAATAAAGTCTGACTGAAGTGAATTAATCCATCCTGCACAGGCTTGCCTACATTCAGACTGCAAAGGGAGCACCAGAGTTAGCTGAAGTACAGCACTTGGCTATCTCTGGTACTCCCATCCAGCATGGGCACATCAGTATTTAGCCTGCAGTCAGGCTGAATGCACAAAAGGGGCAAAAGACCCCTGTTCTTAGCAGTTCCCCGCTTCTTTTTTGGGACAAGTTGTATTGTTTTGTTTCAAAAACTTTTATTGCATTTTCATGAAAACAGCAGTAATATAACACATTGTCCATATACATCAGCAACTAGTGATATGGAGCATCAGCAATAGGTATGGAGGACATTGTTGTATCTTTTAATGGCACCATTTGTGTGTTCACAACACAAAGATACATAACTTTATTAATTCATGAATATGTACAATTGTAAGAAATCAGCAGAGAGAATACCACAAGATCATAAACCATACCTATTACACAATCCAATATAAACTGGCATAGATTTTAGGAGTCATTTACACCAGTAAACTGGCATAAATGACCGACCATAGATCTGACAGGCAAGGGTAACATAAAAAGAGAAGTCACAATTTTTTTTGCGCAAAATACTGACTTGCACAAAAAAACTGATACATGTGCCCCATTGTGTACTACTATTCCTAAGTGAATTTATAGTTTTGACATGCTACTTTAACATGAATACGCTATCAGTACAGAAAAACAAATTACAATAGTGCAGAGAATGAGACCACACGGCTGCTTACACCAGTAATCTTTTGAATGTCTGTCTCATGGCTATCCTCAACACAAGCAGAGTCTATGGGGCTATTCACATGTGTGAATAGACAGTCAATAAACAGGACAGGTCCTATTTTTGTCAGTTTTCATGGTTTACTGTATAGACTCAAGTATATGAGGGATCCATGAAACTGCTGCCGCCAGGGTGCAAAACAAATGGACTATTCAATTCACTTCTCATTTCCTCACAGTCATCTAAATAAAGCCTCATATTAACCCATAGTAGAGCAGTGATCAAAAAAGGATAGACTTGATTTTTCAGGTCAGTAGAACATATATTTTTTTCTTACTACTGTTTGTACAATAATTTTGTATTCAAAAATCATTTAGATACTGCAGTCACTACTGACCATGGATTAAACACCTGGGATCAGATCTCGGCTTTGCCAGAAAAGTTTTAGTGGTAATATACAGCTTACACCTTCTGAGGGTGCCAAGCTCATAGACCATCACAATGTGTGATGGAAAGATTAGCGGAGGGAATGGGAGGAGAAGTGGGAAGGAACAGTAAGTAGATTGTTCTAAAAGGTGTTTTTGCAAGGGTGTTTTTTTTTTTTTTTTAGTGTGGAACTGCCACAGTCAAAAGTGGGGTCAAGTATGTGGGAGATACATTTAAAAAAATTGTGCCTGGAAAACCCTTTAACTAACTATACTCAAAGGGGTACATTTTCTGCTGTCCCTTCTGAAACAAAGGTCACCCCCAATGAAACAGAAAAATGCCAATAGCTTTGTAAGTTAACAAATGTATGACCAAACTCTGGCTGCTGGTCTAACTTCAGAGTTACTAAAATCTTTACCTCATTCATTTTATTGTCGACAATAAAATATGCAGCTACATGTGCGGGAAGTACATTTTCTAGAAGGAGCCGATTCAGATTCTCCATTGTTTCAATCTCTTCATCTTCCTTTCTGAATTTCTTCTTCCACAAGCAATCCAGCCTAGAGTAATAGTCAACCTACAAATAGAGGCGATAACAAATATATTTTACATGGACAAAGACTTGACATGTCTGTCTATAAAGTATCCAACCCTCTTTACATGGAAAAATGTTGTTTTTCAGATTACATATCCTTCCGCTCCAAACAAAACAATGATAAACTTGCTATCCTGAATGGCTTACAACATATTACAGAAGTGTCGGCACAACAGGGACATCAACTTTCCACATAGTTTATAATCTGGCTTCCTTACAACACATAATACATGATTGGTTATATAATACATCATATTATGCTTCTACTCATTTGGAACAGAATTTCATTCCTTCCCATACCTTGACCAACTTTCTTCAACTGCCAGATGCAGATATTCCAAAAGAACAGGGTTATAACCCCCTGCTGATCTCTACCTGGAGGGTGTGGATTAAAATAACAGCCCAATTGGAGGTTTCACCAGATCCAACACTTATCAAAAATCTGTCTTCCTAGGCTGGTTGTCCACATGCTATATTTTACCACTGGCATAGAGATGAGATTATATCAGTGGGAAAGTTAACCTCTGGGAAAACTAAACGCTATTCCCTAGAGAGATTTAGGTCACAATACCCTAATATTCCTACGACATTTTTATTTATTTTTTGCTCTAGGCTAAAAGATAGGACCAATGGGTTATCTCCCAGTTTAAAGACAATGACTGGAACCAGACAGTAGTGACATGGTGTACCAGCAAGGGTCAGGCCTTGGGACAGATTACAAGACATTATGTGTATTTTTCTACCCCAGTGGACTATGACAAATCTAGCACATCACTTAAAGGGATACAGAATGTCCCTGCACTGACTCAACCATTCTAATGGCCGGACACAGACATTCACCTTCAGCAAGATTTTTGGAAATGGGATTGCTCATATCTTACCCCAGAAAAGAATATTATATGGGCATATATCCATCATCTAGGCGTTACATTGGCATCCAGTGCATTGCATTTGAATTTCATTGTTTGTGGACCTGTCCTGTGATCCAGAGATATTAGGACAGGATATGGAAAGCTTTCTTGGCTCATCTTACTAACTGGGCCCCAACTTAAACCCTATGGGCGATATTTGGTTACCTGGATCCACAAAGATTTCGTTGTTTGCCTGGAGCAAGAAAATTACCGCACTGGTAGTAGCAGCAGCAGTGGTGAAAGCTATTTTACAAGCATGGTTACAACCCCCAGAATCTCTCTTCAAATCGTTTCTTAAAAAAAGAGTTTTTTTCTTTATAAAATGGATTGGGTAGAAGCCTCCCTCCAAAAAGATAAGATGGTAGAGTCTCCTTGCTGGATGGTGGATACATATGGTGGTGGACCCACGTATCCTCATAATTGTTTTCTTCCTCCTCACTCCATTGTACCCAATTTCCTACCCGCCTTATGTGTGGAGTGGTTTATCTCCCCTAACTGGGGAGTTATTCCCTGGTATTAGGTAATGTGGGAAATGGAATATTTTTCCCCTATGTTTGAAAATTACATCAAGATGACTTATTTTTAATATTCATAGCCATGACTGAGGATTTGCAAACTAATTGTAGATGTTGCTTTTGTTATACCCTAAAGCTACATGCACACAACCGCGTGCAGTCTAAACGTCAGTCAAAAAAACAGCAGAGGTGACACATCAGTTGGTATCCCTGTGTCATCCATGGTTTTGACTGACCCATAAATTGAAAATTAATTGACAGAGTCGCAAGTACAGACAGATTTAGGACCTGCTCCATATTTTGCAGCTCTTCCAATTTGGCCCAGACACACAGCCACACAAACTATGGCTGTGTTCCTGGGGCCATAAAAATGTATGGGTCCGTAATTTTATCCATAATTGTGCATAAAAAGTAAAGTCGTGTGCAGGAGGCCTTAAACCTGTGTTTAACTATTCTCTCCCCGACACTCCCCTATTTTAACCCTTGATTTCCCATCCCCTTCCAGTCAGATATTTTGCTATTAAGAGTACTGTCTTTACATTAGAGTCCCTCCTCTCTGTTTTCATCACAGAGATATGGACATTGTAAGCTTTGTAGTAGTTACAGTAAATGGAGAGTGACTCCTGGATTCATACCTTTATTTATCCCAATGAAACTGTACATTTCCCTTTCCCTATCTGAACTTAAACTCATCAGTAGGAGTTACTTTCCTTTGTTAAGTAATAGTGTTAGAAAGGAAGAGCAGTAACAGCTTGGATTCCATCTAAACTGGGCATACGTGGGGACACGTCTTTATTAACGAAAGTGAAATGCCATTCACAAATAGCAACTTTCCCTGGTGCCCTCCAGCCTTCCATGCTGTGACACGTTTAGCCCTCCATCTCAATAACCACAAGTAATCATACATTTGGCTTCCTCCAGCCATAATAGCGGATTAGAGAAGCTGACTTCATTTTAAAAAAGTTGTTATATTTGTGAGACAATCCCCTCAACAATTGAAACAAAAGGCTTACAGCCAGTCTGTGACATGACAGTACTATAATAATATGCTTTGCTTACCTGCCTTGCCAGTAAGATTAGTGTCAAGTAAAATAAAGAAAGGTAAAAGCAGGACATTCTCTGCAGGTCTTTCAAAATCCCAGATGTACTGAAATCACAATGTAAAAGTAAATAAAATATACATTAATACATGATGTTAAATAATATTAAAAATAATACAATCTTTACAGTATTGTATGGTGCCTTCTTATTTTAGGAGAAGTTGCTACATTTCATACATAAAGCAGGATCTGCAGAAGTAACACAGAATTTAACCCTATGAAAAAATGTATGCACCCAGCTTTATCTGTAAGACATAACTACCATGTGGACTATTTTTCTCTTTTTGCAAAAAATATACCTTTTTAATGAATTTATTTGCAGCCAGATAAATCACCTTCAGCGCATACTGTAGCTAAGAGGAATAAACTCAGGTTTACAGATTATTGGGAAGGGCTAAAGAGGACCCAGCTGTCATGGAGCACAATGGGGCCATGACAAAAGTAGAGGTAGATGTAAGGGTCTTAAATTACGTCAGGGACTAAGCTTAGGGTAAAGACCTCAAATGTTTTAAAGGGAGTGTATCATTAGAAAAAACACTTTTAAGCTAACAGCATGTTGGAATGGCCTTTAAAAAGGCCATTCTACAATCTTCCATTGTTTTCTTCTCCCAGCAATTTCTAATAAAATTAGTTTCTTCTGTTATAGTAATGAGCATCACGGAGCACCTGGGGCATTCCTCCTCTACTGCGAGCACCCACCGCATCATCGCTTTTCACCGCCCCTTCGTCCATTGTGGTGACTCCCCTCTTGGTCTTCTCTGTATCTTCTTTCTTCTAAGTTCTTCTACGCAGCGCTGTACGGCAGCGAAATCTCGCACATGCGCAATCGGCTCTGCCACTTTGGGTTCAGGCAGCGCCGACTGCACATGATGGGCTGCAATTTTCCGGTGGTCTGTCACAAGAGTGTACAGCAAGTATATAATGGCAATATCTAGACACTAGACAATTATTAAATTATTCAAATTGTAAAATTGCCATGTTGTGCAATCTAAATGAAATTTATTCAAGGGACAAACCCTTTAAGTCTCAGGAGGACTATGAAGCAGTTGACATACCTGTTGGTAGGGAAGGCATCCGTGAACAAGCCTTTGTCGGTTTGGAATATGATCACATTGTACACAATGAAGGCAGATGATAATAGGAGCATCTTTAGCTCAAAGCTCATTCGCAGGAATACAGAACATGCCATGAACCCCAAAATACAGCAGTAAATATAATACTGGAAAATAAAGAAGTCAAACGCATTACAAGATGATACTACTACTTAATGGTTTATACATACTTAGTATAATTTGGACGTACCATATAAGAAAATAAACATCTGATGCTATATATATATATATATATATATATATATATATATATATATATATATATACACATACACATACACACACACACACACACACACACATACATACACACACATACATATACACAGTGCCTTGCGAAAGTATTTGGCCCCCTTGAACTTTTCAACCTTTTGCCACATTTCAGGCTTTAAACGTAAGGATATAAAATTTTAATTTTTTTGGTGAAGAATCAACAAGTGGGACACAATCGTGAAGTGGAACGAAATTTATTGGATATTTTAAACTTTTGTAAAAAATGAAAAACTGAAAAGTGAGGCGTGCCAAATTATTCGGCCCCCTTAAGTTAATACTTTGTAGCGCCACCTTTTGCTGCGATTACAGCTGCAAGTCGCTTGGGGTATGTCTCTATCAGTTTTGTACATCGAGAGACTGAAATTCTTGCCCATTCTTCCTTGGAAAACAGCTCAAGCTCAGTGAGGTTGGATGGAGAGCGTTTGTGAACAGCAGTTTTCAGCTCTTTCCACAGATTCTCGATTGGATTCAGGTCTGGACTTTGACTTGGTCATTCTAACACCTGGATACGTTTATTTGTGAACCATTCCATTGTAGATTTTGCTTTATGTTTGGGATCATTGTCTTGTTGGAAGATAAATCTCCGTCCCAGTCTCAGGTCTTTTGCAGACTCCAACAGGTTTTCTTCCAGAATGGTCCTGTATTTGACTCCATCCATCTTCCCATCAATTTTAACCATCTTCCCTGTCCCTGCTGAAGAAAATCAGGCCCAAACCATGATGCTGCAACCACCATGTTTGACAGTGGGGATGGTGTGTTCAGGGTGATGAGCTGTGTTGCTTTTACGCCAAACATATCGTTTTGCATTGTGGCCAAAAAGTTCGATTTTGGTTTCATCTGACAGACTCTCCCACCTCAGCTGTAGATCTCTGCAGTTCATCCAGAGTGATCATGGGCCTCTTGGCTGCATCTCTGTTCAGTTTTTTCCTTGTTTGAGATGAAAGTTTAGAGGGACGGCCAGGTCTTGGTAGATTTGCAGTGGTCTGATACTCCTTCCATTTCAATATGATCGCTTGCACAGTGCTCCTTGGGATGTTTAAAGTTTGGGAAATCTTTTTGTATCCAAATCCGGCTTTAAACTTCTCCACAACAGTATCACGGACCTGCCTGGTGTGTTCCTTGGTCTTCATGATGCTCTCTGCGCTTTAAACAGAACCCTGAGACTATCACAGAGCAGGTGCATTTATACGGAGACTTGATTACACACAGGTGGATTATATTTATCATCATCAGTCATTTAGGACAACATTGGATCATTCAGAGATCCTCACTGAACTTCTGGAGTGAGTTTGCTGCACTGAAAAGTAAAGGGGCCAAATAATATTGCACACCCCACTTTTCAGTTTCTTGTTTTTTACAAAAGTTTAAAATAACCAATAAATTTCGTTCCACTTCACAATTGTGTCCCACTTGTTGTTAATTCTTCACCAAAAAATTAAAATTTTATATCCTTATGTTTGTGGCAAAAGGTTGCCAAATACTTTCGCAAGGCACTGTGTTATATATATATATATATATATATATATATATATATATGAGTTATGACATATTAAAAGAAAGTGTCTAACATACATACATACATACATACATACAATTACTATATAACTCACAGGGATACTTTGACAAGCAACGGTTTCTGGGCTTGACCCATTACAGTTCTGTAGAGTCTCATCTAGAGGCTGTAAAAATAAGGCCCATTAGGTCTATAAACATATTAAAAAGTGCATTCCAGAATAATAGATAGAAGGTAAAATGGCTTACCAGGTTAAGAATGGCAATGACCAGCAGGGCTCCAATGGTCAGCGCAGCCAATAGAACTCGCACTACTGGTTTAGTCTCAACATTTTCAGCTATTGAACTTAGGACATGTGACATGGGGGAACTCTCTTTACAAAAGCGCTGGCAAATACATAAACTGTGATTACTACAATAGAGCCATAAGTCTGAAGATTTTATATTTCCTTATAAAATTATTTAATATATAAACTTACCACACCCTTGTCTGCAAAACAGATCAGTAGTACACATAGGATTAATAAGAACACCACAGCAAATGAAATACCCAGCTTTACACTCCTGTAGAGAGAACATGAATGAGGTCAGTGCATATAGTTATTCTGTATATGAAAGCAATTCTGAAAATAATATTTGAAAATAATCCCATATGCAGTTTTTGATACAGCTAAATGCCGATGTAGTGTAGTATCTGTCTACCCCTTACTACCTCTTGGATATTTCAGAGTTTGCCTACATAGCTACACAGTTGCATCGTACAGTTGAAGAAAGACATAGACTAAAGTTCCAAGTTCAACTAAGGGATGAATAAAGGACATTGCTGAAGAGAAGGGGTGAGGGACTTCTAACTGAGGATCCCTTTATTGGCTCCACTGTTCCATACTTTATATAGCATGGAACAGTAGAGCCAAGGGAAGACAGGGGCTCTACTGTATTTGGCCATGTGCAGGAGTCCTAAATGTGGCATTGTCTAAGGGTGTCCCCCCCTTGGTAATATTACTGATTTGTCTCCACCCCCTATTGCTTCAGTGCAGCTTTTCATTACAGTTTCTTCCTGTTCCACCACCCAAGGGTCACCACTACAGCCTCTGGTTGGCTGCAGCAGTCACATGTCATGTTGGCATGGAGTGGAAAATTATATCTCCTTTTGTTATTTCAAACTATTCTCAGCCATTTTGATCTGTGGAAAAAACTAACAGTATGTGGAGAAGTGAGTGCCATTTTGTTATGTTACCACCTCCATGCTAAGCTTAACTAAATATAGATTTTTTTTAATTGCTGGAAAACCACCCTAAGCTGGCTATATGGTCAGACAATTTCTAGGAGCTGTTCGCATGCTTAAGGAGTAACCTCTATTATTTTGCCTCTTTAGAGCCTTCTGTCTGGTGGATGCTGCATGAACATGCATTACATAGCCGCCCATTTATTGTGTGGCAGCCAAACTTGCCTGTATATAGGATTTCTTTCTGCATGTGTTCTACATGTGTTGCTGCAAGGTCTGTAAGGACGCTTAAGTGTAGTCTCCTGTGTGTGATTTCAGGGCCCATGTGCAGGAGTCCTAAATGTGGCATTGTCTAAGGGTGTCCCCTCTGCCACAAATCAGTTGGTAATAATTCTGATTTGTCCCCAGCCCTGTCTGACTGCCCTGAAATCACACACAGGAGACTACACTTCAGTGTCCTTACGGACTCTGCAGCAACACATGTAGAAGGCACATCGCCCTACCTCCCTGGAATCTACCTTTATGGATCTTATACCTTGACCTGTTGTCTACCGTTCAAAAGTTTAGGGTCACTTAGAAATTTCCTTATTTTTGAAAGAAAAGAACAGTTTTTTTCAATGAGATAACATTAAATGAATCAGAAATACACTCTATACATTGTTAATGTGATAAATGACTATTCTAGCTGCAAACGTCTGGTTTTTAATGCAATATCTACATAGGTGTATAGAAGCCCATTTCCTGAAACCATCACTCCAGTGTTCTAATGGTACATTGTGTTTGCTAACAGTGTAAGAAGGCTAATGGATGTTTAGAAAACCCTTGTGCAAGTATGTTAGCACAGCTGAAAACAGTTTTGCTGGTTAGAGAAGCTATAAAACTGACCTTCCTTTGAGGTAGCTGAGAATCTGGAGCATTACATTTGTTGGTTCAATTAAACTCTCAAAATGGCCAAAGTTTCATGTGAAACTCAACAGTCTATTCTTGTTCTTAGAAATGAAGGCTATTCCATGCGAGAAATTGCCAAAAAACTGAAGATTTCCTACAACGGTGTGTACTACTCCATTCAGAGGACAGCACAAACAGGCTGTAACCAGAGTAGAAAGAGAAGTGGGAGGCCCTGCTGCACAACTGAGCAACAAGACAAGTAAAATTAGAGTCTCTAGTTTGAGAAATCGACACCTCACAGGTCCTCAACTGGCAGCTTCATTAAATAGTGCCCACAAAATGCCAGTGTCAACGTCTACAGTGAAGAGGTGACTCAGGGAGGCTGGCCTTCAGGGCAGAGTGGCCAAGAAAAAGCCATATCTGAGACTGGCTAATAAAATGAAAAGATTAATATGGGCAAAAGAACACAGACATTGGACAGAGGAAGATTGCAAAAAAGTGTTATGGACAGACGAATCGAAGTTTGAGGTGTTTGGATCACACAGAAGAACATTTGTGAGATGCAGAACAACTGAAAAGATGCTGGAAGAGTGCCTGACGCCATCTGTCAAGCATGGTGGAGGTAATGTGATGGTCTGGGGTTGCTTTGGTGCTGGTAAAGTGGGAGATTTGTACAAGGTAAAAGGGATTTTGAATATGCAATGCCATGTGGACAGCGCTTGATTGGAGCCAATTTCATCCTACAACAGGAAAATGACCCAAAGAACACCTCCAAATTATGCAAGAACTATTTCAGGAAGAAGCAGGCAGCTGGTATTCTATCTGTAATGGAGTGGCCAGCGCAGTCACTCGATCTCAACCCCATCGAGCTGTTGTGGGAGCAGCTTGACCGTATGGTACGCAAAAAGTGCCCATCAAGCCAATCCAACTTGTGGGAGGGGCTTCTGGAAGCATGGGGTGAAATTTCTCCAGACTACCTCAGCAAATTAACAGCTAGAATGCCAAAGGTCTGCAATGCTGTAATTGCTGCAAATGGAGCATTCTTTGACGAAAGCAAAGTTTGAAGGAGAAAATTATCATTTCAAATAAAAATCATTATTTCTAACCTTGTCAATGTCTTGACTATATTTTCTATTCATTTTGCAACTCATTTGATAAATAGAAGTGTGAGTTTTCATGGAAAACACAAAGTTGCCTGGGTGATCCCAAACTTTTGAACGGTAGTGTATGTCTCCATTACAGTCTACACAAATATGACCAACCAGGCTACTATGCACATTCTTTACGTTTTATAATCGTAAGGGCCTGACAAAGGGTAATAACCCGAAATGTTGTAATGTTTATGTACACCATTAAAAGAAGCATAACCATTTTTGGAGTGCGGTTCTACTTCCTCTTGTTCATGTGATTTTGTGGGGAGGTGGTCAGCCTCACACAGAACGTGCACCCAGCTCCCTCCAACAACCTGTATGCTGCCCATACACAATTTGTGATACTGTATCAGTACATCTATGTTGTATTGTTATAAATGCTGCTTCCCATACTGGGTTTTCTCTGAGAAGCATGGGATAGTCTTTGTCCAGCCTAAATGATATTCCTGCTTCTTTTACTGGGGTTACAGTCGAACTCGTAGTGTATTCTATTGGGCATGCATGAGTAATAGAACCTCATTAGAATGACATGCACAGACCTATACATTCTGAATGCCAGGGAGTACTATTACAAGCAGATAATAGTGATATTTCCACGACCCTTTGTTTTTTAATAATAATCCTTTAGAAAGTAAATATATATTCAGTATACTTATTGGCACTTGTATTGATGGCCCAACCCCCTTAGCTATACATCAGCGATAACGCAGAGTACTGACCTTGGCATAACCAAAATTTGAACTAAGAATATGCAGAGAAACACAAGACTGGCACACAGGAAGTAATTTCGGATCTTCGGAATTCTGATGGTGCGATACTAAAAATAAAGAAAACATTAACACCGAAAACATGACATGTTCAAAAATCAAACAGAATGTAGAAGAATGCAAAGTAAAACTAAGTACATAAACCATGTTCAGACCACCCATCTAATCAGACAACAAGGAGCCCTGCTTTTAGGGCATCTAAAAAGGTCAAACAAGGGCATATCTGTAGGTGTGTGTGTCCATTGGCACATCTAATTGACAAAGTGGGTAGAATTGATATTCTATTCAGCAATGCAAACAGCCTTTCTGTGCCCTAAGTGGTGACAGAGGTCTTTTGAAAGCTCAATTTATAACTCTGGATAGCCAGGAGTACTCAGAGAGAGGGCAGAGGCGATTATAATTGCCTTGCTTCATTGATCACTAAATACACAATATTCAGTGACTGCGTTGTGGACATCACCGTCAACACCTATTATACTTCCTGTATTATTCTCAGCAATGTCAGCTAGGATTCTGACAAAATGGCAAAAAAGAGGATGTCCGTTTGACTATAACTAGGGCTTTTATTGTACAGCAAAAATACTGTACTGTAAAAATAAACAAACATCATGGGGCAGATTTATGAAAGTGTCTAGAGCACAAAAACTGTGTGATTGTTCTTGCCGCAAAGTAAAGATATTTAACATTGTTCTCTACCTCTCTTTCCAGACCTTCAGCAGTGAAAAACAGTAGGCATGCATAAAAGTCATCAGATTTCCCAAACCAGGGCCTGAAAGAAAAATTGATACATCCAGATATGAAGTATAATGCTCTGTTGTCTGTACTCCCTAAAATAATCAATTTGGCAAGTCTCCTAATACATCTCAGTAGCTTTTTTTTTTTTTTTTTTTAAGAAAGTCTTGAGGCCTACGCATAATGGTATATTCACATGTGGCAAATCTGTTGTAGAAAATTCTGTGACTGTCCTAATTTTATATATATATATATATATATATATATATATATATATATATATATATATATATATACACACACACACAGTACAGACCAAAAGTTTGGACACACCTTCTCATTCCAAGAGTTTTCTGTATTTTCATGACTATAAAAATTGTAGATTCACACTGAAGGCATCAAAACTATGAATTAACACATGTGGAATTATATACTTAACAAAAAAGTGTGAAACAACTGAAAATATGTCTTATATTCTAGGTTCTTCAAAGTAGCCACCTTTTGCTTTGATTACTGCTTTGCACACTCTTGGCATTCTCTTGATGAGCTTCAAGAGGTAGTCACCTGAAATGGTTTTCACTTCACAGGTGTGCCCTGTCAGGTTTAATAAGTGGGATTTCTTGCCTTATAAATGGGGTTGGGACCATCACTTGTGTTGTTCAGAAGTCAGGTGGATACACAGCTGATAGTCCTACTGAATGGAGTGTTAGAATTTGTATTATGGCAATAAAAAAGCAGCTAAGTAAAGAAAAACGAGTGGCCATCATTACTTTAAGAAATGAAGGTCAGTCAGTCCGAAAAATTGGGAAAACTTTGAAAGTGTCCCCAAGTGCAGTGGCCAAAACCATCAAGCGCTACAAAAAAACTGGCTCACATGAGGACCGCCCCAGGAAAGGAAGACCAAGAGTCACCTCTGCTGCGGAGGATAAGTTCATCCGAGTCACCAGCCTCAGAAATCGCAGGTTAACAGCAGCTCAGATTAGAGACCAGGTCAATGCCACATAGAGTTCTAGCAGCAGACACATCTCTACAACAACTGTTAAGAGGAGACTGTGTGCAGCAGGCCTTCATGGTAAAATAGCTGCTAGGAAACCACTGCTAAGGACAGGCAACAAGCAGAAGAGACTTGTTTGGGCCAAAGAACACAAGGAATGGACATTAGACCTGTGGAAATCTGTGCTTTGGTCTGGTGAGTCCAAATTTGAGATCTTTGGTTCCAACCACCGTGTCTTTGTGCGACGCAGAAAAGGTGAACGAATGGACTCTACATGCCTGGTTCCCACCGTGAAGCATGGAAGAGGAGGTGTGATGGTGTGGGGGTGCTTTGCTGGTGACACTGTTGGGGATTTATTCAAAATTGAAGGAATACTGAACCAGCATGGTTACCACAGCACCTTGCAGCGGCATGCTATTCCATCCAGTTTGCGTTTAGTTGGACCATCATTTATTTTTCAACAGGACAATGACCCCAAACACACCTCCAGACTGTGTAAGGGCTATTTGACCAAGAAGGAGAGTGATGGGGTGCTACGCCAAATGACCTGGCCTCCACAGTCACCAGACCTGAACCCAATCGAGATGGTTTGGGGTGAGCTGGACCGCAAAGTGAAGGCAAAAGGGCCAACAAGTGCCAAGCATCTCTGGGAACTCCTTTAAGACTGTTGGAAGACCATATCAGGTGACTACCTCTTGAAGCTCATCAAGAGAAAGCCAAGAGTGTGCAAAGCAGTAATCAAAGCAAAAGGTGGCTACTTTGAAGAGCCTAGAATAGAAGACATATTTTCAGTTGTTTCACACTTTTTTGTTAAGTATATAATTCCACATGTGTTAATTCATAGTTTTGATGCCTTCAGTGTGAATACAATTTTTATAGTCATGAAAATACAGAAAACTCTTGGAATGAGAAGGTGTGTCCAAACTTTTGGTCTGTACTGTATATATATTACACACACACACACAAACACAAACATATACAGTAGATAGATAGATAGATAGATAGATAGATAGATAGATAGATAGAGAAATCCATGTGCCTGCCACCTAAATATATACAAAACTAATATTATGTTCCATATATTTCTCCAACACATCTATAGGTTTGTTGATGTCATTTTAATGAGGCTGTTAGTCATGCATGACCAATAGAATACAGTACAACTTCTGCTGTATCCTCAGTGAAACAACACCTCACGAGAATGATATGCACAGACCTATACGGTTTGAACACAAGGGGGTGCTATTACAGGCAGATAACTAACATTTCTGCAACAAAACCTTGTTTTAGTAACAATACTTTTCAAGGTACCTCTAAAATGCATATTCATTTTATTTATTGCCATTTGATTTCACAGCACAACTTCTTTAAAGGGTGTGTTCACACAAAGGAATTTGCTGCGGATTTGGGAGCGGAATTCGTTTTCAATGGGAGACAGAGAAAGACGCGGAAAAAAGAAGTGTCCTGCTCGATCTTGCCGCGGATTCCGTGGCTCGAGACGCCCTTCTGATTAGGCCCATTCATTAGGCCTAATCAGGAGCGGGATGCAGCGACGGAATCCCAATGCACTGCATCGGCATCCCGTCGCAGCTAGACCATGGCGAAAATGCCGGTGGCGGAAAATAAAGAAAATTCATCTTCATTTTCCTCCATGTGAACCTACCCTAAAGGAGCAATAAATACAGAAAAGTGCACAAAAAAACCATCACTTCCTCCTTTAATCTCTTGCTTTCCTTTGATGCCACTGAGTCTCATATTACAATTAAAACACAGAAATATATAAAGAAATCTTCTCAGGATGTCTCATGAGCACAATCATTATCCTGTGTCTGGCTGAAAGACTGGCAGGACTGGCTATCCACCAGTAACGGGAACCGGTCAGTCTTAAAACTGTTGAGGGTCCCAATTGCCAATTCGCACTAGTTACTATATAAACAGGAGAAAGAACTGGCTGATGTTACCTAAACTTTTTTATTTCATAACTCGCTAGTGCAGGTGATGATACTAAACTTAGTAGCATATCTGATTAAAGAAACACTTTCTGAAACTGTTTAACTCCATAGTTCAGCAGTCTAAGCTCTAAGCTACTTAAGTCTATGGAGGGCAGGAGACACGGCTGTAGTCTGAAACTGAGCGTCTCCTCACAAAGCTGTATTATGAAGTGAAATGTTCTCAGCTCTGTGCGGAGATTAGACCCCAATTTATCTATGTGCTCTCTGCCTGCTCCTTCTCCTTACTCTCTTCTCTCCATAGACTTTAATGGGCTAAGGTAATGTCTGTGTACAGACACATACATATACAGTAAGGGGAGGGGGGAGGGAAGTAATATATTTAGGTACATTTTAAGTTGTTTTTTTTAAATAAAAAAAAAAAAAAAAAAAAAAAGGAACTTACTTAACTGAACTAAGCCCATCAATTGTGTTCAGCATTCTGTCATGAAGTTCTTCTTCCTGGTTCCGTTTTTGTGAAACAGTCCTAAATTAAGAACAGGCAGACATTATTATATAAATACATACTTGTTAGTATCTTCTCGTGACAAAGCTTAGTTCATGGCTATATCATCTTTCTATATGTAATAAATATATTGTATCTAACGTGTATATCAACCATTTCTTTTTCTTTGACAGTTTTGGGTGTAAATTCGTGAAGGGGTCCTGGCTGATATACATTTATGGTAACTCAGACAGCCTGTCATTGGTATTACCGTAATATGGATATTTAATATGTTGCATGGTTCTCTACCCCCTAAGAAACTGGTTTACTGGAACAAAAATCACATATTAAAGTGGTTATCCGGGATGAAATAAAAATTAACTCCTAAACTAAACCCCGCCCAACTTCTAATTTACTTATATTAAAAAAAAAAAAAAAAAAAATCTATGATTACCCATATAACTCACATGACCGCCCCAGGGACACTTTCTGATAATCCGGTGACGTTCCGTTTCCCCATTTCCGAATGTCACCATTACTCCACCCCCCCCCAAACCCCATCATAATTATGTCCCTTTCTCTCCCGGAACAGCTCCTCCCCTCTTCCTCTCTGCCAGCACTTGAACAGTTTTGAGGTCCCTGCGACACATGCACAGTAGAGATAGCACTCCAGGACTGTGTACGCGCTTGCAAATAGGAAGAGAGGATTCTCCAACCTGCGCACAGTGAAAGAAAAGGAGGATTCGTCTCCCAGAGAGGAAGACAGGTAAGTATGATGAGGTGGGGGGGGGCTTAGTGAGTTGGGAAGGGGGCTAGTAGTAGTGGGCGAGATAGCTAGACAGGGAGGGGGTGTAACGGAGTGAGAAAGGAGGATGGGGCAGTGAGAGGGAGGTAGTGTTGAAGCTACACAGGAAGCTACACAATGTAAACAAATGCAGAAGATGCCAGGAGCTCCCAGAGACACCCACAAATCACTCAAAACACTGCTAAAGGTATACGGGTGTAGTTATTAACCCATTAATAACACTAACAGACCTTTTTAAAAAAAAAAGATTTTTTTGCTCGGAAAACCCCTTTAAAGGGGTATTCCCACATACATAACCATTTTTAAATTTGTAGATAAGTAAAAGTTAAACATTTTTGCAAGTATAAGTAATTAAACATTTTGCAGAGTTTTAAAGATTTTTTCTAAATATCTTGTGGCCACAGTCTTGTTGTCTTGATCAGTTGCCAATGGATACGACCATGAATGCAGGATCTTTCTAAGGTCAGAAAATCAGCAATGGTTTTCTTATCTTGGCCGGGATATCGTGTGGTACATGTAGTGTCCCTGCCTGATAACCCAGCTTCAATAAGAAAATCATGGCTGGGTTTTTGACAAGTCCCAGACCATATAAAGTTTCTGCATTTGTGGTCGTATCCATTGGCAACCGATCAAGACCACAGACTGTCACCACTAAGATAGTTAGAGAAAAACTTTAAAACTCTGCAGAATTTTTAACTACTTATATTTGCAAAAATGTTTAACTTTTAATTATCTACAAATATAGATATGGTTATGATCATGGGAATACCCCTTTAAGCTTCACACATTAGTTTTCTTACTGTGTATTTAAAAGATTAGAGATTATTATACTCTTGACAGGAAATCATTTTTCAGTTTTGCTTTAAACAAAAAAGCAGGGATTTTACATACCTTTCTGTATTAACTTGGCGACCCATACTTTGCAGAGCAAATTCCTACAAAAACAAATATTACATGAGTTATAGGAGCAAACAAGAGCTAAATCTATTTTCAATAATTCTATTATGATAAGGAATAACCTAAACACATTCAACAAGACCAAACTTTGGACCCCTTCCCCTCTGCAGGTAGTTCATGCAGATTCAGCTTAGGGGTGGAGATGTCCTGGGCACAATTTTTTTCCAACATACCATCTAAATTAACTTTGTCTTGTTTAATAACTACAGTTGTGCTCAAAAGTTTACATACCCCGTCAGATTTTTTGTTTTTTGGCCATTTTTCAGAGAATATGAATGATAACACAAAAACTTTTTCTCCACTCATGGTTAGTGGTTGGTTGAAGCCATTTATTGTCAAACTTCTGTATTTTCTCTTTTTAAATCAGAATGACAACCAAAAACATCAAAATGACCCTGTTCAAAAGTTCACATACCCCAGTTCTTAATACCGTGTATTGCCCCTTCTAACATCAATGACAGCTTAAAGTCTTTTGTGGTAATTGTGGATGAGGCTCTTTATTTTCTCAGATGGTAAAACTGCCCATTCTTCTTGGCAAAAAGTCTCCAGTTCCTGTAAATTCCTGGGCTGTCTTGCATGTACTGCGTGCTTGAGATCTCCCCAGAGTGGCTCAGTGATATTGAGGTCAGGAGACTGAGATGGCCCCTCCAGAACCTTCACTTTCTTCTGCTGTAGCCAATGACAGGTCGACTTGGCCTTGTGTTTTGGATCGGAGTCATGTTGGAACGTCCAAGTACGTCCCATGCCAGCTTCCTGGCTGATGAGTGAAAATTTGCCTCCAGTATTTGCCGATAACGTTCTGCATTCATCTTTCCTTCAACTTTGACCAAGTTTCCTGTGCCTTTGAAGCACACACATCCCCACATCATCAGTGATCCACCTCTGTGCTTTACAGTAGGAATGGTGTTCCTTTCATCATAGGCCTTGTTGACACCTCTCCAAATTTAACGTTTATGGTTGTGGCCAAAAAGTTTGATTTTTGTCTCATCACTCCAAATTACCTTGTTCCAGAAGTTTTGAGGCTTGCTGTTTGGCGTATTGAAGGCGAGATTCTTTGTGGCATTTGTGCAGTAATGGCTTTCTTCTGGCAACTCGACCATGCATCCCATTTTTCTTCAAGTGCCTCCTTATTTTGCATCTTGAAACAGCCACACCGATAGTTTTCAGAGAGTCCTGTATTTCAGCTGATGTTATGTGTGGGTTTTTCTTTGCGTCCCGAACAATTTTCCGGGCCATTGTGGACGAAATTTTGGTTGGTCTACCTGACCGTGGTTTGGTTTCTGGGCATGTTATCAGGTCAAAATCACCAGGTTATGTGAACTTTTGAACAGGGTCATTTTGATGTTTTTGGTTGTCTTTATGATTTAAAAAGAGAAAACACAGAAATTTGACAAAAAATGTCTTCAACCAACCACTAACCATGAGTGGAGAAAAAGTTTTTGTGTTTTATTCATATTCTCTGAAAAAAATGACAAAAAAACAAAAAATCTGCCGGGGTAGTTTTTAGCACAACTGTATGTGGGAACTGGCAGAGTCCCTTTAACTGTTAGTACTGGATATTATGATCACCAAACTTATCCTTAAATTCTGGCAAAATGTGTTGACTACATTGCCTACTGACTAATACTGGCATCTCTGAGTGGTTGTTGCTAATATCCCTTACAGTCCAAGTTAGTGAAGGTGTCAATGTCAAGCGTCCTAGGAGTATAGGGCAGTGAAGAGATTAATGTCAAGATCCCTGGTGTTCTAGGATAGGGAAGTGGTTAATATTAGCATTTTTGGTGATGTGAATTAGTTAAAGATTAAGATCTCTGCAGCTGCTAACAGTAAGTTTATCACAATGGGGCTGAAGTAAAAAACGCTGATCTTTATAATCCATGCCCTATCAGAGTTTGTGCCTAATTTATGACATAGTGAACACCTTGTCATACATTACTTGTATCCTCTGGGGGCTGTACACCTAAATAGAAATCTACGCCAGCTACTTGCTGATGTAAATGATGATTGATCCGATGTCCCCGTCCCCACCATGCCTCCTCTGATGTGTGGGGTGCAAAACGTAAAAAGTTGCAGATTTTGCGTAAAAATTTTGGTTTGTATCCAGTTATCTGACGCACAAGCCATGCTATATCTGCCTTTATATGCTCAGACTTCCTGTAGCCCTGCACTGATCACAAAGATCAGTATAAGGCAGGGGATATAGTGAAACCACAGTAACCAGAATCCTAGTCAGAAACCAAAAAAAAAATCCAGCCAAACATATTGGAGCAAAGTAAGGATTATACATTAGTCACCGGGCAGTGAGTGGGTTTAAGTGTACAGTCACATGTTTTGGCCCCCATTTGCAGTCACACATCACACCTCCATGCTGTGGGCTGGAATTTCCAGAAGATTCTTATAATGAGCTGCATAGTTTGCCAGTAATTTCACAGTTTTGCCCACAAAAAAAAGAGTTAACAATCCTTATAATAGTAAAACTGTATCCCCAGCCATTCATAATCTACATTATTTCTGAATCCTGCCTACCACATGTGGCCGTGGTTTCCAGCCATGTGCAGCAACCACAATCTAAAGTTAAACAGTTCAGAATCAGAATTAACCATTGCTTTGCTGCAGCAGAGTATGGAGAGCAAAAGAATACAATTACAACTACATAGCTCCCAACCGTCCCGCATCTGGCGGGACAGTCCCGATTTTACACTGCTGTCGCGCGGTCCCGCATAGCTCACAATTTGTCCCGCTATGCCCCTGAAGTGTTTTGCTATTAACAAACTTTATTAGGGTAGGGTAAAGGTTAAATGGTAGATGCTAAATCCTAGTGGCTAAAGGACCTTTGATGACGTCATGACCATGTGATCAGACTCTTGTGTGGGCGGAGCTATTCTGGATACTGCTGGACAGTGTGATGTTACACAGAGGAAGCTGCTGGGAATGAGAGTGATCGAAGATGAGGATAGAAGAGACAGCATGTGTGACCAAGAGGGGGAAACTGGGGGCAGACGTAGGTGGCAGTTAAACTGAAGGCACTTGAAGGGGGCAATTTAACTGGTGGCAGATAAAGGGAGACATTAAATTGGTGATACCCTGTTTCCCCGAAAATAAGACAGCGTCTTATATTAATTTTTTCTCCCAAAGATGTGCTATGTCTTATTTTCAGGGGATGTCTTATTTTTTTTTTCACTGAAGAAGAATTCCCATTTATTGCTGAACAAAAAAATTAACATTTATTATATACGGTACTGTACAGTAGTTGTCATTACAAACCAGCATAACCAGACAAACTGTGAATCCTATCAAGAATTTCTTACTACTACCGTACCATTATTTCCATGTACAACAATTAACAGTATGGTACATTTACGGTATGAATAGAAAGTAAAATTTATTCAATGACAGTTATGTTATCATCTTCTAGGACATCATCATAACAATCCAAACCATTAATTTCCCTGCACACAGTATCATTCCACATAGTGGCCCCTGCACACAGTATTATGCCCCATAGTGGCCCCTGCACACAGTATCATTCCCCATAGTGGCCCCTGCACACAGTATTATATCCCATAGTGGCCCCTGCACACAGTATTATATCCCATAGTGGCCCCTGCACACAGTATTATATCCCATAGTGGCCCCTGCACACAGTATTATTCATCATAGTGGCCCCTGCACACAGTATTATGCCCCATAGTGGCCCCTGCACACAGTATCATTCCCCATAGTGGCCCCTGCACACAGTATTATATCCCATAGTGGCCCCTGCACACAGTATTATATCCCATAGTGGCCCCTGCACACAGTATTATATCCCATAGTGGCCCCTGCACACAGTATTATATCCCATAGTGGCCCCTGCACACAGTATTATTCCCCATAGTGGCCCCTGCACACAGTATTATATCCCATAGTGGCCCCTGCACACAGTATTATATCCCATAGTGGCCCCTGCACACACTATTATTCCCCATAGTGGCCCCTGCACTGAGTATTTTGCCCCATAGTGGCCCCTACCACGTATTATTCCCCAGTGGCCCCGCACACAGTATTATTCCCATAGTGGCCCCTGCACACAGTATTACATCCCATAGTGGCCCCTGCACACAGTATTATTCCCCATAGTGGCCCCTGCACACACTATTATATGTCCCATTGTGGACCACCCATGAACAATTATTATACTCTGGAGTCTTTCCAGACCCCGGATTATAATGATCGGAGACCCAAGGGAGGATACAAACATAAAAAAACAACGTTGCTTACCTGTTCCTCTCTCCGGTCCACTCCCAAGTGACCCCAGGCTGCCTGGAGCCCCCAGTACCTGGTTGATCCTGCCGAGACCTGCGGAAGTCAGCGCTGTGTTTCCATAGCGCTGACTTCCTGTATAGACTGCAAGACACGTGTATGCTCGTGTCTTGCAGTCTATAGTACTGAGGCAGAGATCAAAGCATCTCTGGCTCAGGTGTCCTATGGGACACAAGAAAAAGTGAAAAAAAAAAATAAAGTATGTGAAAAAAATTAATAAAAGAATAAAGCCCCAAAAATTCCCTTTTCCTATATAAAATGAATTATATAAAAAATAAACCTAAAAATTTATAAAAACAATACATATTTGGTATCGTTGCGTCCATAACAACCTGTACAATAAAACTGAAACCATATTTAATGTACACGGTGAAAGTCGGGGGAAAAAAAACGGAAAAAACCCGCCAAAAGTAACGATTTTTCGCCATCTCACCTTACAAAATATGCCATAAAAAGTGATCAAAAAGTCATATGTACCCCAAAACAGAACCAATAAAAAGCACAGGTTGTCCCGCAAAAAATAAGCCCTAAACCAACTCTCTAAACTGAAAAATAAAAATGCTACGCATCTTAGAATATGGCGATGCAAAAAAAATTGATTTATGTCCCCAAATGGGTTTTTGTTCTGCAAAATTGGTATTGCATAAAAAAAACAGTATAAATGAGGTATCGCCGTAATCGTACCGACCCGTAGAATAAAGGTAACCTGTTACTTACGCTCTACGCTGCATGGTGAAAAATTTAAAAGATAAAACGCAGTGCCAGAATTGATGGGGTTGTTTTTTAATCCACCAAGAAAGAGTTAATAAAATTTATTTAATAAGTTGTAAGCACCTAAAAATGATGTCATTAAAAAATACATCTCACCCTGCAAACAACAAGCCCTCATATGGCTATATCACCAGAGAAATAAAGAAAATATAGCTCGTACAATGTGAAGACAAAAACCCCAAAAATCGCCAAATCATTAGAACATAACTGGCTGCGGCAGGAAGGGAATGTATAAGCTGTGCGAGCGTATATCAGGGGACACCCCAGATTTAGAGCTTACGAGGGATAATAAACCAGAAGTGACCCCCAGAGTGACCTCCCCAATAATAGGAACTACTGGGGAAATAGTAGGGAATTTAGTGTACCCAATGTACTACGCACAGCTTACATATTCATTCACTTTTCCCCATCTGCTGTGCAGTCACGTCTGGGATACTAATGCTCGCTACACCCCTTGATAAATTCTTTGAGGGGTGCAGTTTTCAAAATGGGGTCACTCCTTAGGGGATTCCACTTTACTGGTACTTTAGAGGCTCTGCAAACATGACATGGCATCCAGATCCCAAACATCTGAATCTGCGCTCCAAAAGCCACATAGTGCTCCTTCCCTTCTGCGCCCTACTGTGTGCCCAAACCGCAGTTTATACCCACATGTATGACACTGGTGTACCCAGGATAAGGTACTTAATGTCATATATGGGTATAAACTCCTGTTTGGGCACAGCCGGGTACAGAAGGGAAGGAGCGCTATTTGGTTTTTGGACGCCATTGCACTTTTGCAGAGCTGAAATGCCAGTACAGTGGAATACCCTGACATGTCACCCCATTTTGGAAACTGCACCCCTGAAGGAATTTATCCAGGGGTACAGTGAGCATTTTTAACCCCCAAGTGTTGCTATGAAAGGTGAATACGCAGCTGATGATGAAAGGTGAAAATGACAATTATTCCAGGAATACATCATTTCAGTGCGTAATATGTTGTGCCCGGCTTGTATCAGAGATGAACGCTCCAAAAGCTGTTGTGCCCGGGATCCCCGCGCACCAGTTTTTGGAGTGTGTGTCTGTGCAGACATAAACTGGGCACAACATATTGGGCACTGAAATGGCGTATCTATAGAAAAATTTCATTTTTAACTTTTCATTATCAGCTGCGCATTCATTTTTGGAAATTAAAAGAATGTAACACTTAAGGGTTAATAATGCTCGCTACCCCACTTGATAAATCCCTTGAAGGGTATAGTTTCCAAAATGGGGTGACATGTCTGCGGATTCCACTTTACTGACAATTCATGGGCTCTGCAAAAGTGGCATGGTGTCCAAAAAGCAAACTGTGCTCTAAAAACCAAAATTGCGCTCTTTCCCTTCTGTGCCCGGCTGTGCCCAAACAGCAGTTTATACCACATATGGCGTTGTTAAGTACGTTATCCTGGGTACATCAGTGTCATACATGTGGGCATAAACTGTCATTTGGGCACACAGCAGGGCGCAAATGTGAAGGAGCACTATGTGCTTT
Source organism: Leptodactylus fallax (assembly GCA_947044405.1). NCBI lineage: Eukaryota > Metazoa > Chordata > Amphibia > Anura > Leptodactylidae > Leptodactylus > Leptodactylus fallax. Next base: position 4,786,040 of record CAMRHE010000100.1, read on the forward strand.
TGGAGCGCATATTTAGATGTTGTTTTTTTGGACGCCATGTCACATTTGCAGAGACCCTAAAATTGCCCCTACAAAATGGGGGTCACTTCTTGGGGAATTCCAATTTACTGGCACCTCCAGGGCTCTGCAAAAATATCATGGCGACCAGAAAGTCCCTCTAAATCTGTACTCCAAAAGCTAAAAAACCACAGTGCTCCTTCCCTTCTGAGCCCTGCTGCGTGCCCAAGCAGCAGTTTATACCCACATATATAATTTTTTTGTCCCCGGGATAGCCCACTTAATAGTTTTAGGAGTGTATGTCTCTGATGCCACAAAGTGGCCGCAACGTATTAGGCACTGAAATTGAATATTTCTTTAAAAACTTTAATTTTCACTTTGTACATTAATTTTTGGGAAGCATTTTTAGGCTCTAAATGATAATACCCCTTGATACATTCCTTGAGGGGTGTAGTTTCTAAAATGGGGTCACTTTTGAGAGGTTTCCATTATATTGGTACTTTAGGGGTTCTGCAAATGTGACATGGCATCCAAAAACTATTCCAGCAAAATCTGCCCTCCAAAAGCTAAATAGTGCTCTTTCCATTTTGAGCCCTGCCATTTACCCATGCAGCAGATTACAACCACATATGGGGCATTTCTGTGTTCAGGAGAAATTGTGTAACAAACTTTGGGGTGCTTTTTCTCCTTTGTCCTCTTGTGAAAATGAAAAATTTGGGGCTAAATTGATGGTTTATTGGAAAAAAAGTAATTTTTCATTTTAATGTCCCAATGTTAATAAAATCTGTGAAACAGCTGTGAGGTCAAAATGTTCACCATACCCCTAGATAAATTCTATAAGGGGTGTAGTTTCCAAAATGGGGTCACTTTTTGGGGGTTTGTATTATATTGGTACTTTAGGGGCTCTGCAAATGCGACATGGCATCCGAAAACTATTCCAGCAAAATCTGCCCTCCAAAAGCTAAATAGCGCTCTTTCCATTTTGAGCCCTGCCATTTACCCATGCAGCAGATTACAACCACATATGGGGCATTTCTGTGTTCAGGAGAAATTGTGTAACGAACTTTGGGGTGCTTTTTCTCCTTTGTCCTCTTGTGAAAATGAAAAATTTGGGGCTAAATTGACGGTTTATTGGAAAAAAAGTAATTTTTCATTTTAATGTTCCATTGTTAATAAAATCTGTGAAACAGCTGTAGGGTCAAAATGCTCACGGTACCCCTTGATATGTTCTGTGAGGGGTGTAGTTTCCAAAATGGGGTCACTTTTAGGGGGTTTCCTCTGCAAATGCGACATGGTACCTGAAAACTATTCCAGCAAAATCTGCCCTCCAAAAGCTAAATAGCGCTCTTTCCATTCTGAGCCCTGCCATGTACCCATACAGCAGATTACGACCACATATGGGGTACTGCTGTGTTTAGGAGCAATTATTTTGCAAACTGTGGGGTGCTTTTTCTCCTTTAACCCATTGTGAAAATGAAAACTTTGGGGATAAAGTGACATTTTAGTAATGTTTCATTTATACATCCCAGTGCTAGCAAAAGCTGTGAAACGACTGTAAGGTCAAAATGCTCACTATACCCCTATATGAATTCTGTGAGGGGTGTAGTTTCCAAAATGGGGTCACTTTTTGGGGTTTTCCTTTGTATTGGTACTCTACGGGCTTTGCAAATGAGACATGGCACCTGAAAACTATTCCAGCAAAATCTGTTTTTCAGACGCCCAGTGTCACTCCTTCCCTTCCGTGCGCTGCCATTCGCCCAAACATCAGTTTACACCCACTTGTGGGGTATTTCCGTGCTCGGGAGAAATTGCATAACAAACTGTGAGATGCATTTTTTTCCTTTAACCCTTTGTGAATGTGTTAATTTTAGGGCTAAATTAAGGAATTAGTGGGAAAAAATTAAATGTCTAAATTTCACCTCCATATTGTTTTAATTCCAGTGAAATTCTTAAAGGGTTAACAAACTTCCCAAATATTATTTTGAATTATTTGAGGGGTGCAGTTTTGAAAATGGGGTGATTTATGGGGGTTTCTAATATATAGGCCATTATAATCCTCTTCAGAACTGAAGTGGTCCCTAAAAAATTAGTTTGGGAAATTTTCTTGTAAATCTGCAAAATCGCTGTTACACTTGTAAGCCTTCTAACATCCAAAATAAATTACAGGACGATTAAAAGATGATGCCGATATAAAGCAGAGATATGGTAGATAATATGTATTAATGTATTTGGGTGGTATGACTATCTATCTGAAAAGCAGAGCATTTCACATTTTGAAAATTGCAATTTTTTTCCAAATTTCCATCAAATTTCCTATTTTTTTTATAAATAAATACAAAAATATTCATTAGTGTTTACCACTAACATGAAGTACAATGTGTCACAAAAAAACAGTCTCAAAATCACTTGTGTAAGTTAAGACGTCTCAAAGTTATTGCCATATAAAGTGACACATGTCAGTTTTGAAAAACGAGGCCTGGTCCTTAACGCACTTTTAGGCTGGGTCCTTAAGGGGTTAATGTCCCCCTCTAGTTTCTGCCAGTTTAAACTGGGGCACGAGGAGAGGGACTTAATACTGTGGGGCAATTGGACGGGAACATTATAATGTGGGGGCATATAATGTTAGGGTGACTGTATGAGCATTATACTGCGTGAGGGCACATGGAAAATTAGATGAGAATGGGCGGAGTCAATGTAGAAGTGGGTGAAGCTAAATTTGCCGTGGCGCACATAGAGCGCTGCATATTTTGTCCCTCTTTCTGTCCTTTGAAAGTTGGGAGGTATGCAACTATCTATCACCAGGGTGAAGCATATTAAAACAGGGCGAGATTTCAGCACAGCTCCCTCAAAGAAGGGGGAAGGAAGCAGGGAATATTAGAGTAGTGTTGAGTGTGGTAATTTGGAGAATCTGAGCAATAAACTTTTTTACAATGAATTTTACATGGGTCCTCAATGTAGCATTGGTGTCAAATAATCTTATCAAAGTAAACTGTAAAATTCAGCCACCAGATGGCTGTAATCGGTCAGGAAAAGGAGGGGCTGATCATCCCATGACTTCACTACAACGGTATAATGTGTTTTCTTGTTAAAACAACAACCCAATAGTTTCTTAACAAAATCATTTTTATTTTACTCTAGGAAAGAGTTAAGCAATGAGTCACATTCATGTATTCACATGGCATTTCCCATACCTTGGTGGACATACAAAGATGATTAGTTACAACTTTTTTTCAACCATACTGAGTATCAATAAGCAGTAGGTTCCATGTCCTACAGTGTTAACTATCACTTAACGCTCATCACAATGTCATGACTGCATAACTACATCCTGTGAAAGAAGAATTCGCCGCGGTGTAATTTTTTGTCATGCGACCAGTTATCAGACTCTTCAACTGATACATCAGCTCAGGTGCAAACAGGAAGTCAGTTTCTCTATTCCTCACCTCGAGTTTCTCATAGGAATAAATAGATAAAATGACTTCATGTCCACACATGAGATGACTTGCCAGTCACATGACACAAAATGTCACCACTGGTAGTTCTTTAATTGATTTGTAAAACGATACTGGCAAGAAGTTACATGCGATTTACAATTCAGGTGACCTTATGTATCATTATTCACAAAATGCTTCTAAACAGAACAATATTGTAGAATGTCACTAACCCGTTTTGGCTTTCCATTTGTAACTGATGTCACAGTGGCTGAGGGCTCACTTGAGTCAAGATGAGAGAAAGGTCTTGCTGCGCCCCATGATTCCAGGTATCTTGTCATCCTCACTGATGGTCGAACCTTGAGACCATCATTTACTCGAGTCCTAGAAATGTGGTGGTTCTGGATGTGCCGTTCTTTTGACTAGAAATTATACAAAACACTATTTATTTGCATTAAACATACTCCTCTAATCCACAATGAAGTCAAGTGTGAGGTGGATTTCCACCGTTCAATGCCACAGTGATTTTAGGCTACTATCTTTATAAATCTAAAGTTGGCCATACAGTTTAGAGAGCTGTTGGCTGAACTCATCCATTCACATGTAAGCTTAGTTTGGCTGAGAGATGCCTATTCTGGGCTAGGAGAGGAGACTCATCTGGCTGCGGCTTTTTTCTCTCAGAACAAAAGTACTGAGCAGATGAATTTCAACAGTCTGATCCTTTTTCCCCCTGACATCTGCCATTGAACATGTAATGTAGATGGGTGCCTGCTGACTCTCCTTCAGATGAACCTACTAAATCGGCATGTTAGGTCACCACACATCTAAAGCTGTGCCCGGATTCTGCTCGGGAATTCCATCCCCAAATCCACTTGAAAAATGCGGAGAAAGGTCCTGCAAGCAGGACTTTTCTCTCTGCATTTTTCAGGCTGGAAACCGGATGGAAACCCGGCAGATCCCATTATAGTCTGTCTATGGGATACGCGGAAACCCGAACGCAGGTGTGAACCTATCGTCATGCTTCTCCAGATACAAAGGACCAGATCACCTACAGTGTTTCTTATTATTATTCCTCAGTGGAGGAGACAGCTGACTATGGGTAATGTGTTTGGCCTTACATTGTATAATCCTTTTTAGTTGGCACTTATGGGTATATGAGTTTGTCTATAGCATCACTCTGTGACATTATTGTTATACAGTGTTGTTCAATGGCTTGGGTTTGTATTCTTCCTAATTAATGTGGCTATTATCAATTATTTTGATCAAAGTTACTATTAGTGACACTGCATTTGTGTGCTGTTTTTTCCTGTGCTTGGGCACTTTGTACCAATCTTTTTGAAATTGATTGTTTTAACTATTGCTTAATAAAGAGTGTAAGGGGCCATTCACATCACGTTTTTTTACATCTGCAAAAAATGGAATAAAAAAAACGGATGCAAACAGATGGCCTTCCATTTCCATAGACATCAATGTTAAAAGAAAAACGGATCAGTTGCTGTCCGGTTTTTTTTGGACAGACACAAAAGTATGGTATACTACGTTTTTGTGTCCCTCAAAAAAACGGACAACAACGGATCCGTTTTTCTTTTAACATTGATGTCTATGGAAATGGAAGGCCATCTGTTTGCATCCGTTTTTTTAATCCTTTTTTTGCATCCGTTAAACTGATGTAAAAAACTTGATCTGAATGGAACATAATTTGTTTTACTACATTTGCCTGTTAAACTTCACCTTTTTTATGGGTTTTGTGGCTTGTATTATTTAGAAGGACGGCATTTTTTGAGGTCTGTGTAATTGCTACTGTCTGTCTGTCTATTTTTCTGCTATCTTCATTTGGTGTTCCTATACCAGGTTCTTGTTCATACTGTTTCATTCACAGCCATATCTGTGTAATTTTACTATACATAGCTCATAAGATATGTTGATGTTAAAATTAAGAGGTTCTACAAAGCTTCCCTCTTGATGATATGTAAAAATAAATTTATGCTCCATTAGTTGTCTCAGGGAGACAACTCCATTTCAACTGGAAGTCGGAACAGTGATCAGCTGCTCACCAGTCCAGTGTCTATAGGTCTTGCCATACATGTCCCATCCAGTGGACCAACCAAGGAAAATGCAACCGTTCAAATGATAGCCTGACATGTAATGTATTAATGGGATGAGTCACCCAGAGCAAGAGCCATTCTTACACACTTATAAAGCAGCGTTCCCCACAACAACCCATATTCCTTAATAGGACAAACAACTGAAAAGTTAAAGGGGTAGTATGTGGAAAACAATCATCATTCCTATATAAGCCATTTGGACATTCTAAAACTATGACAGTTGAAGGACTTGTCCTACATACAGGAACCTCTTCTACGAGCTAGAAAGGAGAGTCATTCTCGTAGGTTAGAGTCAACTTTGTATTACATGGATGGCTATTTAACTGAAAGGCTGCTATGTAATACAATACCTCTCATGAACCAGTCACTGCAGGGGAAAAGTTAGGCTAGCCACAGCTGCTACATCACTTATTTTCCTTACTTTCACTGGAAATAGGGGGTTAATAAACACTAAACCTTGAAAACAGCCCGATACTATTATCCACTTTTTGCACTAAATTTTACAGTATGCACTATGCATTCCATTAGGTCTATCTGCCAAACCAGGTTCATCCGTCAGACCACCAGCTAGTGAAATATGAATCATTATTCCAGAAAACATTTCCACACTTCAGAGCTTGTGTGCAGCTTTGGAACTTCATTTGATGGCTTCCAACATACTGTACTCATGCAGATGCTGTTTTTGGACTATTTTTTGTACTGATGTAAAGGAGGATATGTGATTTTTTTTTTTTTTTTTTTAACTTGGCACTCACTCCAACATTTGATAACCCTGCTCCATAAATTTTATGTGGTTGTTGCTACTCCTAGATGCTACCACTTCATAGTAATAGCAATTACAGTTAAGATTTCTTTTACTAAACGTTTATGGTCTATGTTGAGCATACAGTATATGTGGGGAAGTATATGTTCAAGACGACCTTTCATATCCTTCAAGATGTAGCTGCAAAGCTACAGCACCGATATCTCTGGCACCGAAGCACATACCTTCAAATTCAGCGCACTGCAGCAGTATATATGTCATATCTTAGAGGACATGAAAGGTCCTCTTTACATAGATGCCTGTTATGAATGTCATACAATCATCACTGGTAGGGTTTCATTGTATACAGGAAGAAAAAAAAAAAAAAAAAAAAAAACCACGATATACGTTCAACATAATGATTACACCATGTAACAATTTTCAAAAAAATATTTGTTCCCAGTTGTTAAGTGTGTTTTCCTGATTGTTTGTACCTTAAATGAATAGAAAAAAGTTATTATTCCCTGTAAACTTTGCTTTTGTGGTCAGCACAATGATATTTTGAAATTGATCTATTTTTAAGAATATTCACAATATTTCAAGATACTTAAGAAGCTTCTGGAATTGTGAGAACTATCAAGAAGTTTCTAGAACTGCCCAGAATTATCTAGAACTTTCTGGGACTGTACAGAATTGTAGGTAGCTGTATAACTACAGTTATATAGGGCCACTATAGCCCTTCCTGAGAGACGGAGAGACAGGATGTAATTGATTGGGATTGCAAAGTAAGTGGGCAATGGCCATCACAGACAAAGGGGAATTGACCTAGACAGACAGGTGTGAATTCAATATCTATTCAGATTCTGATAACGACAGTATTCACACTTCACACTTCACACCCATTACAGGAGGAGCTTAGGAATGTAAATGTATATATTGTGTGTTACTCTGGTACCGGGTGATCAATCTTGCTCTGCTGAATCCTCAGTACACTCTTGAACTTTAATACTGCATGGAATAAAGACCATTTTTATCAAGTTTAGAGAGACATCCTTTTTCCTTACAGTTCACAGCAACTTAGTCAATTTAGATGGCATCAAGAGGTTGCATACATCCAGCAGACGCATTTTGCTACGTATGTGGCCAGTTTATAAAGACAGGAGCGAAAAAGTACTCTGTGGAAGCATCTGCTAAGATGTGTGAGGCCTACAAAGCATACCTCCCAACAGAACCAGTAACGCAGCTCATACAATTCATCCTTAGCCACAACCATTTTACCTTTGGAGAGGATCTACAGTCATATGAAAAAGTTTGGGCCCCCCCAAAAACCCTAAACATTTTTAGTTCAAAAAATTGGGGTGGTGCCAACACCCCCCACAAAAAAAAATAACTAACAAACAAAACAAAAAAAAATCATTCAAGAAAAAAAGGGGGGTATTGTACTACCAGAAAATGTGCAATATGCATTAAACCAAAATTTGACCGGTGCAAAAATTTGGGACCCTTATCATTTTATTGATTTGAATACTCCTAACTACTTTTTACTGACTTACTGAAGCACAAAATTGGTTTTGTAACCTCACTGAGCTTTGAACTTCATAGCCAGGTGTACCAATCATGAGAAAAGGTATTTAAGGTGGCCAATTGCAAGTTGTTCTCCTATTTGAATCTCCTCTGAAGAGTGGCATCATGGGCTCCTCAAAACAACTCTCAAATGATCTGAAAACAAAGATTGTTCAACATAGTTGTTCAGGGGAAGGATACAAAAAGTTGTCTCAGAGATTTAACCTGTCAGTTTCCACTGTGAGGAACATAGTAAGGAAATGGAAGACCACAGGGACAGTTCTTGTTAAGCCCAGAAATGGCAGGCCAAGAAAAATATCAGAAAGGCAGAGAAGAAGAATGGTGAGAACAGTCAAGGACAATCCACAGACCACCTCCAAAGAGCTGCAGCAGCATCTTGCTGCAGATGGTGTCACTGTGCATCGGTCAACAATACAGCACACTTTGCACAAGGAGAAGCTGTATGGGAGAGTGATGCGAAAGAAGCCGTTTCTGAAAGCACGCCACAAACAGAGTCGCCTGAGGTATGCAAAAGCACATTTGGACAAGCCAGCTTCATTTTGGAAGAAGGTCCTGTGGACTGATGAAACAAAGATTGAGTTGTTTGGTCATACAAAAAGGCGTTATGCATGGCGTCAAAAAAACACAGCATTCCAAGAAAAACACTTGCTACCCACTGTAAAATTTGGTGGAGGTTCCATCATGCTTTGGGGCTGTGTGGCCAATGCCGGCACCGGGAATCTTGTTAAAGTTGAGGGTCGCATGGATTCAACTCAGTATCAGCAGATTCTTGAGAATAATGTACAAGAATCAGCGACGAATATGAAGGCCCCCCAGCAGATCTTGAGAAAAGACAAGAACAGCGACGATTGAGCGCCGGGATGGATATTTCAGCAAGACAATGATCCAAAACACAGCTCCAAATCTACTCAGGCATTCATGCAGAGGAACAATTACAATGTTCTGGAATGGCCATCCCAGTCCCCAGACCTGAATATCATTGAACATCTGTGGGATAATTTGAAGCGGGCTGTCCATGCTCGGTGACCATCAAACTTAACTGAACTGGAATTGTTTTGTAAAGAGGAATGGTCAAAAATACCTTCATCCAGGATCCAGGAACTGATTAAAAGCTACAGGAAGCGACTAGAGGCTGTTATTTTTGCAAAAGGAGGATCTACTAAATATAAATGTACTTCTGTTGAGGTGCCCATACTTTGCACCAGTCAAATTTTGGTTTAATGCATATTGCACATTTTCTGTAGTACAATAAACCTCATTTCAAACCTGAAATATTACTGTGTCCATCAGTTATTAGATATATCAAATTGAAATGGCTGTTGCAAACACCCAAATATTTAGAACTAAAAATGATTAAGATTAATAGGGGTGCCCAAACTTTTTCATATGACTGTATATCTACAGCGAATGGGAACTTCAATGGGGACCAGATGTGCACCCCAATATGCAAATCTCTTTATGGCAGAACTGGAAGGAGCATATTTATCAACATGCACCACCAAACCTATGATTTACCTTCGTTATATCGATGATATCCTTGTCATCTGGACTGCAGGTGAGGAGGCCCTACTTCAAATCCATAAGGACTTCAATGATTTTCACCCTACAATCAACCTTAAACTTAGCTATTCAGGGGAGTGAAATTCCCTTTCTGGATACCACAATATACATCAAAGACCACCGGCTACTCACATCGATATACCACAAACCCATAGACAGAACGGCCTACCTGAGAAACGACAGCTTCCACCCCAAGCACACAAGACAATCTATTATCTACAGCCAGGCTATACGATACAATCGTATTTGCTCCGACAAAGCAGACCTGGACAAGCACCTCCAGGATCTAAAGATGAAATTTCTCCGATTGGGATACAAACCAAAAGTGACAGACAACCAATTAAACAAAGCGGCAGCCATTAACAGAGACAGTCTGCTCACATATAAAAAGACCCAGAAAGAAACCCGAGTGCCCCTAGTTGTCACCTACAACCCACAGCTGCAGATCCTACGAAGGATTGCCAAGGAGCTCCAACCTGTGCTACATAGGGACAACAGACTCAAGGACATATTTCCAGTCCCCCCTCTCCTTTCCTTTCGACAACCACCAAACCTGAGGCGTATTATTGTCCGGAGTGCCCTGAAGGCCCCAACTGAAAATGGCACCTCACCTTGCCTACATAAAAGGTGCATGACCTGCAAGCACATCCACACTGCTGACAGTGTACCTATCCCACAGTCACAACAGGTGCACAGAATTAGGGGGACATTCTCCTGCAGGTCTTCCAATGTGGTGTACCTCATAATGTGTGTGCAATGTCCCACCACAGGCCTCTATGTGGGGGAAACAGGGCAGAGACTTAGTCAGCGAATAAACTCACACAGGTCCAATATTAATAACAGCAGAACCGATCTCCCAGTGGCCGCACATTTCTCAGGAGAAAACCACTCTATTGAAGATCTGCGGGTTGTGGTTTTAATGGGACAGTTTAAGACGCAGGAGGAGAGGAAACAATGGGAGTACAAGTTTATGCAAAAATTTAAAACTATGCAATTTGGACTTAATATTCATGCCAGCTTCATGTCACACTATGTATGACCTGTGAGTGTCACAAATCACCACCTGATAGCAAACAGATAACAGATCCCTCTGTCACGCACCACAACTTTACAGATTGTTTATTTTGACCTGTTGTAAATAACTTCTCTACTTAGATTGCATTTTGTTTTGTTTTTTTTCAGGACTCTAAAATCCTTTGAAGATCATGTGTATAAAAATCTGTGAATTTTCAGTTCTTGTATAACACCATGTCTGATGAAGGAAGCATGTGCTTCTGAAAGCTTACTTATAAATATACTCAGTTAGCCTCTAAAAGGTATCGCCTGATTTCTTCACTCTTCCACTACTTTCAATGGCTAACACGGTACAACATTATAAAGCATACTTCGGCATGCCTAAGTATCCTTGCTTTATTTGCCTTTGGGACAGCCGGGATACTGAAGCGCACTACCACAGGCGGGACTGGCCTCAGCGGACAGAGTTCACTGTGGGAAAGAACAATGTAAAGTGGGAGCCGCTGGTGGACCAACGCAAGGTGCTGATGCCACCACGACACATCAAGTTGGGGCTCATAAAACAATTTGTCAGGGCTCTAGATAAGGAGTCGAGAGCTTTCAATTACCTCCAAGATCTTTTACCTAAGCTGTCTGAAGCAAAGATCAAAGCTGGTGTCTTCGTCGGACCACAAATCAAGAAGATCATAGAGTGCAGTGAATTTCCCAAGAAGCTGAATATGAAAGAGAGAGCAGCTTGGAACAGTTTTGTCGCAGTGGTTCGTGGCTTCCTAGGCAATCATAAAGATGAAAACTATGTACAACTGGTTCAGACTATGATAAAGAACTATGCTGCAATGGGCTGCAGGATGTCACTCAAAATCCATATCCTTGATGCTCATCTTGATAAGTTCAAAGAGAACATGGGAGCTTATTCAGAGGAGCAAGGCGAGCGCTTTCACCAGGACATTATGAACTTTGAACGCCGTTACCAAGGACAATATAACGAAAACATGATGGGTGACTATATTTGGGGATTGATTCGTGAAACTGATTTGCAGTATAGTCGTAAATCTCGGAAAACCGCACACTTCTGAACAGTTTTTGGTAATCTGTGTAAATTTGCAATGCATATAGTGTTCTTAGTCTGACTGTATAAATGAGAAGATGCAAAATCGTCTGTTTCTATAGTAAAAATGCATAATTTTCGTTGCTGTGGTCACAAAAGCGAAGTTTATGATGAATGTAAGCAATTTTTAATTTGTTTTATAGACATAAGCAATTGGAATAAAACATTTAAAAGCTGGGAACAAAATTTGTGTTACATAGTGTTATTTTCTTTTTTTTTTTTTTCACTCGAAACCACTGAAAATAATAGCGTAGTTTAGTACACTATTTTATCTTTTTTATAGTGCTTTTCATATACAGGTGCATCTCAATAAATTAGAATATCTTTGAAACGTTTATTTATTTCAGTAATTAAATTAAAAAGTGACATATATTTTCTAGATCCTTTACACACAGAGTGTTCTATTTCAAGTGTTTTATTTCTGTAAATGTTGATTATGGATTACAGGTAATGAAAACCAAAATCTAAGAAAATTTGAATAATTGTAAAAAAGTTCAGTATTGTAAATTCAGTGTGTCACCTGCCAAGGTTTTCTAAGACTTTAAATGGTCCCTCAGTCTGGTTCAGTAGGACACACAATTATGGAAGACGCTGATTATGGATTGTATTACTGAATTACTGAAATGAATGAACGTTTCAAAAATATTCTAATTTATTGAGATGCACCTGTACATACCAGGCATATGAAGGGCAAAATGACACATTTTTGGCCTCTGTCAGGTTAAATTACCCCTATGGACACATTTAGTGTGTACATTGGGAACTGTCCTCACATACACACTAAATCAGAAATGCCATATAGACCTAGTCTATTGGTATAGGTATAACAGATGAGAAATTTCACAAAGTGACCTGTGGCAAAGATTCTATCCTATGACAGTGCCACAACAAAGTCAATTAACTCTTCAGTACTATTACCAATGCTTAACCATAGAGACTGCATGGCGGTGCGGCTGAACACTATTAGGATGGGTGTCCTCATACTTCTGTCCATACAATGCATTTGCAATGCTATAAAAAGTTCATTTCCTCCACAAACATCACACTTACCCTTGGATCAATGACAAGGTAGGTTTTAATGTTCATTTCTTTCAGGTAAGGGTCTCTGAGATCTCCATGTCCATCCTCAACACTGTAGGCTCCATTCAGGTGCCTCAATGTTGCTTCTGTGATGTGAACTCGACTACGTAATGTAAAAATAAGAAAAGAAAAAAACATCAAACGTTTTATGCAGGAAAAAAATGAGTAAAATGACAAAACAGCACAACATTGACATTGATTTCCCATTATATTAAGGGATAGCTTATATAGAAATTAGGGACAGCACCCCCACTGATCTTTAGGATGTAGAGGCTTCAGCACAGCTGTGTTACCTGTATATTGAGGCTACCAGCCATCCACTGGAGTGGTTTTTGCAACTGAATGTAAAATCAGGTCAGTTCAGAATCTAAGGCAGAACACGCCAACATCTAAGACATTAAGCACTGACTTACCCTGGTACTCCTGCAGATTCCATGCGATTGGCTAATGACACATCATGTGACCAAACGTCAAACTGCCATTTTCGCAGTCCAATAACCCCACAGAGAACATTGCCAGAGTGCACTCCAACCCGCATATTGATGTCGGCTCCTGTGGCTTCTCTCACCTGTCTTAAGAAATAGGATATTAAAATAATTATATTTCTGAACTTATGATAAATTACTTTATGTGCTTAGTGGAAGTATCCAGTCGTGAATACACTGCTTAGGACACACACTGTCAAGGTGCCCTCATTACTGTAGCCCAAACGCTGGCAAGGAACAGCAGAGATTGGACAACCAGTAAAACCAGACAACCCCTTTAAGTTTCTGTGTTCTCCTGGCTGCCTTCCTAAAAAATTGGTCCAGACATGTATATATGTTATAGTTCAGTATATGAATTGGTTCTTCTATAATCTATAGGAATACCTTGGATACCACAGGAGAAACAATGCATCACGCAGTACCCATTGAGATCAATGGGCTGTCCATGACATACAAACATGTGATGGCTCCACACAAGAGAAGTGTGCTTTATGGAAATACTAATATTACTATTAGTTCCTCTATTGAAGCCATTACTGATAGATAGGGGCTTCAATAGAGGAACCCATTTTATAGCAGAGTATTAGAAAGATCAATCTGTAAAACCAGAAGACCCTTTTATTTCCAAATATACATACTTACTTTATTGCTTCACACATATCCAGCCCCATTTTGACACAGTTCTTTGCATTGTTGGGTAAAGATACCGGTAGACCAGAGACGCAGTAATAGCAATCCCCTAAAATCTTAATCCTCATGCATTCGTTTTCCTGGGTAAACAATAAATAACAATGTAATGATTCTTAGCAATTTTGGACTGTATAACAAATTTTAAACTGCATTATATGAAAAAAGCTAAAGGGGTTGCGCAGGATTAGAAAATCATGGCGGATTTCTTCCAGAAACAGTGCCTCACCTCACCATACATTATATGTGTTATTTCAGCCGGAACTGTGGAGTTGGAGTCGAAAAAAGTTACTGACTCTAGCTTCAAAATAAAATGATTATTTTTAATTATATAATACAAATTTTAATATTGTATAACTGCTTGTTACATATTTACTTTCACTTTTCAGTCACTAGATTTTTAATGACTTAGAGAGTATTTACGGTGTCTGTCTGACCATGGCTGTCAGCCATTTATGAAGGAGTCTGACTGTGGTAAAATAGAGGAGTCTGAGTCAGAGACTACTGACTCCACAGCCCCGATTGCAGCACAGCTTGATTAAAGGGGTGGAGCTAAATTGCAATGCCACATACAACTTAGGCTATGTTCACATCTGCGCCTGAGTCTCCAAAGTGTCCTGAGGAAAAAGTCGTGCATGGAGGACTTTTTCCTCCACTGGTTCCAGATTCAAAATGACAGACAACTGAAGACCTCATTATAGTGAATGGGGTCTGTTGGACTTGTTGTGTGTAACCACTTTTTTTGCGGTCTGCCTAGTGTGAACCTAGCATGAATGTGGCACAGTTTCTGAAAGAAAGTAGGCATGTTTTAGTAATCTTATACAACAACAAAAGCATGTTGAGAAGAAAAGTAAAATTTCAATATATTATTAGGGTATATTCAGACCAGTAAAGCTGTACTGTGACATGCTGAGGGGACGAGCTACATGGAAAATATCGCTCATAATAGTGTTTAATTAAAGTGTTAATATGTAAGCATGTAGATGTCTGCATGACAAGAGAAAATGGAAAAGAAAATAATAAAAGGTATGAAGGTAGCATTCTGCTAGACTCCAATCAATAATTCCAAGACTGTCTTAAGACAGATCAGACCATCACATACAATTATTATGTAACCTATTGTGATCAGCTGCTGCAATATCAGAAACAATGGTCAAACTATGGGAATATCATAGTTATGCTCTGACAAGTATATGACAAGTACTTTCCTGGAGGTAAACACTGTGTTTGTAGTTCCAAAGCCAGAGGGTCTTTACAACAACAACAAAACAATAAGAGGGCACTTTAATGGGTATTTAAACATCAAAGAGACAGGAAATGTAAATGTGTTCCTGACAACAATCATAAGTTTTGGTGACATAATAGGGTATTATTTGTGATGTTATTATCCCCAGGGTTCAAGGTTTCTAGAGCAGCAATAAAGTCTACTCTGCTCTCATAGACTCATATATAACCTCCTTAGACAGCAACCCTAGTTGGGACCTGTAATGGCCACACACAGAATCTCTGCCCAAGCTTGGTCCAGATCTTATTAGGAACAGTGGTTTTTTACAAATATTTTTGTATTGTTTTCCCAGATGTGATGTGGACACTCAATTGTGCAAATTGTTTTGTCATTCTTTGCAGGCAGCTCAAGTGAGGACGGCATGTTGGTTGCACCAAGGAGTTGTGTCTTGGGAGAAATCAAATCATCGATTAATTGAAAAATAACCAAAAATCAACCAGGATAACAATGTGATTTTGTTCACATTGATTATTTCATTCAGGTATTACAATATTTGCAAGGTTCTACCTGCAGTTTCACTGGAAACAAACAAAAGTGTGAATCGGAACTGCTATTATACTTTGTGGGGATCCCAGAGTATAATAACTGGCGGTCTAGGGGAGGTGATCAAGCATAAATAAAAACAGTGTTACTCACCTCCTGGGCTCCGGCACAACTCTCTGCTGTCTTCGGGTGCTCTGATGCATGGATGCAAGCATCATGACACTGCTTGACCCATGTGACCACAGAGTCCAAAATACAGGTCTCAGCAGGGAGTCATGCTGGAGAGCAGGAGAGGTGAGTAACACCGTGTTTATGTTTGATCGATAACATTATTCTCTGGGGTCTGAAGAGATCCTAGAGTATGACAGCAGTTTCGATTCGGCTGTGTTCTGTCTGAATGAAACCACTGGGCAAATAGTGAGGTTTGTCCAACATATATTTATACTGTAAAAGGGGCGTGGCTTAAAAGGGGCATGACCTAAAGAGGCATAACTTGAATTGCTTAAGCCCCAATACAAAATTTCTAATAGGGCCCCATTTCTACATTGTGCCTTTTAAAATAGTGGTATATTTTATGTGGCAGAGGGACTTTTGGGGTTCCCCAGAGTTCAGGGCTGGTAGGAACTGCTATTGCTGCACCCCCTATAGCTACACCCCTGGAAATCAGAAATAAATAAAAGAATTATAGGTCGGCCTTAGTGTGGTGAAGATGACTTGTGGGTCCACTTGGCATATGGTAGCTGCAACCACTGATGCCAGTTCTTATGGGCCACCTAAGGATCCTGGGCCCGGGTGCCACTGCTCCCTCAGCACCCCCTCAAGTTAAGTTCCTGGCCAAAGGCACATTGCATAAATATGATCCATCGCGCTTTTCCGGGAGTTTGTGCGCAATCCATGCTGGTTGGTGGTTGTGTACCCAGGAAGCATCTGATGCAACACAGGAGTCTTAGGCCTAGTCTGCGAGTACAGCCAGAAGTATTGACTATGAGAACTGGAGTGATACCTGCTGGTTTTATGAGAGAGACCTGTATGTTTCTTGACATTGTTTGGGTTTGCCATTAAATTTCAATTCCATTATATAAAGAGGGTCTGTTGGTTTCTTTGCCTGTCTCAAGAACACAACATAAAACTGCCAGTGCTGTGTGAGTGGTCTATATAGGGCACAGTGGTCACGAGTTGCTGTGCAGGGACCTCACACATACATAAGGACATACATTTCAGAAAATTGTCATAAATTGCAGTAATGGAGATGAAGTGATCCCTATTTCCCCCACCTTCAGTATGCCAACTATTGTCTTGCCCTGCATACCTGCAGGGCTATACTTTATTGAGGGCTGAGCCTTCAAAGTATAGCCCTGCTATTTCCCAGCAGAGATGCAGGGCTCAGCAACAGATTACATAAAGAAGGTGGGGAAATAGGGGACACCTCATCTCCTGTATTATAGTCACACTTTAATTATTGAAAAAATAAAGGTTACGTTTTATTCAGTAATACATATATGTGACATCTCTATGCACCTAATATATATATAATTTTAGGGTAGCATATTCTAGTCACATGCCAATTGACCTTAAAGAGGACCTGTCACCAAGTCTGAAAATCCCCATGACATACAACACTTGATAGGCACATGATATACACTGCATTACATATAGCACACAGAGATCCTGTCCCCAGAGAAGCCACAGACCACTAGACAAGTATACCATTATTTTTTATCAACACTAAAGGGGATTATATCTTTGGAATGGCTGAACGTATTTGGGTAAATAAAGCACCAAAATGCTCAGGATGACCATGCCTATCATTAGATTTCAGAGATTGTGACAGGTCCTCTTTAGAAAGGATCGGCACATTATATTGATAGATTTTCCTTAAACCCCCAGAAAGCAAGTGAAGACATACAATATTAAATGTAATATGTGGCCCTTAGATGGAGTCAACGAACATATTCAAGAACCAAGACTTCTTTGATTGCAGACGCAAGACTGCAATAGGAACTTGCAGGATATGTTATATATATATATATATATATATATATATATATATATATGTGTGTGTGTGTATGTATCTTCAAGCACTTGAAACACATTCACATGAGCTACCAGGTACCCCTCCTGTTCGCAAAGGCAACACTCCCTGCCACGCTCATGGACTAGGCCTCCGACTTCTTGTGGCCCAGTAGCTTCTCCCTGAGATGATGCAGATGACCAACCTGAACAGACTCCTTGTAAAATTCTCCAAAAAGGCGCAGGGCCTCTGCATAACCTAAACTTCACAATGCAGCTAATACATCTCCGTGAACTTCACCAGTAGTACAACAAACATTCTACCCTGTCCGACACAGTATGACAGGCATGCCTTCACATATTACACTTGCAAAGGGCAACACAACACAAATCATTTGCATTACCAACAATTACAAAGCATATTCGGAAGAGAGCAAAAACAAATGCAACATGGAATTAACACAGTTTCTAAAGGGACGGCAACCTGGCTTGGGCAAGCACTCTATGTAAGGCCATTTATGCGTCTTCACATAGGGTTGCTTACTAACAAGTCTGACCATCCACCTCCTTACATACAAACCATTAAACTCTGCATTGTTGTGAGCCCACCACATTCTAGATTCTTACCTTAGCTATCTGGTCAAACTTTCCAAACAGCTCATTCAGCATGACCACAAGTTCCTTTGGGGAACAGTCACTGGCAAGTCGAGTAAAACCCACAATATCTGCATACAGAATACTGCACGGGTGAAGAAACGATAAATTAGTCAATAGACCACACAACACAAGAAGTACATGCATCAGACATAGCAGTGCCACTCACCTGACATTTTGGTGCCGCTTTACGTATAAACTATGAAAGTTTTTGTCTGGCTGGCGATTGTCGTTTGTTTCCTTTAGTCTGTCTTGAATGGCCAACTTCATCTCCATTGAAATATAGACAGGCAGTACGGACAACAGAAGACTCTCCTAGTAAGGGTGCCAGGTATGGGAGTTACACTGAGTAATGCTCAATATACATGAAATACTGAGAAAGAATGGGGAAAGAAGTGAAAGAGGAAGAGGGAGTGGAGAAGATAAAAGAAGAATGAGAAAGAAAATTAGAGAAGGATAGAATAGAGCAATTTCTACTGGACACACAAAGAATAACTGAACACTGTACACTGTGCTCATTTATTCACCTACCCACACACATTAGTGTATCATGATGTTTTCACGATCTGATGACTGATCTGCCGATTTGTATAGGGGCAACCCATCTCTCTATAGAACAGATGTCAGAGGACCAGACATATTGGACATGAGATCAAGCCAATTCTGTCTTCTACTAGGAGATGGGCTACTGTCCCTGGCTTGGATTCCTCTTTTCAACTTAAAGAGGACCTTTGACGTCCTCATGTATATGCTGTTTTACATACCGCTAGAAAGCAGACAGCGTGCTGAATTCAGCGCGCTGTCTGCTTTCCCGTTATGTGGCCCTGGGCTGGAGCTATCGGTGCCGGTAGTTCTGTGCCCCATCGTCAGAAGGGCGTTTCTGACAGTCTAGCTGCGCTGTGAGGAACGCCCTCCCTGACAGTACTCGTCCATAGACTTGTACTAAGGGGGCGTTCCTCACAGCTCAGCGTCATCACTAGGCGGTAAGGAACGCCCTCCCTGACAATACTCATCCATAGCCTGTACAGTCAGAGGGGGCGTTCCTTACAGCCCAGTGATGACGCTGAGCTGTAAGGACCGCCCCCCCAGTACAGTGCTATGGACGAGTACTGTCAGGGAGGGCGTTCCTCACAGCGCAGCTAGACTGTCAGAAACGCCCTTCTGATGATGAGGCACAGAACTACCGGCACAGATCGCTCCAGCCCAGGGCCACATAACAGGAAAGCAGACAACGCGCTGAATTCAGCGCGCTGTCTGCTTTCTAGCAATATGTAAAACCGAATATACATGAGGAGGTGAAAGGTCCTCTTAAACATGCATGCTTGGCTGAGATGGAAGTTCAGGTTTACTGGTAGGTTTAGAGGAGATAACTGTAAGCTGACAGCTGTCTTTATATGCAAGACCAGCCATAAGGCTATAAGCCAATTATTAGATCAATTACTGGGAGCAAACATTAGTAGGAATGCTCATTCACAAACATTGCCCCCATTAATGTGTTAGCAGTTTTGGGAACAGAATATTGAAGGCTATCAATATCAAGGGGTTCCAATCATATGTTTCAAGGGCCCAAGGCACTCATGCAACCACAGCAGCTGCTTTAATATTTACCTCTCTACACCTACCTGAACACAGTCTACAGCAGTGCAGGGGTTTGATATTGTTGAGCTATCCTAAACACAGGCCTATACTGATCCTGAAAAATCCTGTTAAATAATTACAGGTCAAATACCTTCTTCACCCAACATTTATTTCTCCACCATATATATGCACACTTGGCCCAGACCATTAAAACAAGTCTCTGGCAGCAACTTATTTCCTAAGAGAACAAGCTAAAATTCAACATGCACTATCTTCTTTTTCCTAAAATATAGCATTTAGGTGGCCCCGTATATCCATTTTTCCATCTGGTGCATATTGTCACCTTCAGAGCACTGAAAAGTAAAGTGTGCTGCTTCCATATCTTGTGATTACATAGCCCAAATGAGTCCATTTTAACATTTATATTCATATTTATATGAAAGCCTTCCAGAAATTAAAAGATCAGCAAAAATGTGAAAGTCTTTTTTTACATACTTTAGCCAGGTAAAATAATATAAATAGTCAAACAAAAACAGAAATTACAGCTGTTTGACCAACCCATGGATCAAAGTGCAAAAACAAATCATTCCTAGATTGTAATTATGTATTGATTAAAAAAAAAAAAAATTATTAACCCCACACTCCACCCCCAATCCTTTTAGCCCTGTCTTTGCAAAAGAGTGTAAAACCCTGAATGTTAACAGCCCAATCATGCGAGGAATCTTGCCAAGTCTCAGCCACACAAACTATATCAATGGTTTTCCTCCTGGACCAGGGCCTCAAGCTCCCCCAGTTTGCTCACTAGGCATCTGGCATTTGTGAACACACACACTTAAAATTGCTATCCAAGTTCACACATTCATTACCAGAAATGTGCATTCTTGAAGTTTTATGGTCAGATTTGTCTACACTGTTCCATTGTAATAAACGGATCTCCTTATCAACTACACTAATCCCCCTTCCACAATACACTTCTCCAACCACCACGGTAGCCTGTCCCCTCTCTGACCTATCTACCCCTTTATTGCCCAGCCCCTCCCAACAAATTGCCCACTTGTTCCACCACATGCCGAACCCTGGCACCAGGGAGACCGCAAACCATTCGGTTGAGGCAGTCCTGACAACAAATTATTCTATCCATCTTCCTGATAGAATGAGCTATAAACACTAACTGCCTTGCCCTAGATACACTAACACTCCCCTCCGACTACTAGCTGGACTGTCCTCCCAGCTGATAGGGAGAACAGTATCCACTAGGGCTGCCATTTCTGACACTGATATCCTCACATCATTACCCAACTTGAGAATAGCACAAAACTAAGAAAAATAAGTTCACAGATATACATATACACCTGTACAATACATTTCAATAAACAGTTTCTCACCTGCTGCCTCTTCTGCATTTCTAGTTTCATCTTCACCCGAATGCATTTCACGGTGTAGCTGTACAGGTCCCTGGAGGCATCCTGCATATGGTATTTGTGAAATGCTCCCATAAGATTCCCACAGAGGAATATAATGGCATTTGCAATAAGCTGTAAGATATAAAGATGTCATCTGTTACTAAGCTAAATCTACTAAATGCAATGTACAAAAAAAAACTAATTGTGAAATTACAAAAAGGGAAAAAAAGTAAAGTATAAGTCTGCACCAGTCTGTAGTTAGCATATGGTCCTAGAGCCCAATTCATCTGTTCAACTAGGTGCCCCTGTGGTTTGATTCTCAGAGAAAATAACTGCTTGCAGGACTTTTCTCTCTGCATGTTTCGTTCGGAAACGACATGGACCCCATTATAGTCTATGGGGTCCACGGGTTTCCCAGGTAACCGCTTTTTTATGCGCATAGGTCTCTGTTCGGGGGCCCCCCAAGCAGACTCCCCAAACGGAAACCCAAACGCAGATGTGAACCGGGCCTAAGAAGCTGTCCTTAGTTTTTCTATGTGAGAGATGGAAATCTGTGCAGTGGTATTAAATAGCCCAGAGTCTTAAAATAGCAAGATAAAGCAGCGCACACAAAATTTTAAAAATCCAGTTATTCCTTTTTTAATGTTCTATTTTTCTATGATAGTGATATTACAATTAAAATTAGGATAAGTCATACTAAGAATCCTTAGGATAGGTCATCATTTAAACATTATCAGGGGCCCGATCAGCTGAATGGGACTAAGCTGCAAGCAGGACATGTGACTAATGAGAATTTGACATCAGAAGGCCGGCCACTTCAAACAACTGATCTGCAGGGATCCCGGGAGCTGAACCCCGACTGGTACAATTGACCTATCCTAAGGACCCCTGAGGTATATCACTTGAGACTTGTCTGTCCTCAGAATGCATACCATTAACGACAACGCTCTGAAATCTGTTTATCAGCAAACTGTGGAACCACGGAACTATCCAGGAATTACGTCCAATCTTCAATAATTTATCTATCAGCTCTTTAGGTGGCAATGTGTCAAAGGCCTTGCTAAAATCCAGGAAAGCAACCATGGCACTGCCATCATCCATCACTCTTGTGAAATTGTCAAAGAAATTAATAAGGTTAAATTGACATGATCTAGCCTAATCGACACTATGCAGCCAGTGCAGGGTCATACCATGGGATGTGCCAGTGGTGTAACTAAAGTCTTGTGGGCCCTGGTGCAAACTTTTGTCCGGGGCCCCCTACCCCCTCCCTAAAACAAATTCTTGATAGTGACGGTTACGGGGCCCCAAACAGTATTATATGCTCTACATTGGCCCCCACCCAGTATTATATGCTCTACATTGGCCCCCACCCAGAAGTATATGCTCTACATTGGCCCCCAACCAGTAGTATATGCTCTACAGTGGCCCCCACACAGTAGTATATGCTCTACAGTGGCCCCCACACAGTAGTATATGCCCTACAGTGGCCCCCACACAGTAGTATATGCCCTACAGTGGCCCCCACACAGTAGTACATGCTCCACAGTGGCCCCCACCAGTATTACATGCTCCACAGTGGCCCCCACATAGTAGTATATAATCTACAGTGGCCCCCACCCAGTATTATATGCCCACAGTGGCTTCCACACAGTAGTATATGCTCTACAGGGGCCCCCACACAGTAGTATATGCTCTACAGTGGCCCCCATCCAGTAGTACATGCTCTACAGTGGCCCCCACACAGTATATGGTCCCAACAGTCCCCCTCCGCCTCAGTGCTATTATACTCTGGGGTCTCCTCAGACCCCAGACTATAATAATCAGAGGCCCAGGGAAGGTGATTAAAAATAACAAACATTCATACTCACTTTGCCTTACCTTTCCTGGGCATCCTCGCTCCATCCTGCCGTGTTCAGCATCTTCAAGCCCTCTTCAGACGTCGCTGCTGAGGCCTGTGATTGGACCTCAGCAGTCACGTGGGGGGCGCACTGATGTCATTACGCGGCCGCGTCCCATGTGACCACTGGGGCCTAATCACAGGCCTCAGTCACGTGACGGAAGAGAGCCAGAGACAACACTGTGCCCAGGAGAGGTGAGTTATATGTATTTATTATTTTCAGTCAATGCCCCTGGGCTGCCATCTATTGGAAAGGGGCCTGCAATATGTATCCCTGTGTAGTTTCACAGGGCAAAGACAAAGGGTGTTTAACAATTTGAATGAATAATTTATAAAGGACTCTGGTATTTGGTTATTAAAAGTCTAAAATGCTGACTCTGCCCCATCACCTTATTTGCAAATGACATATATAAATCACTTCAATGATGGTGTTAGGTGTAAACTGCTTTCTTCTACCCCATACCCTGTAGATCAAATTCCATTTAAGCTAATAAGGGCACTTGGTATAGACTTATATGAGCATAACTTCACATCCGCAGACAGACTTAGCAGTGCAGAAAATCAGAGCTTTTATGTTCTATGCACATTAGGTTTTACATGCCCTAAGTCCGGAAACAACTCTGGCACTTGTGAGTAAACCTACAGTGAAATCCTTGAATAGTGAAACCATCAATAAAGACCAAGGGGGGGCATTGGGCACACATGTTGAGTTCGAGTCCAGCCCTGGGGCACTTGTGACCTCATTTGCATGAAAGACCATAAAAAAAAAAAAAGTTTTGACTGCACACCTACCTATGGCCATATGGCCACAAAGATATAAAACAGTTATCAGATTAGTAGCTACAAGGCAGCCTGCCTTTACAGATATGCGAGAACAGAGTTAATTAATCTGCTATGACAAATATAAAAGCCACACCATGATTGGAGGATGGTGTGGAAAGGTGGTAGGAGTCAAAGAGAAGTGAGGGATAAGAAGGGAAAAGAGACCTGCCTTAACTATTGGCATTTTGGTTGCTAAATAATACTAATAAGGACTGTGAAAATGCATTTAAAGGGGTATTCTGGTAATTTAAAGTTATAACCTATCCACATATAGGGGGCAACTACTAGATTGGTGGGAGCCTGACTACTGAGACACCTACTAATCACAAGAATAGGGATACCTTGTACTGGTCAGACTTGCACATCTCCTTCATTCCTCCACTTATTATTATTACTTATATAGCGCCATCATATTCCGCAGCGTTTTACAGATATTGTCAGTTCTATGGGACTGCTGAAGATAGCTGAGTAATGTACTCAGTTATCTGCAATATGCTCGACCTGCCACTCCATTCACACAGTGGAACAAGACCCAGCAGTTTTCTACTATTCAGTGGATAGAGAATTACTTTAAATTACCAGAATACCCCTTTAATGCATCCAATCCTTTTGTTTCCAGTGCTTTAAAGGGCCAGAACACATTTAACACATCTAACATTTAAATGCCCTAAATTCTAAAATGTCTAGAATATCCCCCATACCTATATATTTAAAAAAAAAAAAAAAAAAAAAGCCGAGGCCCATCATAAAGCTCAGTACTTTACACTGGGTCACTTCAATGCGGGGAGCATCAAAGAGTTATTTTTTGAGAGAGTCCCAAAATTGAAGTCTGAACCCATCAGGCGTTTATGGCATATCATATTCCTTGATATGGGAATTCTGCTTCAACTCTTTCTATGTGTAGCTTTGGAAGATAAATGAATTAGGTCTAAGTCTGACCCCATTCCCTTTCATGGAATTACTGTAACCAGCACAGAAGATAAATATGTCAAAATATGGTCAACAATCCTGCACGGTATCCAATGTCAAGGAGCACTCACAGTGCATTCAAAACCAAAGGTGTCCATGTTGATAAGGTATATGTTGACCTATCCTAAGTAATTTTTGCTCTATATAGTACCACACTATATATAGCTAATCATGTATTACTAGGATGGGCAGATTCCTCTAAAGCCACTCCAGCAGCTCTGTGCTCTGACTAAACAGAGTAGGTGGGTCTAAGTGGGAGACCTAATAGAGCATATTGAAAGGAACTGGAGGAATTTGTCCTAGACTGACTTTATAGGTGCTTTTCCTTTAAGTTAATATAAGTTTATACACATAACTTTTAAAGTAGATGAACATCACAGAGAGGATATACGAGCTAACCCTTTCCTTCTGACATTTTTATTATAGGCTATAGACAACCTTTGTTAAAAAATGTTTTAATATTATTGTAATACTAGCAGAAGGACCTGGCTTCGCACGGGTATATTTTATTTTTTGTTTGTGTAGTGACCCCATAAGAATTAGCCAGTTTTGCACTTGACATCCAGTATGGCAGTCCAGTATAGGTATAGTCTATTTATGGCTGTGTTGCTATGGAAACCTGGTAAATGAAACGTGAACTTATATTGGCTAATACACGTCATATGACTGAATATTTAAGGACCTGCGAACTGCTATTGACTCATGCAGGACATAAATAGCTTGGTTATGGAAACCTGGTGTAAAGCTGTGTGTATGTCAAGACTGAACCTGCGATTTTCCATTGGTCCATAAGTGTCATGTGATCATGTGCATCTCAGTTTGGATATCAGTGAAAAACCTGCGATCGGTTGTTATGGAAAACCTGGAGTAAAGCTGTGTGTATGTGACCTTGTGTAACAGTGTCATCCACAGCGCCCTGCCCCTTTAAAACTGACCTACAGTAGTGCAGAAAAATGGCTGGGTTGCTATTGAAACCTGGAGTGCAGCTGTGTGCATGTGGCTGACAATGCTTTGTCAGATTGGAGACGGGCTTGGGTCTGCTGGGGAGTTTCAGCAGCTCGCTGTTGTCTGTAACATACCTTATCAGATTGGAGACGGGCTTGGGTCTGCTGGGGAGTTTCAGCAGCTCGCTGTTGTCTGTAACATACCTTATCAGATTGGAGACGGGCTTGGGTCTGCTGAGAGTTTTCATTAGCTCGAGCAGCAGCCATGCGTTTTGCTGCAGGGGACATGAGTTTAAAAAACGTTTCAATTTATAAGAATGCTGAAATCCAGTATGGCAGTCCAGTCAGTTGCGTAAATACCGGTTTAGCAGTGGTAGCAGCTGCCACAGGGCCCGGGACATTAGGGGACCCGGCGGGCCTCTGATGTTTTGTTTTTTTTTTTGTTTTGTTTTTTTTAACACCAGCAGGTAACAGGCCCTATTTACTTACCGATCCCCACTCCTGCTCACGGGGATTGGTAAATAAGGCCTGTGGGCCGTGAACCCCACAAACACTGCTATCATTATACTCTGGGGTCTTTTCAGCAGGCTTCGGGCCTCCTTGGTGGCGTCCCAGATGTCGGTGGGCCAGTCCGACGTCATTATGCGTTGCAATACATGCCTGGCTCACGTGACATCTGGTCCAACATTGAAGAAGTAGCGGGAAGTGCGCATAATACTATATGAAGGAGCCACTATGATACTGTGTGCAGGGGCCACTATGGGGCAGAATACTGTGTGCAAGGGCCACTATGGGGCCTAATAGTGTATGCAGGGGCCACTATGGGACATAATAGTGTGTGCAGGAATGCAGTTTGTGGGGAGGGGGGTTGCCGGGGGGGTCCCATGTCAAATGTTCGCCTTGGGGCCCTGCCTTTGCTAGTTACGCCACTGAGTCCAGTATAGGTACAGTCTATTTATGGCTGTGTTGTTATGGAAACCTGGTAAAATAAATGTGAACTTATATTGGCTGATACACGTGATATGACTGAATATTTAAGGCCCTGTGAACTGCTATTGACTAATACAGGTAATACATAGCTTGGTTGCTATGGAAACCTGTGTGCCTGAGGAGAGTAAGCGCCTGCGAGCTCTTATTGGCTGATAAGGGACATGTGACCGTGTGTATGGCAGTTGGAATATGAGTGAAAGACTTGCAGGCTTGTATAGACTAATGCTGGTCATTTTTTGGGAATACTGTATCTTAGGAACGGTACGTCCAAGAGAGCTGAGAACCAGTCTATAATATTCCCGGACACCTGATGTAAATGTGTGCCAAATTTGGTGAGGATCGGTCCAGTCGTTTGGTCGCGCATAAAGACAAACAGACAGACAGACAGACAGGAACTCATTTTTATATATATAAGAAATATGTTATTATGTTATATATTAGATTTCAGGCTAAAAATTTTCAATACGTTTTCATTAAACACACACACACACACACACACCCCCCCACACACCCACACACTGAAAATGAAACTAAATCAAACTAAAAAATTGAATTCTGCATGAACTAGATAAACTAAAAATCCCGAAAAAAAAAAAAAAAAAAAAAAATATTGTAGCCTGTTGGATAGGTACATTATGTAAATTAAGGGTAAACGTGGCTTGTTCAGAGACATTTTGTCACTGATTTGCATTGGAGTGACCACCAGTAAATGGATAACATTTTTAGACATTTTATGATACTAGTGCAGTGCTATCACTATACAGCTGTACTTCAGAAAGCTTCTAATTTCAAGACAAAAATATATTACAAAAATATATCTGAACATTCATTATTTAAATTCAATGAATGAATTATTAGTTAGTATAAATTTTTTATTCTCAGTATAAAATGCCTCATCTCCACAAGGTGGACTATACAATACAATAGGTGTAATTGTCTGGTTCAGTGAGCTCACAGCCACACCAGGAGCTTGTCTGCAGAGGATATGAGATCATGGAGCTCTGCCTCGTAGACTCATTTTGCAGCCTGACTCACAGTTCTAGCTGATCAGCATAACGCCCTGGCTGCCAGACTGCTGTGTAATCTATGGGAAAACAATACAGTGCAGGCAAGCATGGCAGTCAGTGATGTTAGCAAAAAGGAATTTATGGTCATCTGTGCAGTGCAATCTTGAGAAAGGTTTAGCACAGGGGTCAGTAACCTTCGGCACTCCAGCTGCTGTGAAACTACAACTTCCAACATGCTCCATTCACTTCCATGGGAGTTCCAAGAACAGCAGAGCAAGTATACATGCTGAGAGTTGTAGTTTTACAACAGCTGGAGTGCCTAAGGTTGCCTAACCCCTGGTTTAGCATGTCCTTGAAAATTTGCTATATTCTTACTTTTTAATAACCTGCTAATAACAAGAATGTTCATTTCCATGTTGCATTTTTGTCCGCTGTATTTCAGCAAACTGAATGAGATTTCATTCAATCATGTTATCAGTTTTTCCGTTGTGGTTTTCATACCCTCATATTAAAACCTCATAGACCAAGAACAACAAGCATTTTCAGTCTTTTGTGTCTTTTTTGGTGTGATATTAGCAGTGTTTTCCTCAGCTTTTCTGCAGTTTTTCCTCAGCTTTTTATCTGTAGCTGTTCTGGACTGCGTGTCCTTAACCTCAAGAGGTTTTCCGAGATTAGAAAACATGGCACCACCACCATTGTAATAAATAGGACAGAATTATAATAAAACACACAACCTACAGACATGTGTGGTGATGCCCTTGGACAAAAGCAGCCATGTTTTTTAATCCAATCCCTAAAAAATCCCCTTAGGCTGAGGTTACACATTACCTAAAAGCTGCATTTTTGTTGCAGTTTATTCTGCATTTTTTCAGCCAAACCAGAAGTGGATTAAACAGAAGGGAGAAGTATAAGTATTTCATTTATTATGAAGCCTTTTTTCAAAAAAAAAAAAAAAAAAAAAAGTTGTACAGATCACCAATATAAATCTATAAATCTTCCATTAGTGAATGTACAGCCATTTTCTACCACAGTTGTGTGAATCTAGGCTAAATGACTGAGTACTGAGCTGTAGTACATAGTAAGAGGGCGTATAACAAAAATAGGAATGACAATGGCATACCTATAAACCATAACAAGTATAAAACCCCAGTGAATAATCTAGGACAAAAAACTACTGGCCAAAGTCAGTTAAAATAGAACAATTAATTTGCAAGATTATGTTTCCATATTGCTCTCTTGGCTTGGGCTCAAAAACACACAGCAAAATCTGCAACAAAAAATGCAGCTTCTCCAACGTGTGGCCTAAGCCTTACAGGGTAGTGGTAATCATCATTTGGAAATGTACAATGATGGTGCAGAAACCCAATGGGGAGCCGGCTGCATGATCGGTCGTAGTGTCAGGCTTTCAAATGATATTTATTGATCACAGCCTGTTCTCCCGTCATGTCCCAGCGGGTAGCCTAAAGGGGTTGTTCAGAATTCTACAAAATTGCTAAAAGCAGGGAATGTGGTAAATTAAAAAGTAACTTGTACTCACCTGGTAAACCCCCTGCTGTACCAGCCCTGACATGTTCCCTTAGATTAAACATTGATTGGCTGCAGCAGTCAAAACTGAGACATATCACCAAATTACAGAACACGTTTTATATGTGAGAGATAACGTAAATTAGCTACATTGTTTCTTTGTATTTATCTGTAACAGCTACTTTAATATTGCCCCCACCCTCCTCCACCTAAACAAAAAGAGGGGATAGGCAGAAAGGATTCATGCTTAAGTATAATTTTATATCTGAGGTACAACATTTTTAGTGTAAGAAGAGTAAAAGCTTTCCTGCAGGAACAGACATGCAGCATTTACGTCATCACTTCCTCTCTCTCTCATACAAGAAATCCCCCCCCCCCCCAAAAAAAAAAAAATATCCAAAAAAAAAAAAAAATCATACTTGCAAATAATTACATTTAAATGTAAGAGAACATTCCAGGAAAACCTGATACACTGGGTTATGTACAGACCAAACCCAAATTCATAGAAAACCAAAAATAAAAGTTATGTACTGCTCCAACCCTGCCCCCTTCAGGTCCCATGCCAGGCATAACACATTATATTCTTTTATCCTGGAATGTTCCTTTAAAGGGGTTTTTCCAAACTGATTTTTCATATTGAAGACTTATCCAGTGATTGGTTGTTCTAGCTGACAGCTGCTAGTGACTGATAATAGGAGCAGTGAAGCCCCTGGAACCACTGCTATACAGTAGCCCACAGGCTGCTAGAGCAGCTGATCTATCTGCGTGGGGTCCGGGTGTCAGACCTGGATAGGTCATAAGTATGAAAAACCAGTTTAGGAAAACCCAGAAAGAGCGCCAGAGAAATGGTCCACTTTGATGTTACAGCTACTGTATTACTATATAGGTCATGTCCTATTTTTGACCATTTTCACTGATCCCTCCATACACTCAAATGTATGGGGGATCCGTGAAAACAGGTGCCCCTCGGGTACAAGACAGCTGTGAAAAATGGACGTTTTTTATGGCCCCTTTGCACCTCAATCGTCTGAATGTAATTTAACTCGACTGATGCTCTCCTTCCGATCTGACATTAGGCATAAAGAGACACACGGAGATTTGATATATCATCTGGAAAGTATTGTGCACAGGACTTATTCTGATTCATAGGACCCATGCAAACAGATGCTGAGCTTCAGATGGTTGCCTCATTAATTGTACACCAGATGTCAAATTGGGAAGGAGTACATCAGTGGAGGTATACTCTAACAACAGATAGGTGCGTGGACCTTTAAACCCCCAGATATCTGGAATTTGTCACCTGTTTTTTCTGGGCATGGTGAATAAGTTTACCTCAAATGCAACGGTGTTGCGGGTGTCTGGGTACGTCATGACTGTGATACTAATGACAACAATGTGGGACATTCCTGAGATTATACCGATAATCAGGCAGGCTCGCATCCCCAAGGGTAGCATAGTGTACACAGAGAATGTTATAAACAGGAAAAAGGGCACCTAAAAGAGACATAAATAGAATGTAATGAAATACATATATACACGATTATATCACAAATACTTATATGGCTAAATGATAAATAAGGTAAACTACTGTCTTCCACATGGGATTTCATTTTATTTACTTATACTGCATCAGAACATTCTGAAAGTACAAGGACACCATTCACATAAGACTCCATCCCCAATGGAGCTTACAATCTAATTCTCACTCTAACACATACATACATGACCATAGTCGTTTGCAGTATATTGCCCACAATTATCTGTAACTGCAGATAGTACACAGACCCATTTATTTCTATGGCTCCATACACATGTACATAATTTCTATAGATAAAAGTGTCCGGGACCTAAGGAACCATCCACAAAATATTGAGCAGGTCCTATTCCGTATTTGTGGCACAGATTCACGCATACAAGTGCATAGGATCATACAAATCTTTTTACAGATTGTGGATGACATACTGATGCAATGCAGAAATTTTTTTGCAGAATATAGATCAGTTTTTTGGTGGACAGTAAAAACCACTACAGTCATGAGCCTGCAGTCCAACACTTATTTTGTTAGAACCAAAGAGACCTGAGTTGCATTGATGTCACACATATTCAACCAGATATAAATCAACATTAGGTTAAGGCCCGACGTAGTGAGCCACAGCAAAAAAGAAAAAAAGCTGCGGAAACGCATCGCAGTTTTTTCCACAGCGTTTTTGACAAAAAGTCTGCAGAGTTTTCTTCTGCGAATTTTCTGCCCCTATTACAGTGGGTATGGAAAGTATTTAGACCCCTTTAAATTTTTCACTCTTTGTTTCATTGCAGCCATTTGCTAAAAGCAAAAAAGTTCATTTTATTTCTCAATGTACACTCAGCACACCATCTTGACAGAAAAAAAACAGAAATGTAGATATTTTTGCAAATGTATTAAAAAAGAAAAACTGAAATATCACATGGTCATAAGTATTCAGACCCTTTGCTGTGACACTCATATTTAACTCACATGCTGTCCATTACCTTCTAATCTTCCTTGAGATGTGTAAAATATTGTCCATAAACTGTAAAATTCTTTACAATTGAATGAAATCCTTACTCACGTGTTGACCCCTAAGGTAACATTATTGGAGGACTCAGCTTCTTATAAAACGTGAAGATTTATTGAAGCCTTCATGGAAAAACAGATACATGGAAATCTTCCAGCATAACAGAAACATCAGTCAATGTCTTACATCATAGGTGAAATGTAGTGTTAGGATTCTTCAAGGTGGTTCTCTTGCATCATCTTGGCTCATGCTTATTCATCAATGTGTGTTGGTATTCTGCAGGACGATTCTGCCATTCTTCCAGGGTCTTAGAGGAAATAGCCTCAGGTCAGAAGAGAGAGACACCCAAAGTGAGAGACAGAGACAGATCCCCACAGGGAGAGGGAGACCCTTACATGTGTGTCTGTCAATCCTTTATATTCATGAGAGGGGGTGTTTCCCAACATCCTTATACTTTCTACTACTGTATTTGGACAATACTAAAATAGTCATACCCCATCCACACCCATGCACCATAAGTTACAAGAGTTATGTCAGCAGAATACAATTAACCCTTAAAGGTCTTGAATATTGCATGTCAAATATTATTTAACATGATGGTTCTACTCCTTCATTGGAGTCCAGCTGTGTTTAATTAAACTGATTGGACTTGATTAGGAAAGGCACACACCTGTCTATATAAGACCTCACAGCTCACAGTGCATGTCAGAGCAAATGAGAATCATGAAGTCAAAGGAACTGCCCAAGGAGCTCAGAGACAGAATTGTGGCAAGGCACAGATCTGGCCAAGCTTACAAAAGAACTTTTGCAGCACTCAAGGTTCCTAAGAGCACAGTGGCCTCCATAATCCTTAAATGGAAGAAGTTTGGGATGACCAGAACTCTTCCTAGACCTGGCTGTCCAGCCAAACTGAGCAATTGTGTGAGAAGAGCCTTGGTGAGAGAGGTAAAGAAGAACCCAAAGATCACTGTGGCTGAGCTCCAGAGATGCAGTAGGGAGATCACTGCAGCCCTCCACCAGTCGGGGCTTTATGGCAGAGCGGCCTGAAGGAAGCCTCTTAGTGCAAGACATATGAAAGCCCGCAAAGAGTTTGCCAAAAAACACATGAAGGACTCCCAGACTATGAGAAATAAGATTCTCTGGTCTGATAAGACGAAGAGTGAACTTTTTGGTGTTAATTCTAAGCGGTATGTGTGGAGAAAACCAGGCACTGCTCATCACCTGCCCAATACAATCCCAACAGTGAAACATGGTGGTGGCAGCATCATGCTATGGGGGTGTTTTTCAGCTGCAGGGACAGGACGACTGGTTGCAATTGAAGGAAAGATGAATGCGGCCAAGTACAGAGATATCCTGGAAGAAAACCTCTTCCAGAGTGCTCTGGACCACAGACTGGGCCGAAGGTTCACCTTCCAACAAGACAATGACCCTAAGCACACAGCTAAAACAACAAAGGAGTGGCTTCGGATCAACTCTGTGACCATTCTTGACTGGCCCAGCCAGAGCCCTGACCTCAACCCAAATGAGCATCTCTGGAGAGACCGGAGAATGACTATCCGCCAACGTTCACCATCCAACCTGACAGAACTGGAGAGGATCTGCAAGGAAGAATGGCAGAGGATCCCCAAATCCAGAGGTGAAAAACTTGTTGCATCATTCCCAAGAAGACTCATGGCTGTACTAGCTCAAAAGGAAGGGCCTTCTACTCGATACTGAGCAAAGGGTCTGAATACTTATGACCATGTGATCTTCCAGTTTTTCTTTTTAATAAATTTTCAAAAATATCTAAAGATCTGTTTTTTTTTCTGTCAAGATGGGGTGCTGAGTGTACATTAATGAAAACTAAAATGAACTTTTTTGCTTTAAGCAAATGGCTGCAATGAAACAAAGAGTGAAAAATTTAAAGGGGTCTGAATACTTTCCGTACCCACTGTATATCTATATGGAAAACGCCAGCGTTTCTGTATGTATAATGGACATGCTCTGATTTTCTGCTGCAGATTTTTTTGCTACAATGTGTGGATGGGATTAGACATTTAGGGAGTGGAAGTCCCTTTTTTAAACTAGAACATAAAGAAGGAAGTAAAATCCTTGCTGGAAATGAAAAACAGTCACTACCTTAGGTAGGAAGGAAGGGTGAAGTCTAAGAACAACCCTATGATCTAATACTGTCAGATAAGAAGGATCAGAGCTGAAGAACTGGATTTCACTAAACTAAAATAGAATAGAAGCTGAATCCAAGACTTTAAATGGGGCCTTCATTAGTGCAGAGAGAACAAGCTACAGATCCTAGGGGAAACTTGAGAATGGATACGAAGCTGGATTTTGGAAGAGGTTTTAATGAACCACTGGATCCCTCGACGTTAAAGAGGACCTTTCATGTCCTTATGCACATGCGGTTTTATATAGCGCTAGAAAGCCAACAGTGAGTTCAATTCATTGTCAGCTTTCCCGTTATGTGCCCAGGGCTGAAGATATCGGTGCCGTTAGTTTCGGCACCGATCTCTGCCCACTGTCAGAAGGGCGTTCCTGACAGTCTACCTGGGCTGTGAGGAATGCCCCTCTGACAGTACTCGTCCATAGCCCTGTACTGTCGGAGTGGGCGTTCCTTACCACCCAGCGATGACGCTGAGCCATGAGGAACGCCCACCTAGTACAAGTCTATGGACGAGTACTGTCGGGGTGGGCATTCCTCACAACCCAGCTAGACTGTCAGGAACGCCCTTCTGACAGTGGGTAGAGATTGGTGCCGAAACCAACGGCACCGATATCTCCAGCCCCTGGGCATATAAACGGGAAAGCCGACAGTGCGGTGATTTCAGCTCATTGTCGGCTTTCTAGCTGGATAAAAAAACTGCATGTGCAGGAGGACATGAAAGGTCCTCTTTAAGATAATTTACAAAGGAATGCAATGCAACTTTCAATTCTCAGATCTTTGTCTAATCTTAATTGAAGAAGCGCAAAATTTTAGCTACATTCTGATGTTCAAGAGTAGTATAATGGGAAAGCCTAGACTCCAGAAAAACTTTCCAGTTTCTAGAAAAGTTAATACAAGTTATATTTTATATACCATTAAGAAGGGCATTGATTATAGTGTAGCAACCCATCAGAGGAAGCCTGGTGGTTTGGAGCAGCAGTACTTGAATTTGTCACAGAGGGTATAAAACTCTACCAATTCCTCCAGTTTTCCTCCTGGGCTAGTGCAGAGCTGAGGAGGCCTGCACTGTACCTGATAGTGGTTGTATCTTCACCAGAGCACGCCCTAGTTGTCAGTCCTCCTGAGCCAGATGGGAATTGGAGTGCCCATGATGCTCATTTTAGAATAAGACTTCAGAGATTTGACGTATGCGAGAGAACAGAATAACCTGTAACTTTACTCAAGGTAAAGTCAAAGCTTTATGAGCAGATTGTGTCAAGTCTCTACCCTCCACTCAAAGTGGCACAGCTCATTTATGGGAATAAACAATTTATATATATATATATTATATATACACACACATATACACACACACACACACACACACACACAGCACAAACTCCTGAGCAAACAATACACAGCACCAACAAACTATATACATTTTTCAGCACTCTGGTGGGATGCTGCAAAAATTTCAGAGAGCCCCTAGAGATCTTAGAATTTTTTGCTTAGCATCCAAGCAGCGAGACAGAGATGATGAATGGATGACGTATTAGAGAAGATCCTCTCTGTTTGGAAGTTTCCAATACTTTCCTTGTGACAGCTGAAGCAGAAAAGGAAAACATGACCTCCTGGCCAAGAATGTAGTGTTTAAGATCAAGTCTGCCTTTTTCAACACCTTCGAGAACGATGGAAAACCATACAGAACACCCCCCCCATCCCCGATCAACCTACCTCCCCCCCACACCACCCCCCTCCCTATCCTTGGCCTTGTTTTGAGGGAACAGAAAATAATAATCTTTAATTTGTCTGTTCTTCTGTGTGGCAAATATGTCTATCCTTGGAGTTCTTCACTTCTCTTTTCATTGAATAAAGAGATGATAATTCTGTTCTCCCTTCTGTAGACGTTAGCAACTTTCTGTTCCTCTTAGGTTAATGGCTGTCAGAGAGGAGATGTGCATCTCTGGGACCAAAGAATGGAAAGGAACCACGACTCTCCCTTTGAAAGATTCTTTTTTTTCCAGCTACCAGAGAAGGGTCATTCACTAAGGGGGCATACAGACACTTTTCCAGATACTACAGATTGTCCCACTGGGAAAGAAGAAAACTTTAAAGTAATCTCTAGCGGGCATCATCATTTCTCTAAGGGAAGTAGATGGAGCCAAGTAAAGAGTGGGGTCTTTTTGTCAGATGTGCCATTTTGACAGGTAGAAGAAAGGAGACCTGGAGTGGTGAGTTCAGTTGAAGCCACAAAAAGATTTTCACCCTGCCTACTCAGGGAACTAAAAACAGATCCAACTGAGGGAAGATGGCTGTAGACTATGGATACGGAGTTGGCCCACAATGAGAACACTGACCAGATAAAGAATTAGTAGAATTAAAACCTCTTCCGTGATCTTGGTAAAAATGCAAGGGTCTGCTGAAAGACCAAAGGGGAGAGCTGGAAATCGGAAATGCAGAATACCCTGTGGCGATATCATCACAAAATCTTAGGAATTTTTGATCTTCTGCAGGGATGAGGACATAAAAATAGGCATATTGAAAACCTATAAAGGCATAAAATAATCCTTTTTTAACAAGGTTAACTATGGAGGGAAGGATTTCCATTAGAATTTTTTTACATCATTCAAAACAATTTAGGTTTTTTTAGGTTTATAATTATTTTGGCTATCCCATTTGGTTTGGGGACAAGGAGGAGATGGAAGTAAAACCCCAAAACTTATTGTCCCCTGCAGAAGAATGAACGTAACTACACTGTTGTGTTGGACGACTGCCAATCCCTGTTGTCGCTACTGTAATACTTCAGTGCAAAAGGGACAGTGGTTGGGAGCAGGGGCGTAAATACCGGGGTAGCAGCAGTAGTGGCTGCCACAGGGCCCAAGACAGTAGGGGGCCCGGAGCCCTGTGGCAGCCGCTAAAGCGAACCCCACAAACCAGTGGCGTAACGGACCCAGCAGGGTACGGGGCCCGCGGCCAGCTGGAGATGGCCGGGGCCCCGGACCACTATGATAGCGGTCGGAGAAAGCCTGGTTCCCCGACCGCTATACATACGGTTATTGGAAACGGGCCCTGGCATATTGCAGGCCCCTTTCCAATAGATGGCAGCCCAGGGCAGGTGACTGAAAACAATAAATACATATTCTCACCTCTCCTGGGCACAGTGTTGTCTCCAAGCCCAATCACAGGCCTCAGCAGCGACGTCGGAAAAGGGCTTGAAGATGCTGAAGACGGAAGCATGGAGCGAGGATGCCAAGGAAAAGTAAGGCAAGGTGAGTATGAATGTTTTTTATTTTTAATCACCTTCCCTGCACCTCCGATTATTATACTCTGGGGTCTGAGGAGACCCCAGAGTATAATAATAGCACTGAAGCGGAGGGGGGCTGTTGGGAGCTTATAATACTGTGTGGGGGCCACTGTAGAGCATATATTACTGGTGGGGGCCACTGTAGGGAGTATATAAAACTGGGTGGGACCCACTGTGGTGGGCATATAATACTGGGTGGGGGACACTGTGGGAAGCATATAATACTGGGTGGGGACCACTGCGGGGAGCATATAATACAGGGTGGGGGCCACTGTGTGGAGCATATTATACTGTGTGGGGCCACTGTAGGTAGCATATTATACTGTGTGTGGGGAGCAATGTAGAGCATATAATGCTGTATGGGGGCCACTGTGGAGCATATAATGCTGTGTGGGGGCCACTGTGGAGCATATAATACTATCTGGGGCCACTGTTGAGCATATTTTACTGTTTGGGGACCCATAACTTGTTCGAGGGGGCCCCATGTCAAATGTTCGCCTTGGGGCCCAGCCATTCCTAGTTACGCCACTGTTTGGGAGATCAGTCTTTCTTCTGACCGCTGTCAGTATTATACAGGAGAAAGGAGAAAGCTTCTTTTGGGTCCCCTACACCTCCAATGGGGGCAATTTAGTGTGGGGGCACTAAGTAGAAATATATGGTGTGT
The DNA here is from genome assembly GCA_947044405.1 of Leptodactylus fallax. Classification (NCBI taxonomy): domain Eukaryota; kingdom Metazoa; phylum Chordata; class Amphibia; order Anura; family Leptodactylidae; genus Leptodactylus; species Leptodactylus fallax. Next base: position 4,824,038 of record CAMRHE010000100.1, read on the forward strand.
GTGTGTGGGGGGCACAAAAATGGCATTATATTGAGTGGGGGCACTAAAATGGAATTATACTGTGTGTAAGGGCACAATGGGGCATTACACTGTATGGTGCACCGATATAAAAATATTCCATGTGGGGGCCACTAAGGGGGCTTTATACTGTGTGGCAGCAATACAATTTGTGGAAGAGAACTAAGGGAGCATTATACTGTGTAGGGACCACTAGAATTCCATTATACTGTGCAAGGGCAACAATGGGAAATTATACCAAGTGAAGGCCACTAAGAGGAAATTGAACCATGTGAGAACACTAAGGGGTTATTTTAGTAAGCGCCTTTTATTTGCAGATTCTTAAAACTTTAGTCCAAATTTTTCCTCAACAGAAAAAAAAACATGCAATAGAACTGTTGAAATAAAACAAAAGGATACAGGGGATTTGCATGAAAAAAAAAAAAAAAAAAAAGGAGCGGGGCTAGGGGCTTGAGCAGATCCAGCTTACTCTGGATGGGCTGGGGGTTCAAGGGGATCTATACCTGTGGTGAAGGCTGTCAGGGATGCCAGGAGATAGATTCCATCCACTGAATAAGGGTGGATGTTATATTATCCGTAGCCTGCGGCATCATATCGCTGCTGTTTAGTGGCATCGTGATGCCACTGGCATGCTCAGCAAGACCAGAGAGACTCCTACAGACCAATGGAATTCCCCTGACTCAGGAATGATGTGTAGAGGAAAACAAAGTTGCTATAGAAAACATCACTTGCCTAACCAAACTGTGGTTTTCCAATCCAAAACGAATTTTCATACCGGTAACCTATCCACAGGATGGGTCATCAGTTTGTGATCTGTCAGGGTCTGACACCTGGATTCCACACCGACCATCTGTTCTAGCAGCCTCCAGGTGCCAGAAGCTGCTGGTGGACAGGCGGTATGTGTAGCACTGCACCTATTCATGCACATACCACACGTCCACCAACAGCTTCTGGCACCTTGAGGCTGCTAGAACAGATGACTTGTTCAGAGTCCAGGTATCAGACAGATTATATACTAGTGACCTATCCTGTAGATAGGTCTCCAGTATGGAAATTCAATTTGAGGGCAGAAAATCATTTTATTTTTCAAATAAATACTGTTTTTATAAAGTAAAAGTCATAAAGCATAAAAATAAATATATTGTGACAGATTCATTAAGGCATATCGTATTTAGAGCTGGCATTAGAATCCCACAGGGAGTTGCCCCTGGACACTTGTCCTTGTTTCTGGCTGATTTCTAAGCTATGATATCTCTGAAATGTCCTAGCGTTTCTACGGAAAACACATTTTTTTATAAGAAGGTAGCCTTCATTAAAGAGGTTGTCCACAATAAAAATTATTTTTTAAATTAAATTAGGCGGCTGGGCAAGGTAACATACTCACCTGTCCCTGGATTCTCCGATGCCTCCCAGCAAAGTCCTGCTGCTCCACTGTCTTTTTTTTTTTACGGGAAGTACTCGCCGGCTCTGAAGTATCGGGTCCCTTTCCTAAAGCTGCTGATTGGCCTTAGCAGTCACGTGAGACGGAGACTTCTGCCGGAAGAAAACAGCAGAGCTGCAGGACCGGACTGTGCTGGGGGACACTGAAACCAGGTTTTTTTTTTTTTCACCTTCGCCTGGCCTAAAATAGAAAAAAAAAAAAAAAAAATTGATCCTGGCCAACACATTTAAGGTTGAGCTAAAGGTGGAAAGATACCATAATGAATTTGGATACTATCCCCCCAGAATTTAACTTCAACAATTCAACAAGGCACAAACAGAATAATGTGCTTCACATACAGATCAGGTTAAACAGTGCAGGCATGGGTCATTTCCCAATACACAAGCTACTTGCTCTTTAAGTCAGGCTCATAGGCATGTTGTTAATGACGTTGAGACAATATGGACGTATTCCAAATCCACAACACGGACAAGTGCCCTCTGATTATTCCCACAGTTCTATAGGACGGGGAATGATGCCAGCTGCTTGTTATTCTGATACCTATTAAATATTTATTGAGTCTGTGGGGAACACGACAATTTGGAAAGTAATACAGTCCAGTGCAGAGCCTATCTGAAACTAAACAATGGCCTGAGCTGGTCAGCCAACAATTCACTTAGAAAGAAACCAACTTTCCAGCTTATTCCCTTACTCGCAAAGCACCTGAAATTTTCCCCAAAAGACATGTATTAGTGACATTTTCAAGAAGAGGTCTGGGCATTTTTCTAATTTATTCCTCTTCTGAAACGAGAGGATGGATGGCCCGAACGCTAGAGAGAACACACAGTGCCACATTAGCTTTCTAAAAAAAAAAAAAAAAAAGAGTGAGATTAATAAAAGTAGAATAAAATTAACCTTTACTTTTTGCGCTCACATCGATTTAGTAATATTGGGTTGGGTTACAGTAAATCTCAATTAAATTCAATATAGAACTCCTATAGGTCCGGTATGAACCAAGAATAAACCAACAAAAAAAGACCCCTAGGATGGACTAATGTTCAATTTCCAACACCATAAAATATAACTTTTATTGATATAATAATAAAAAAAAACAAAAAAAAAAAACAGGTGAACAAAAGTGTGTAATTAAAAACCCAGCGACCGTCCTATTAAATTCATTATTAACAGTAGTGGGTGCAAGATTCTACTTCCTTATAGAAGCAGATAGCTATTCCTTTTGGATGTATACATTTGCTTTAAATAGCAGATATTCCCTCTTATGTCCCTAGCTGACTCATTAGAAACTGACTAAAAGTAAGCATGTTTGTTCATAGATCCACTACAGTACCCTTGCAGTTATATTATAGTTCTTATAAAGAGAGGTTATAGAAACATGCACCCGAGGATACCAGAATATGGCAAAACATGTCGGCAGGGCTGTCTGACTAACCTTTTTAAATCGGTGACCTGTTTCTATAACTTCTTTTTATAAGAACTTAAATATATTGTCAAAGGTACTATAGTGGATCTATGAACAAACAGACCATGAAATCTATGGGCAGAAAATTTATAGGGCAGTATGAGAGCAGAAGACTGTTTTTTTCTGTTGTATACTTAGAGTTGTCAATCACTGAGTAGGACCAACCCCTGGATAACTAGTCCCAGAATTAGCAGAGATATAAATGACAGGTTATACTGAACCATCTCACAGAAGTATGCCTCTATCTATTCTGCTCTTTCTGCTCTATAACATGATGCTAAGAAGTCAGACTGCATGCTCCACATTACAGGAGTCCAACTATCTGTAAGTGTTCAGTGATAGCCTTTCCATTTCTCCAGGAATTTGTGATGCACACCAGCGGAAAATTATGTCACTAAGCTTATTTTTTTTTCCTTTTTCTGTTTCAATTTATATGTTTAAGGCAAACTGGGGCTCCTTATAAGCAGTTTATTACATGGTCTCTTGAAGCTACACAGGCTTACAAACTGAAAGGTGCAGTATCACAATCTGGAGGTACAAGAGTGGCCTCCCCTTCTCGAACCCCTCCGATGGCAAATTGATGGTTTGCTTTAACTGATTCAAGCCCAGGCCTTTGGGTTTTCAGGATTAACTGTTAGTTTGAAGGAGATAACTTTAGTATTTGTTGGGACAGAGATGCGATGTCTGCAGATTTCTTTCCAATAACAATGCAGGTTTCTTATTTTTTTTTTTTTTTAACACATAATGATAGGTTTATACTCTCCTACAATTTAGCCTTTTTTCTAGTAATATATAATAATTATTATATTATGCTAGATCCACACTAGCGTTGCCTGTCCATTGGAGAACCAGAAAAACAAACCGGGGGACATCACTCGCTATAATGGGGTCTGTTGGGTGTCCATTATTTTAAAACTGAAACCAGCAAATAAAAAAAGCGAAGAATCTGGCGCAAATGCGAATGTAGCCTTACAGTGTTGACACATTACATATCCCAATTTAGAATAACAAAGGTTTTAGCCACCAATTACTAGGGTCAATGTTTTTTTTTTTTACTTTTTTATGTTTCACAGGCCGGTTAGATTTAGACTAGCCAACAAAACGGAAATCCTACGGATCCCATTATAGTAAATTTGGTCTCATGAGCATCATTGGTGTCCATCATATGATACATAAGGTACAGCCGTTGACCTTTTTTATTCGGAACAGAAAAGAAAAAAAAAAGAAAAAAGGCAGAGATGCAAACATAGCCATAGACATGCCTGATATTTTGTATAAGGGTTAAAACTGTATGTCACTGACAGACGCATCTGTCTTCCCTTCCCCTACTGAATAAACATGCGAGCTCAGCCGAGCCAAGCATGTATTTTCATGGGAAAGAGAGAAAAGAGATACATATTGGCCAAACAAGAACTCAACTAATAGATATCTAATGTGTATAGCCAGCTGTAGGCAGCTTGGTAAAATAAGTGACAGAAATTTACTTGCTCAAAATAGCAACTTGGACTTGGAAGAAAGCCCGCTCTATTGTAACAAATCTACTGCAATCTGAATCCACTCACAATGCAGATTATACAACAATATAATACATACAAAGTGGAAAGAGTAAGGTCTCATGCACACGAACGAGGTGGGCACATTTTATAGCGAAATGCACTTGTACAGTCATATGAAAAAGTTTGGGCACCCCTATTAATCTTAATCATTTTTAGTTCTAAATATTTGGGTGTTTGCAACAGCCATTTCAATTTGATATATCTAATAACTGATGGACATAGTAATATTTCAGGATTGAAATGAGGTTTATTGTACTAACAGAAAATGTGAAATATGCATTAAACCAAAATTTGACCGGTGCAAAAATTTGGGTACCCTTATCATTTTATTGATTTGAATACTCCTAACTACTTTTACTGACTTACTGAAGCACAAAATTGGTTTTGTAACCTCACTGAGCTTTGAACTTCATAGCCAGGTGTATCCAATCATGAGAAAAGGTATTTAAGGTGGCCAATTGCAAGTTGTTCTCCTATTTGAATCTCCTCTGAAGAGTGGCATCATGGGCTCCTCAAAACAACTCTCAAATGATCTGAAAACAAAGATTGTTCAACATAGTTGTTCAGGGGAAGGATACAAAAAGTTGTCTCAGAGATTTAACCTGTCAGTTTCCACTGTTAGGAAATGGAAGACCACAGGGACAGTTCTTCTTAAGCCCAGAAGTGGCAGGCCAAGAAAAATATCAGAAAGGCAGAGAAGAAGAATGGAGAGAACAGTCAAGGACAATCCACAGACCACCTCCAAAGAGCTGCAGCATCATCTTGCTGCAGATGGTGTCACTGTGCATCGGTCAACAATACAGCACACTTTGCACAAGGAGAAGCTGTATGGGAGAGTGATGCGAAAGAAGCCGTTTCTGAAAGCACACCACAAACAGAGTCGCCTGAGGTATGCAAAAGCACATTTGGACAAGCCAGCTTCATTTTGGAAGAAGGTCCTGTGGACTGATGAAACAAAGATTGAGTTGTTTGGTCATACAAAAAGGCGTTATGCATGGCGTCCAAAAAACACAGCATTCCAAGAAAAACACTTGCTACCCACTGTAAAATTTGGTGGAGGTTCCATCATGCTTTGGGGCTGTGTGGCCAATTCCGGCACCGGGAATCTTGTTAAAGTTGAGGGTCGCATGGATTCAACTCAGTATCAGCAGATTCTTGAGAATAATGTACAAGAATCAGTGACGAATTTGAAGTTACGCCGGGGATGGATATTTCAGCAAGACAATGATCCAAAACACAGCTCCAAATCTACTCAGGCATTCATGCAGAGGAACAATTACAATGTTCTGGAATGGCCATCCCAGTCCCCAGACCTGAATATCATTGAACATCTGTGGGATAATTTGAAGCGGGCTGTCCATGCTCGGCGACCATCAAACTTAACTGAACTGGAATTGTTTTGTAAAGAGGAATGGTCAAAAATACCTTCATCCAGGATCCAGGAACTGATTAAAAGCTACAGGAAGCGACTAGAGGCTGTTATTTTTGCAAAAGGAGGATCTACTAAATATTAATGTCACTTTTCTGTTGAGGTGCCCATACTTTTGCACCGGTCAAATTTTGGTTTAATGCATATTGCACATTTTCTGTTAGTACAATAAACCTCATTTCAATCCTGAAATATTACTGTGTCCATCAGTTATTAGATATATCAAATTGAAATGGCTGTTGCAAACACCCAAATATTTAGAACTAAAAATGATTAAGATTAATAGGGGTGCCCAAACTTTTTCATATGACTGTATGTATGACATCCGAGTGCCTTCTGTCCCCCACTGATTTTAATGGGGGGTTCCATTCCGTTGCTGATGCTCTGTTATGTTCCAATGATTACAGAGCAGCTCCTTTCCTACTTTGCGACATTGGAATGGAACGGAACATAAGACCCTCCCCCCACATCGGAAGACCCTGGACATGAGGCCTAGATGTTCTAGAAAACTGAAGGAAGCAGGTTACAGCCCCAGCTATGGGCAGTAGGAAAGAATGTTTTGTGGGCATATTCTGGTGACAGATGGAAGTTATAATAGGGTGTCTTAAAAGGAGTCTGTCAGCAGTAAATTGGTTATAAATCTAATCACAGAACCTTGTAGATGTGATTCTGCAGTTTCCAAATATGCCTCTGTTTTTCAGCTTTAGTGCCCAACTTTCATGAAAATCACAGTTTATTCATATGCAAATGAGGGGAAATGTGCTTTGCCTGGAAATCTAGGGTTTAGCCCAAAGCCTGGAAAAGCATAGGGAACGCATTTGCACATGAAACCTGTGTAGTCAGATCTTAGTGGATAAGGATTGGAGAATCTATTAATGTTTGTGGATTAGACAGAAAGGGGGAGGAAAAACATGACTGTGATATCAAACTGTAAAGGAAGAACAAATGTGCTACAGCCATTATTGTGTGTGTTGTGTACTGCGGCAATGTTTAACCCCTTCCCACCACAGGCATTTTTCAATTTTCGTTTTTGACTCCTCACATTTCAAACCCCATAACTTTTTCATTTTTCCTTTAACAGAGCGATATGACGGCTTAATGTTTGCAGGACAAATTGTACCTCATAATGGTACCATTACCCACCCATGCACCACTGGGAAAATGGCGCCTCCATCAGCTTTGACCAAGGCGCTGATCGTAGGCATTAGCACTGGGTGTCTGCTGTATAATAGAGACCAGACAGCTATGGCGGCTGCTCAGCTCCTCAACGGATATTTAAATACCTGACATCGGCTGGACTATTACAGTGAATTATTGTAGTCACAGGGGCAGGGAGCAGTTTCAGCCTAGTCACACTGTCCACTTCGGCATAATTGGCATCTTCCTCACAGTCCCCTGTCAGAAAGCGTTATTAGCAAGGAGACATCATAACTAGGCTGAAGCTGCTCCCCGCCCAAAGTGGTTAGGTTAGGTTACTTTACATATGATTTTTTTATGCTTTTATTTAGAACTTCACTTTGCTGAAACCGAAAGATCACAGAGACTCATAAATGGAGAGGGAATCACTTCAACCTGCACATGATGGGGCCAGTTTAAAAAAAAAAAAAAAAAAAAAACACCTGTCAGGTTCCTTTTACTTGCAGGACAGGTCGGATGTATGAAATGAGTAACAGACCCCTGGTAGGTAGGCACCATAGGCAGGATGGCCAGGGAGCAGTTGTTGTGTGGATGTTTTGTAAACCGGAGAAAGTCGGGACAGAGAACAAGACAGTACCAGAAGCTGTTGTCGCTCTTCTAGGGAATATGCTACAAAGAGGGAGAGACTGAGCTCAGACATCTGGATCTGCATTAGACAGCCCCAGACAAGGTAGCTCAGCAGGTCTTTGACAGCTGACTTGTCCTGCAGATTTTACAGTTTTCTGCCATTCTGATTCTTGCACACTAGGTCCTTTTGTACATGTGGATGCAGCTGCACCATCCCTGTGCTCGGTCAGGACACCTGAGCTATTCGTCTCTCTCTTTGCTGACAACACCTCTTTGTTTTCAGCCAGAGCATTACAGAGACACTACAGTGCACTGGATTCTTGTTTTCTCTTCTAAAATTCCCTATTAAACTGAATTATTATTACATCATATAAGCAAACTCTTTTCAGGAAATATAGGCTGACACACTATTTAACTCCTTAATGACAACAGTTTTTGGCCTTAAAGGGGTATTCCCATGAACATAATCCTATCTATATTTGTAGATAATTAAAAGTTAAACATTTTTACAAATATAAGTAGAATTTTAAAGATTTTCTCTAACCATCTTAATGGTGACAGTCTGTTGTCTTGAACGGTTGCCAATGGATACGACCACTAATGCAGAAACTTTCTACGGTCTGGGACTTGTCAGGAACCCAGCCATGATTTTCTTATTGTAGCTGTGTTATCAGGCAGGGACACTACATGTATTAGAATATATCCCGGCCAAAATAAGGAAATCATGGCTGATTTTCTGACCTTAGAAAGGTCCTGCATTCATGGTCTTATCCACTGGCAACTGATCTAGACAACAACTTGTGGCCACAAGATATTTAGAGAAAATCTTGAAAATTTTGCAAAATGTTTAATTATTTATATTTGCAAAAATATTTAACTTTTAATTATCTCCAAATTTAAAAATGATTATGTTCATGGGAATACCCCTTTAAGGATGAGGTCTAAATTTTTTTTGCTTTTTCCATCCCTTTCTTCTGAGAGCCATAACTTTTTATTTTTACACTGATGTAGCCACATGGCATCTTGATTTTACATTTTGGAGTATGTATAATTCATAAAGAAACCTGTTTTTGTATCACCATAATCTAAGCGCTATAATGTTTTATTTATTCAATTGATCAAGCTGTGTAAGGCTGCAGTCAGACTCCATCCCCCACTCCGCTTAAAATATGCAGAGAGAAAAGACCTGTAAGCACAGGTAACCGCTTTTTAAGCGGATAGGGTTTCCATTTTTGGGGTCCCCAAGCCGACCCAAAGAACAGAAACCCGAATGCTTGTGTAAACCTGGCATAAGGGCATATTTTCTTGCAGGGCAGAGTAACAAAAACAACTTTTGTTTTTTTATTTAATTTTCTACAGTGTTTACTGTGCAGATGAAATAACTGTTTAGGTTTATTATTTCATTTTTAACATAAAAATGGTGATTCTTGTGATTTTTTTTTCACCATTTTTAAATAATTTTCAACATTTTATTATGAGTTCCACTATGGGACTTGAACTTGCAGGAGCAGTCAGCAGCTGCATCGGCATTCCACCGCGGGGAGCCGGTGGTCAGAGAATGAAGAAAAATTGCTCTTCATATTCCGCCATGTGAACAGCTCCTAAGTGTACAACTATTTTAAAGAAACACTGTTTATTAATCTGCATGATCCCGGCATATAAAATCTTATAGAAATGCTGCAGAGAACTAAGTAGTTAATCTCCTGCTGGTCTGCTCCATTTTCAGTAGCCAGAGAATGACCTGGAGGGAAGGCTTAGCGGGGATGTAGGGATAACACTCCTTTTGTCCTATTGCAGATAGTGCACAGCAGGGAGAAACCTGTAACAGCAACTTGTTTTACAACCTATCACATGACTGTGAGGAAGAGGACAGAACTCATACAACACTAGGAAGCGGGAGCAGAGCTGCAGTTCCAGATGCTACTGCTACAATATACAGAGCTGGATCCTGTGCACTGTAGTGGTTGCGCCTAGAACTGAAGCTCGGCTCCCATTCACTTGAATAGGAGCATGGCTGCTTCCGGCCAAATCCCTAGTATATGCCATCTGATGTCCTAAACAGGTGATTGGCACGGGGTCCGGGTGTCAGAATCCGAACAATTGGATGCTGATGACCTATCATGTGGATAGGTCATCAGTATTAAGTACCTTCCAGGCCTATATAAACCATTTAACTGTAATATGAGGAAAAAAAGAGAACTAAGAGAAAGGAGGACAGAATGGAATTATATATATTATTTTTCAATTCCATGGGACACAGGCTGCAGTACTCAGAACTGGTACCATTAAAAGTACAGTGAGTGAGAACTACAGATCGAGTGTGCATGTGGGAAAACAGCTACCTTATAGATAGGACATCAATTTTAAAAAGGAAGTAATTTTTTAGCAATATAATCCCTATGTTTTATCACAATGTACAAAAATCCACAATAAATGCATTTGCCTTACCTGATCCCATGTTTGGACATTGTATGGAGCATAAATTAATACATATCCGATGGTTAGAAGGCAAGTGTAGATCACCAAGGAAAAGACCTGCAGCCACTTTCGTACAAAGGATTCAGTGTATACCAACACATAGAGAGCGCAGAATATCACCAGTGCCACAAATACTGCAATAATGAAGGCAAGATGAAGAGAGGGATTCTGTAAAAGAGATAAATACAGAGAATGATAAAGGTAAAGGTTAAACATACTAGCAATTTATAACATAATATTACTAGAACAGAGACAAGCAGGGAAGACCATTTATGCTGTCAGTATTCTAGGAAGGATAATGAATGCTGCCAAAAATGGTGGCCTATGTTCTACTGAAGGATTCAATGACAGCTGAACTCTGTGCTGCCCTGCCAGCAAGGGGACCCCATAACAAAGACCAATCTGGTCCCCCCCATTATAGTGCAAAGTCACACACACACACACACACACACACACACACACACACACACTACCCCATTGACTGTGAATTTCCCAAGCCTTTACTTGCCAACAATGCAGTTTCCCTGGGAATGGGATTGGGCCCCTCTATGGTAACAAACTGGTTACTCTAGGATGGAGCACTGGGACTGTATACAAGGCACAACCACTTTATAGACCAATGAGCGCATACCTACAAAGAACAATCTACTTGCAATATAATCAACGAAGACATAAATCTTTTCTTTTACTTATTACAGAACATCTTTGTTCTCAGATCGCACAAGCTCTGACATGAAGCCAGGGGCCGCTACATTTGTTGCCAACTTTACCATACATGAGATGCTTACAAATCGTGCTATACCATGTACCATGGCATGACTCCTATGGAGTGACACGTGTTATGATATATACTCAGTGACTGAGCATAACTCACAGTGACAAGACAATGTTGTCCAGATATTAGCCCTGCCCGAGCCTGCTCAGGTAGTGAATACAACTGCAGGGTTGCCAAAACACTATTACAGTTGCTACAAAACGCCTATTAAATCATCATACGCAATACACAGCCATGTAAATGGTCTTATTAACACCTGGGAGGTGGAGGTACATTTCAGGACCATGGAATATTTCACTGAACTCTCAGGACAACTTGTATCTCTTAGTATTTCCTGGGGCATTAAGAGAGGTTTACAATAAATATAACTCTGACATGTATTATGCAGTGCTGAATCTGCACTATCATGTACAGTCATGGCCAAAAGTTTTGAGAGTGACACAAATATTATATTTTCACATGATCTGCTGCCCTCTGGTTTTTATGTGTGTTTGTCAGATGTTTTTATCACATACAGAAATATAATTGCATTCATATTATGAGTAACAGAAGCTTATATTGACAGAATGAGTTAATGCAGCAAGTCAATATTTGCAGTGTTGACCCTTCTTCTTCAGGACCTCTGCAATTCTCCCTGGCATGCTCTCAATCAACTTCTGGACCAAATCCTGACTGATAGCAGTCCATTCTTGCAGAATCAATGCTTTAATTTTGTCTGAATTTGTTGGTTTTTGTTTGTCCACCCGTCTCTTGATGATTGACCACAAGTTCTCAATGGGATTAAGATCTGGGGAGTTTCCAGGCCATGGACCCAAAATCTCTATGTTTTGTTCCCTGAGCCATTTAGTTATCACCTTTGCTTTATGGCAAGGTGCTCCATCATGCTGGAAAAGGCATTGTTGAGCGCCAAACTGCTCTTGGACGGTTGGGAGAAGTTGCTCTTGGAGGACATTCTGGTACCATTCTTTATTCATGGCTGTGTTTTTAGGCAAGACTGTGAGAGCCAATTCCCTTGGCTGAGAAGCAACCCCACACATGAATGGTTTCAGGATGCTTTACAGTTGGCATGAGACAAGACTGGTGGTAGCGCTCACCTCTTCTTCTCCGAATAAGCTGTTTTCCAGATGTTCCAAACAATCGAAAAGGGGATTCATCAGAGAAAATGACTTTACCCCAGTCCTCAGCAGTCCACTCCCTGTACCTTTTGCAGAATATCAGTCTGTCCCTGATGTTTTTTCTGGAGAGAAGTGGCTTCTTTGCTGCCCTCCTTGAGACCAGGCCTTGCTCCAAGAGTCTCCGCCTCACAGTGCGTGCAGATGCACTCACACCTGCCTGCTGCCATTCCTCAGCAAGCTCTGCACTGCTGGTAGCCCGATCCCGCAGCTGAAACACTTTTAAGAGACGGTCCTGCCGCTTGCTGGTCTTTCTTGGGCGCCCTGGAGCCTTTTTGGCACCAATGGAACCTCTCTCCTTGAAGTTCTTGATGATGCTATAGATTGTTGACTGAGGTGCAATCTTTCTAGCTGCAATACTCTTCCCAGTTAGGCCATTTTTGTGCAGTGCAATGATGACTGCACGTGTTTCTTTAGAGATAACCATGGTTAACAGAAGAGAAACAATGATGGCAAGCACCAGCCTCCTTTTAAAGTGTCCAGTGGTGTCATTCTTACTTAATCATGACAGATTGATCTCCAGCCCTGTCCTCATCAACACCCACACCTGTGTTAATGGAGCAATCACTGAAACGATGTTAGGTGGTCCTTTTAAGGCAGGGCTGCAATGATGTTGAAATGTGTTTTGGGGGATAAAGTTCATTTTCTAGGCAAATATTGACTTTGCAAGTAATTGCTGTTAAGCTGATCACTCTTTATAACATTCTGGAGTATATGCAAATTGCCATTAGAAAAACTGAAGCAGTAGACTTTGTAAAAATTAATATTTGTATCATTCTCAAAACTTTTGGCCATGACTGTAGGCAGAGTCACTGGCATCAATGTCTAAAAAGGACTAGTCAGCTCTCCTGACACCTCTGACATAGTAAAATACTTCCCTTTTCCACCCATTCCTCCTTTATTTCTTCTATGAATGTATGTATAATAAATATAGACACTCGATCCTTGTACAAGCATTGCTGACAGTGTCCAGTGTGTTATAACAGCAGTGACATTCAGTTCATTTATTCATACAATTCCAGGAGGGATTACAAAGGAACAGCACAATGTGGAGGATCCTACAAGATTGCTATTTCTTAGCTACACAAGCGCTTACATCTCAGGAGAGCTGCACTAAGATCATGTATTCTATACACTGCAGCTCTGCTTTTCCACACTGCTACAGGTCCTCACACGACTGCTACAGTCATAACTAGTTACGTGAACATTTTTATGTATGGATTTATGTTTCATGTATAGCTCCAACATATTCCGCAGCACTTGTTGTCCATTGTCAGTCACTGTACCATATAGGGCTCAAAATCTAATATCAATAAGTCTTTACATGGGTTTTCTCCGGGTACTCCGGTTTTCTCCAACACTCCAAACACAGGGAGAACACACAAACTCCTTGCAGATGTTGTCCTTGGTCGGATTTGAAAACCAGGACTCCAGCGCTGCTAGGCTGCTTTTGTTATTTGGATTTCACGATCAGTCATTTGCAAAAATTTTGATGGGGCTGGACAACTCCTTTAAGTATGTTATACTGTTGTGCCTTTCTTTATATATAAAGCCCAATAACACTAGAATATAGTATGTTGCCACTTTATTTAAAAAAATAAATAAATCAATGAATGACAAATTCCTTATAACTTAGCATCAATTTTTAATTCATTCAATGTTGTCCTCAATGATTTTTTCCCACAGTATAAAGCCACTGTCAGAGGTCCTGAACGTGGATTTTTATTCCCATACTCAGAGTAAACACATGCACTCTAGGCTAAACAGGCTGGTATATGTGGGAGTCAGAGGATTAGATGTTGGCCAAATGAGCAATTGGTAGTGTTAGGCTTTGTTCATGTTTGCACTTATTTAAGGATCCACCTATTTATACACAAAGAAATTCTACACATTATGCACGTATTCTTATGGTGGTTTTTGAATATATAAATGTGGTACAGTTTCTGATCTAGCTGCTATATCTGCTAAAAGATGCCATAATAAGAAGAAGATAAAAGTTTACTGTATCTAACAAATTCAGTGGTGCAATTTAAGTCTAGTGGGCCAGCGTGCATGTGTTCTTAATGGGGTGAGGGGAATAATCTGCTGCAGATTATCTCCTTTGAGAACAAAAACATTGGTTATGATGAACTCTAAGAAGCCCAATACATCTTTCCCATAAGATTTGCCATCAAGAGAGTCAAGACAACCCCAGTCTCAATGAAACTGGTGGCTTTGGTACACTTTAACTGTAATGGGAATGTATCCCCTATATTTTTAATATGAAGATGGTGAAGCATATTTTTTTTGCTAACCTGTTTTAAGTTTCTGATTGTAGACTTTTTTCTATTGTCTGTACATGTTTATAGGAGCTGTCATATTGCCTGAGCATGTTTTGCGATGTGCTTTATCATAGAGGCTATAGTCCTGATATGGTCTTTGAGGTACAGTCATGGCCAAAAGTTTTGAGAATGATACAAATATTAATTTTTACAAAGTCTACTGCTTCAGTTTTTCTAATGGTAATTTGCATATACTCCAGAATGTTATAAAGAGTGATCAGCTTAACAGCAATTACTTGCAAAGTCAATATTTGCCTAGAAAATGAACTTTATCCCCCAAAACACATTTCAACATCATTGCAGCCCTGCCTTAAAAGGACCACCTAACATCGTTTCAGTGATTGCTCCATTAACACAGGTGTGGGTGTTGATGAGGACAGGGCTGGAGATCAATCTGTCATGATTAAGTAAGAATGACACCACTGGACACTTTAAAAGGAGGCTGGTGCTTGCCATCATTGTTTCTCTTCTGTTAACCATGGTTATCTCTAAAGAAACACGTGCAGTCATCATTGCACTGCACAAAAATGGCCTAACTGGGAAGAGTATTGCAGCTAGAAAGATTGCACCTCAGTCAACAATCTATAGCATCATCAAGAACTTCAAGGAGAGAGGTTCCATTGGTGCCAAAAAGTCTCCAGGGCGCCCAAGAAAGACCAGCAAGCGGCAGGACCGTCTCTTAAAAGTGTTTCAGCTGTGGGATCGGGCTACCAGCAGTGCAGAGCTTGCTGAGGAATGGCAGCAGGCAGGTGTGAGTGCATCTGCACGCACTGTGAGGCGGAGACTCTTGGAGCAAGGCCTGGTCTCAAGGAGGGCAGCAAAGAAGCCACTTCTCTCCAGAAAAAACATCAGGGACAGACTGATATTCTGCAAAAGGTACAGGGAGTGGACTGCTGAGGACTGGGGTAAAGTCATTTTCTCTGATGATTCCCCTTTTCGATTCTTTGGAACATCTGGAAAACAGCTTATTCGGAGAAGAAGAGGTGAGCGCTACCACCAGTCTTGTCTCATGCCAACTGTAAAGCATCCTGAAACCATTCATGTGTGGGGTTGCTTCTCAGCCAAGGGAATCGGCTCTCTCACAGTCTTGCCTAAAAACACAGCCATGAATAAAGAATGGTACCAGAATGTCCTCCAAGAGCAACTTCTCCCAACCGTCCAAGAGCAGTTTGGCGCTCAACAATGCCTTTTCCAGCATGATGGAGCACCTTGCCATAAAGCAAAGGTGATCACTAAATGGCTCAGGGAACAAAACATAGAGATTTTGGGTCCATGGCCTGGAAACTCCCCAGATCTTAATCCCATTGAGAACTTGTGGTCAATCATCAAGAGACGGGTGGACAAACAAAAACCAACAAATTCAGACAAAATTAAAGCATTGATTCTGCAAGAATGGACTGCTATCAGTCAGGATTTGGTCCAGAAGTTGATTGAGAGCATGCCAGGGAGAATTGCAGAGGTCCTGAAGAAGAAGGATCAACACTGCAAATATTGACTTGCTGCATTAACTCATTCTGTCAATATAAGCTTCTGTTACTCATAATATGAATGCAATTATATTTCTGTATGTGATAAAAACATCTGACAAACACACATAAAAACCAGAGGGCAGCAGATCATGTGAAAATATAATATTTGTGTCACTCTCAAAACTTTTGGCCATGACTGTATATGGGAGAGAGTTCTAGACTTGCCCTGTGACCTGTGCAGAGATCATTGTGCAGTGAAGGAGAGTAGATAAGCCATGTCCATCAGCTATTGTGAATGGCGGTGCCAACATTATCTATATATAGATAATACCTGTCATTGTAATCTTCCCTGTGCTTTCAGGACAAGAAGTGTCAGTCTATTACTTGACAAAGAGCCCTATTAGACAAAAAGATTTTTCAGGAAATTATTCGGTAAAAACACTCATAGGAACGCTCATTTCCGATATCATCTTATCTAATACTACAGCTGATCACCCCACGAATGCAGGACAAAAAAAAATCATTGTAGGCTACCAGCACATCACCCTGTGTAATACAGGCTGCGCTGCCCGCAAACAATTAGTACATAGTATATGCCGACTGTTCTTCCTGCATGTCCTCTGCATGGGCCTGTGTAATAGGTTCATCTAATATGGCCTTTAGTGACCGGAGTGAAAATAGCAGGATTTTATTCTCTTTCTTTCTTCCTTTCATTTATTTTACATTTAGATACTGGTATGGGGAAAAAAAAAATTCACCAAAAAGTTGTTTAAAAATATGTTTAACATAAACACCAGATTTAGACTACAGGCTATTTTATGATGACATAGTTCCATAGTCCCATAGTCTAAGGCTCTATAGTCACACAACGATGGTATAAAACAGCTATGAAAAATGTCCATCTTGCACCCGAGGGGTGCCCATTTCATGGATCTCTCTTACATTTGAGTGTAATAAGGGATCTGTGAAAACAGGCAAAAATAAACGGACTGTCAAAAAATGAGTCACGTGAATAGTCCTCCTTCACATACCATGAACTAAATGCAGCCATGTGATGGCTGGTTAAAAACAAAACAAAAAAAAATGGTCGCCACGCCATATATTGGGGCAAATTTCTAAAGCTCCTATACCAGTCGTATTTAACTTTTCAAGCATCCTGTGTAAGAAAAAAATGTCTCAAGGTGTTTTTATGTCCCCTTTACCACTTTCCAAAAAAAGTCAGGGTCAACAGCGGCAGCACTGCCAGATCTGTCATCTAAAGAGGATTTTCTTTAAAGGGGTTGAATTACCTTAATTCATCTTGCGGATTCTTGATGATGGACACGGAGGTTCTAACCCCCAGGTCCTGTGATTGGAACTAGTCCCTGAACCCTGGATCTCTTCCAGGGCTGTGGAGTCGGAGTCGTGGAGTCGGTGCCTATTTTGGTGGAGTCGGAGTCGGTATAAAATGGACCGACTCCGACTCCCAAAATATATAATAAATTGGTACAGTTAGTAGTACAATGCAGTATGTGCTGAATATATTTTCAGAAGAATTTGGGAAAATGATGAAATGTTGAAACTGATAAAATGTCCTGTAAAGGTCTGTTCTATTCCTCATATAATTATGGGACTGAGTTCTGAGTGAACCTATAAGGTTTAGCACCATTATCTGGAGTAAGCAAAAGATACAAGTGTTGTGATTGTGAGGACTGAAAAGCTTGACTTTATCTGTAATTGTGCTGGAGACCCACCCACAGCCCGAGGACACAGAGTGACTGCTTGTCAGCAAGTGAATCATTGTGCTGAGACTGAGAAAACTGTTTTTGTTGAAAACTGTTTTTTTACCACTTACTGCAGCGTTTTGCATATTTGCAATTTATTAAAGTTTTTTGTGTTCTAAAATTGTATCCAATAAATATATTTTATGTTCTACCTAAATAGCTTGATTATTGTATCATAAGGATGATAAAAAGCTTAAATTAAGTTATCTCTTAAACATGCGGCATGTATGTCGGAGTCGGAGTCAGGGGAAATTGAGGAGTCGGAGTCGGGGCTTTGGCGTACCGACTCCAGAGCCCTGGTCTCTTCACACCTTCCCTCCTCCACTGATCTGTGCTATGGGGACTGGCTGACTGTAATAAAGCCAGCCCCCACAGCACAGGTAATTACTAGTGAAATCAGGGGAAGCGTTGGAGAGACCCAGGGTTTGGGGTCTAGTTCCAATCATGTGACCTGGAGATTGGAATCAGGCCGGAACCTCAGGGTCTATTATCAAGAATTCGTAAGATAAATTAAGGTCATTTTAACTCTCTAGACAACCTCTTTAATTTGCTTTAAGTAATTTATGTAGATACTAGGTGTACTGTGAACACATAAAACAGAAGAATGGGATACCTACTGTAATGCAAAAAACGAAGGTGTACTACAAAACAGCAGCTAATACAATAAACAGATCCCGGTGTATAATATATGCTTAGCTCACATATGCACTCCGTGAGCGCTCGGGGATTCCGTTCCCCATTCTGCTTAAAAAATTGTGCAGAGAAAAGTCCTGCAAGTAAGTTTTCGGGCAGAAATCTGGCAGACCACATTATAGTCTATGGGGTCCGCGGGTTTCTGCTGGTAAGCACTTTTAAAGCGGATTGGGTTTCAGTGTTTTGGGGCCCAAAGCGAACCCGAAGAATGGAAACACAAGCACAGATGTGAACATAGCCTTAATGAAAGAAAGGTGACATTTTCCTGGAGTAGCTGAATACATTGAGGCATATTTACTAATCCTGTCTAATTTTTATACAGGGTGAACCATCATAGTGGCTCATGCTACTGTGGCTCACATGTAGTGTCCTGGAAACATTTATTAAGAAACAATGAAAAGAACAGGCATTTCTAAAACGGAAAAATATATTTTGCTCCAAAACTGTGCAAGATTTCAGGGGCAGCTACAATGATAAATAGAGGCCAATACTTTCCTTCAAAAATATCACTATGGTAGCTCTAGAGGGATTAAGGAAAATGTGTGATTAATTTTAACACAAATATCAATAAAAGTGACTGCTGCAAACCTCTCAGACTGCTATACTGGCTCAAAAAGAGAATGTTATCTATTGAGAAAGTTGCTGAAAAAACACAAATTAGCTGCTATCTGTGGGGAAACCTCTGTGCGAGCCTAACATGTCACATGCCACCTTCTATATGTAATAATACATTTTATTTATATTGCACCAACATAATCCGCAGCATTATACAATTTGCAGGGTTCGAGTACAGACAAAAAAGATACATTACAAAGAAATAGTCAATTCACACACTGGGATTGAGGGCAAGAGTTTACAATCTATATCTACAATAGTGTCACCTAGGATAGGAAGGTGGGTTGGGCCTCACCAGTTATTTTTACTTTTGCAGGACCCTAATAGGTCATATAAATAAAAATGGCACTTTTTATTGTAGTTTCTTAGATGTCGGCAACCAAAAGTATCTCCTTAAAGAGGTTAAGATACAAAAAAAAAAAAAAAACAACAAACTCACTCACTGTGGATATACAGTCATATGAAAAGTTTGGGCACCCCATTAATCTTAATCATTTTAGTTCTAAATATTTGGGTGTTTGCAACAGCCATTTCAATTTGATATATCTAATAACTGATGGACACAGTAATATTTTAGGATTGAAATGAGGTTTATTGTACTAACAGAAAATGTGCAATATGCATTAAACCAAAATTTGACCGGTGCAAAAATTTGGGTACCCTTATCATTTTATTGATTTGAATACTCCTAACTACTTTTACTGACTTACTGAAGCACAAAATTGGTTTTGTAACCTCACTGAGCTTTGAACTTCATAGCCAGGTGTATCCAATCATGAGAAAAGGTATTTAAGGTGGCCAATGCAAGTTGTTCTCCTATTTGAATCTCCTCTGAAGAGTGGCACATGGGCTCCTCAAAACAACCCAAATGATCTGAAAACAAAGATTGTCAACATAGTTGTTCAGGGGAAGGATACAAAAAGTTGTCTCAGAGATTTAACCTGTCAGTCCACTGTGAGGAACATAGTAAGGAAATGGAAGACCACAGGGACAGTCTTGTTAAGCCCAGAAGTGGCAGGCCAAGAAAAATATCAGAAAGGCAGAGAAGAAGAATGGTGAGAACAGTCAAGGACAATCCACAGACCACCTCCAAAGAGCTGCAGCACACTTGCTGCAGATGGTGTCACTGTGCACGGTCAACAATACAGCACACTTTGCACAAGGAGAAGCGTATGGGAGAGTGATGCGAAAGAAGCCGTTCTGAAAGCACGCCACAAACAGAGTCGCCTGAGGTATGCAAAAGCACATTTGGACAAGCCAGCTCATTTTGGAAGAAGGTCCGTGGACTGATGAAACAAAGATGAGTTGTTTGGCATACAAAAGGCGTTATGCATGGCGCCAAAAAACACAGCATTCCAAGAAAAACACTGCTACCCACTGTAAAATTTGGTGGAGGTTCCACATGCTTTGGGGCTGTGTGGCCAATGCCGGCACCGGGAATCTTGTTAAAGTTGAGGGTCGCATGGATTCAACTCAGATCAGCAGATTCTGAGAATAATGTACAAGAATCAGTGACGAATTTGAAGTACGCCGGGGATGGATATTTCAGCAAGACAATGATCCAAACTACCAGGCATCATGCAGAGGAACAATACAATGTTCTGGAATGGCCACCCAGCCCCAGACCTGAAATCATTGAACATCTGTGGGAAATGAAGCGGGCTGCCAGCCGGCGACCATCAAACAACTGAACTGGAATTGTTGTAAAGAGGAATGGCAAAAATACCCACCAGGACCAGGAACGATTAAAAGCACAGGAAGTGACAGAGGCTGTTATTTTGCAAAGGAGGATCTACTAAATATTAATGTCACTTCTGTTGAGGTGCCCATACTTTGCACCGGTCAAATTTTGGTTTAATGCATATTGCACATTTTCTGTTAGTACAATAAACCTCATTTCAATCCTGAAATATTACTGTGTCCATCAGTTATTAGATATATCAAATTGAAATGGCTGTTGCAAACACCCAAATATTTAGAACTAAAAATGATTAAGATTAATAGGGGTGCCCAAACTTTTTCATATGACTGTATATGGCAAAATTCACTCTAATAATGATACCTGATACTTCTGTAAGAAAGGCATCTTCTGGGGAGGTAGGGCTGTACAAAGAACATTTTTGTACAGTCTTAGCACTCCTGAAGACACCGTTTCTAAGGTAAAACATGTCGTAAGTTTGTTTATGGAATTTTAATTTACTGTATCACAGGAAATACCGGAATTAAAGGGGCTGGCTCAAATTTTAATGTAATTACCTATCCGCATAATAGGGGATAACTTGCTGATCAGTGGGGGGGTCATTTGAGACCATAGTCCCATAAACAGTGAATGGAGTAGATGTATGCAAACTCAGCCTGCCACTCCAGTCAGAAGTGGATAGCGCTAAAAATTGGGCCAATCCCTTTAATGTATAGCACAGAGGGAGAAAGAGAGGCTTCCCCCCCCCCCCCACTAACAGCTCTGTTACAAAAGTAAACAAACAGGACAGAAGATAGAAGATAGCGTCCATCATGTTGTTTACATTAGTGTCAGAATCAGTCCCTGTCCATTCTATGCAATAGCAATCACAGATGTTAAGGTAGCTATCTATATTGTTATATATATTAACTATATCATTGTGTTGTATTAATACAAATACATCCAACAAGTGAGCTTTTAGCCATAAACCCCTTTCAATGCTTTTTCCTAGTCAGGTGGACTTGTTTTATTCATGTATTACATGGTCAGCTGTTTGTCATATGGACAACTGCATATATTGTTGAGGAAATACCTGGCACAGTATCAAAACTTAGATCAGTTAGAAAGTTAGATCAGCTGATGATTTTTAATCATTATTAAAGAAATGGTTAATTTTTTCACTGTCATTTTTGCTTTGAAGCCATGGACATGAGCACACATTTCACCTTTGTATTTACAGCTCAGCCACCGGCTACATTACTTCAACTACCTGTATTGGACTGGTCCTGGTTTATCCTAAAGACAGATTTAGGCCCCATGCATACAACCATAATTTTATCCACAATTGTGGATAAAAGTGCGGACCTATACATTTATATGGGCCTAAAAACACGTCTGCAATTTTTGCACACGTGTATCTGGGCCGTAGAAGGGGTCCGCAAATTATGAAGCATGTCCTGTATTTGTCCGCATTTGCGGCACCGACAAGTATAGTGGATCTATACAAGTCATTGCAGTTGACATACTGACATGTTTTTTGTGACTTGATGATCAGTGTTTGCAGACAGCAAAACCACTATGGTCGTGTGCAGGAGGACTTAAAGACCTTAGCCCTCACTGAAATGAATGGGACAATGACGCAAAACCAGACAATGCCCAATGATAAGAGCGGCTCTGTTATTTTAAAGGAGAAAAAAATTCCTTAATCCTAGTTTCATACAACCACTTGAACCAAATAATGAACAACTATCCCTTGAAAAAGTTGCAAGTGTTATGACTTATTCACGTGTGTTTTTCACAGTGTTTTCTATGGACAGCACAGAAACCTATTGATTCTATGGTCATGTTATATTATATATTATTTCTGTTTGTTTCAGCACCCAATATGCTATTTAGTTTCTCTTCTGTCAGATGGGCAGTCCTTAACTTGAGAAGAAAACAGTGTGGAACCACCCACCTGACAGTATAGAGGTTAATTAGCATATTAGGTGCTGAAACTATCTGCACAGATTACTTAAAATCGGCCAGGATTAGAGAAAAAAAATCCACCTATTGAAGGATATACCGAGTTGGAATAGATGGAGGTAGTGAAAGGTCCTCTTCAAAGGGAGTCCTTCACTGGAACAATCCCTATTGAACTATAAGCACACTCCAATAGCCAGGGTTCACATACACAAAATGCTTTTTCTGCTTCCCATTCAACTCCATTATTGAGATATCAGCATTTTTACTGCTATGCTAATTAGCTGTTTGGTGTAATAAGAAAGTCACCATTGCATTGCTACCCCCCTGCTATGACTGACGGGGTCAGACAGTGAACATGTCAATCATAGCAGGGAGGGAGGGATGAGGACCTGGGCACTGGAAAGCATAGCTCTCTGAAGCCTGTGGATGGGGTTTGTGTAAATCCCATCCACTACATAGCTAGTGTATATCACAGTGGGTTAATTGTTGGCGATTTCACAGAAGCTAACCGGCTACGAGTATGCCACATGTGTCCCCAGCCTTAAAGACAACTTGCTCTATATAGCAGTTTCTATGGTCCAAGAAGCTGAGATATCAGGAGCTGTTTGACATAGAGCAGTATTAGTTACCTCTGTGCTGTCCACACTTGGAGGAAACAGAGTATCCACTAGTGAATTTCTCTCTAGAACAGTGACTGCAATTTTGACTTCTTTATTTATTAACAACTACTGAAGCCTTATTAAGCTGAAGAAATGTGATGACATTAGATCATATCATATATAGTTACCTAAGTTTACTACTGAGGGATAGTGATACCTATATAATACTATTATATAGAAGTGATAACGCACAGGATGAACAGATGTGGTCATAAAATTTACAAGCCAAAAAGCGTGACATAAAAAGGTCGACCCAATAGTCAACTGCAAATATTCAATACAACTATACACAAAATAAAATTATATACAGTGCGTCATGGATTTTGTATAATGATTGAAACACCAAACATGGTGTGTATTTACTGCAGTCTCACTGGACAATGTAGACATACCACAGTAGAGTCTACATTGTACACAGTGGTCTTTAGAGTAACGTTATCCACCCAGGAGTTTTCTACTGACCCACACCACAGCCTATCGCTCAAGCTAGATTGTTTGGCTTTGCACCAAGAATACAACTACTGTTTATCTCTAGACTGGACCTGCTTAAGGAGTAGCTAGTAAAAGTGCAGCTAGAGTTACACATGCCAGTTAGCTGTCCCGATGTTAACCATGCCAGGTGGGTACCCCATTGCAGGCACACATGTGAATCATAGTAGCACTTTAAAAGCAGTGTGCAGTTTATTTTATACATTTAATGCTTTCTAAGGGATGCAGCTTTGTTTCCTGAAGTTAAAGAACCCAGAGAATGAAAAGAAGGTTTTACTCACATCATTGGTTGTGAAGAAGACAACAATCAGGGTCACACAAGCCGTCCCCACCACAAACAGTAAAATGAGCAGCAGTGGATAGTGCTGGCTTATGCACTGGTACTTTTCATAGAGTGAATGTGTTATCATCCAGTCCTCGTTGTCCTTTATTAGATACTTCCCTTTGGATGGCATTTTCATCGAGTCTGGCTTCCACTCTCTCCCTTTAATTCCCAGATTTCACAGCACAAAAGACAGACCAAAGCTGCTTGTCTCCCTGGGCTGTTGTGTCGTGTCTGTCTGATTCACATTGTAAGCCTGCATCCGCCGTGAGAAGTCTACAGCTGGGGCAAGGTAAGAAAACCAGCTCCCTCCTCCCAAAAACTTGTGCAGCTTATCGAGGGTTGTAAGCAGGCATTGCTGTGCCTGAATGATATCCTGTGAGGCTACTGCAGTGACTTGCCACACACCATCTCATTCTTCGACCCCTTTGTATTCTGTGTGGAGAAAATACGTTTTAGTGTTAAATTCTTCATCATTTGGCAACTGAACATTCAAACTCGCAAAAAATATATATATATATATATTTTTTTGTAAATAACAAACAATAATAAAATGATTAAACTGTATAAAAGGAAGAACAAACAGTAACCTGTAGAAGTTAATGGTGTAATTGTTAGGTGTCAGTACATAAAAGCTGGATTGCATGAGCTGTGTACACAAAGGACATCACAGAGTTCATGACAGCTCATTGAACAAGTGAGTCTGCAGGTGGCTCTTGAAAGAGAAATGAGATCTGAGAGGTGGCCAGGGAAAGGTGGGGTTTCAAGCACAAGAACATGGCATCATAGAAGACGTAAAAGGCACATGAGTCAGACAACACACCTTTTCTCTTAGCTCTTATGATGCAATTCATAAAAATTCCAAAATGTTCAAGCTCCTTCAGATTATATATATACCGTGCTATATCATTCATTTTCTATTCATGTAGTACTAAACCCAAAATATCATTTTCCTGTTAAATATATAGTGACAAGATATTCTGCAGCACTGTGCGGAAATGCTCACCATTCATGCCAGTCTGTGTCACAATCTAATTTACTACACCTACACTAGGGACAAGAAAGTCAATTAACCTAATAGATACAAAGATGCATAGGCAATGGTGTTTCTCCAGAATGACAGAGCCCTGTCCTCTGTATGGATCATCAATGGCATGGTCATAATTCTGCATGCACTCTGTGGCAGAAGGCTCCAAGTTTAGTATAGCTAGTATAGCAGGTAATAGCCAAATCACAAAATTACAACCCTGTCCAACATTTTGTTTGTGCAGCTTTATAAACCCGGGTGGTCATGTTATTGCAATGTGACCTTCTTACTAGCCATACTGTACATCTGGGTAAAAAGGTAATATCATATTACATCATGGGTATTAAAAATAATGACCAGTCATATAAAACAAGGATGGTCATGTCTGCATAGTGAGCACCGCTGTTTGCTGCGTCTCTCCACTTTGGTTAATAAGGGGAAAATCCAAGTAAGTAGAGTACCTCCTTTATATTATTTATTTTGCTTATATATGTGACCTATGGTGCATACACCTTAAATGATGACCTGCTCACCTAACAACAAATGTATATTAGAAGGCGGGAAACCTAGGCCTAAACCTAGACTATAAAACATGCTTTTCACTCTCCATTCATCAAAACACAAATTGTTTTTCTCTGGTACTGAAGGGTTTCAGGTCTCAAAATAAAAGCAGATTCAATATGCACCTTAAAGCAGGTGTCCAATGGGCTTACAAATTGCATGTTAGACTTTGTTCACACACATGTAGTGATTTGTATTGACATTAACAGAGATTACACTTGTTATGATGTTATAAGAGGTTATTAAAAACAATATTTATTATTCACCTCTCCCTTCCTCTAGTGATTGGCGCTGGCTCTCCAGGTCTCTGTTTCCCTGCAGTCAGCATGTGATTACTACAATGGCTGAAACGGTCACTTACTGTAATGGTCATTGACTGGCTGCAGCTGTCACATGCTGTCAGCGTTTAAACAGAGACCTGGCACTGGATTTCTAGGAACAGAAAGGTGAGTACTGACTTTTTTTTTTTTTTTTTATAGTCTTTGCAGTAGATTTTTACATTTTTGAATAACTTGGACAACCCTATAACTCTGGAGTAGTGCAGCTATTTATTTCCTTGCAGTGTTGGCTGCTGATTAGCTTTGCTCTGTAGGGTACAGTCATGATCTGTGACTGTGGTCTGAGGTGATACGAAATCCACCACCACAGGAGATCTACACTTCCCTATATGTGAGAAAAAAAAAAAAAGTCTCAAAGCCAACCCAGTTCAACCAGAAAACTCATAAAGAAAGATAAGCAGTGGGTCATCATGTAATTTCAAGTAATGATGGATGACATAAAACCTGAAGAGTCAACACTCCTGAGGTTTAGAGGAGAAAAGAGGAGTACATGGATTTTTGGAGTGTGAACAGAATGACAACGTGTAGAGGGGGAAGAGTGTACACAGAGGGGGAATATAATGGTTTTGAACAAAGGAACTGGCTGCCCCTTTTCCTAAGCTGCTTTCCCTCCCTCCATGGTAACCAGTCTATTCAGCTCACAAAGCATTGCTGAAGACTGGCAATTAACTCATTCTCAACCAAAGTACCTTAAGAAAGGAAAAGTAAACTGCTATACTACAAATATGTAAAATCACTCAGCAACGGTTTATTAATTAAACTAACACCTTGCACTCCATAGACATGAAGTAATTGCCATTATTAATAATTTTGCCATGTGCAATACATAAAATATAATTAATATTCACATAATTTTTTCTCCTCGGTTTAACGTTCCAATATAAGCAGTTTAGATTTGAAAAGACATCGGAAATCACAAACTATAGCTGTGAGGAGACAAGGTCAGGTCTATAAAGTGTCACATCCTTGCATAAAAACTAGCCTGATAAAGGATCAAAGTCAGATTGCACACAATTTACAATGTCGACTTGACATATGATTAAACAAATGAAACAACTCAGGAACTTGGATCACAGCTCCGAAAAAGAAGCCAGTGGTAGCGCATGTTATATATGCATGGCATGAGGAAAGGAAATAAAGACGCTGGGACTTTCTAGCGTCTTATCTAGAACTTGAAATGTTTCCATTTATATGAATATGGAAAACATGAGTATCAACAAGAATGTCATTTAACAGCTCAATCTGTAACAGCTGACATACAAAGAACTTCCACAATAAGATGTGTCTTATCTTCTTAAAATAAATGCACTTATGCCTTGACTAATTTGGCTTACTGTCACTTTCTGGGAAACAGGAATTTCTATAAACATTTCTAAATGACTCTATAATTTGAGCCAGAAAGAAAGGCAGCGAGTGCAAATTCTACTTGTGAGTATTGTGTGTTAGCTGATAGATACCGTTCTACACAGTGAGATAATAAAATGTCAGCATGGTTATATTGAAAAACATAAAGGGGCTTCAGAGCGTATGAAAAACACAGAAAAGTGCTTAACTCTATATGACTGGTTACCCAATCGATGCCAATATAGCTTAAAAGCTTTTTTTTTTTTTTTTCAGTTGTCTGATACGATTGTGTGCAGCACAGATGTCTTCATGCTTCCAGGGCTTGTTGTGATTGGGGCTGTTCAAGGGGGTAAGGTAGTGCTGTATAGCAGGATAAGCCACAAGTCACATCAGCATGAAAGATTAAAGTCTATTACTGTCATCTCTATTTTTCACCTACCCTACCAGGGAATGTATGTGTTCTCTTAAATGTCACATTTGAAAGAGGTGTTTTTGTTTTTTTTTCCTATTATTATCTATTTATTCTTCTGGGACAGACCGCCTCTCTCTGTCCTTGGCTGGACCAACAGTTCCTGCTCCATGCAGGTTTCTCCAGCCTTCTGGAGATACGCCCCCACCCAAAGGTGTGGCTGAGGGCCTTTTCAGGGCTGGCCTTGGGTCGCTCAACAGCGCCCTCTGGGTTCACATACTCACAAGATATATATATATATATATATATATATATATATATATATATATATATTGTGTGTGTCAGTAGAAGGCTACTCAAATAAAAAAAAATATATTTTTCAAAGTTTTGATTTTTTTGTAAAGGTATTAAAACATGAAAAAAAAATCTAAATCATGATTGTACTAACAAGCAGAATATAGATTTTTTTTTTTTTTTTACAGCTTCCCAGTACATTGCACAGAATATTAAATGGTGCCATGATAAAATACAATTTGTTCCACAAAAATAAGCCTTTACATAGTTCTGTTTCTTGGAATGTGGGGAGTAAAAAACAAAAATTAAAAATGCAAGTTGACATAGATACAAGGGTCATGTATGAACTCTGAATATCATGCTTGTGAAAAACTTGTCCAAACAGTGAAAGGCTGAGGCTCTGAGGAGAAAATCTGGAAATAAATACTAAGTATGTGGATTGATAGCTGGCAAGGCATTCTACAATATGGACATTATTGTAAACCGAAGCATTCAAGATCCTGGGACAGATCTGGAGGCATTCAAAAATAGGTACGATAAAAGTCAAGATGAAGAGTGAAGTCTGGGCTGTGTAGGAGGCCTGCTGTGCTATAAGTTGTGTCTGGCAGCCGGGTGAGGGGCCAGCTGGTCTCTGTTTTCTAGAAGTCCCAGCAACCAGGTGAGAGGAGAACTGGTCTCTGTTCTTTATAGAATCCCTGCTTAGCTGAAAGAAGTCACCGCAGCAGGTTGGGGGAGGAACACTGCAGAATTAAACCACAGGAATTCATGATAATCATTCATTTACCCCTTAAACATATTGAAAGAGCATCAAAAACTTTATGCATTGTGCAACCCTACTATGGACACCTCCCAAATTGAGAATTCTGTGGAATAATGTATCACACTGAATAAAAGACCTAGATAGATTACTATTAGAGATGAGCGAAGTATTCAAAAATTCGATTCGGCAACTTCGCCGAATTTCGCGATATGATTCTATTCGATCCAAATTAAATCGCAACGAATTGCATACCAAAAACAGCTATTTATGGGCTAGCAGAGAGCCGGGGTGGGCGGCAAAATGGCAGAACCCCTTGGATGCCGCGGTCATGTTTGACCGCGGCATCCAAGTTGTTAAAACCCTGGATCGGTTATGGAGCAGGGTGTTAGCTGTCAGTTACAGCTAACACCCTGCTCCATAACCGATCGGGGGGATTTAACACCTTGGATGCAGCAGTCGAACATGCCGCGGGCACTCGTGAAGGGGTTAAAGGGATGTGATATCACAGGGTTGGCTGCTGATTGGCTGCACACATGGCATTGTGGGTGATCCCGTGTTCCCAGAGTTCATTGCCCAATGTAGAGCAGCCATTTTGAACTAAGTGTGAATTGTTACCACGAAGCGTGAGGAAATTCGGATTCGATGCAAATCAAATATTTCCTGAAATTCGGATCGAATACCACTTATGCAGCTTTGATTCGCTCATCTCTAATTACAATATGCTATTTCGAATAAATTTTGGCTATTTTTCCTTCTATATTAAAATGAAGATACCAAAAATAAGTCATTTGTCACTTTTTACCACCCAAAAAAACACTTTTATACCCTTGGCTGGCAAATTATTCAATAAAGAATGAAAAAAAGATACTGGAAAATCTATTAATAATGGGAAATAGTCTAAGCTTGTAAAAGCTTAAAGCTTGTATAGGCCACTTGGGCGCACAGATCAGTTTTTTTTCCTCCACACTGGTGTCCCAGCCACCCAATGTGTAGGGAAACTGCAGCACAACTCCATTGAAATGAATGGGGATGGCTACATTTATCAGTTAGCATATTGTTAAACTAAATGTGATTTTCTTTCTGCCCAGATCCTGGATACAGGTTGTTAATACGATAGAGTCTGTGCCTGCTCTTCCTGATGCTGTTAATCATTATTGGACAACTAAAATAACCCTATTCTCTGGCGAAAGAAAAGAAATGGTTCTACTCGAAATGCAAAGGTCTGATAATAGATTTCTTTTTCTGTTCCAATTATTTCTACGAAAGTGTAAGATCAGGTCAAAATCCAAATTGCTAATGATAAGCCAAAATTACTACAAATTGTACAGTGCTGCGGAATATGTTGGTGCTATATAAATAAAATGTATTATTATTATTATTATTATTATTAAAAAATGCTAACAGTTTCACACATTGCTTTGCAAAAACAATGCATTGTTTGCAGTGTTTTTGCAACAAAAAGCATTATGGTCAGATGTTAGTTGTAAGTCATTATAGAATTATGAAACATAATACAAACCATTGGAAGAGTGAAAAAATCAGGCGATACCTTTTAGAGGCTAACTCAGTATATTTGATGGTGTCACTCTTCCACTACTTTCTATGGCTAACATGATACAA
The DNA here is from genome assembly GCA_947044405.1 of Leptodactylus fallax. Lineage (NCBI taxonomy): Eukaryota > Metazoa > Chordata > Amphibia > Anura > Leptodactylidae > Leptodactylus > Leptodactylus fallax. The sequence continues at coordinate 4,854,457 of CAMRHE010000100.1, forward strand.
CATTATACTACTACAAACCACTGGGACAGATACATTATGGCCCTAAGTCAGTTTTCTGGGGTAAAAAAAAAAGCTGCAAAGCTTGGTATTTTTATGCCACCCTTGCCACTTTCCAAAAAGAGGTGTGGCAAGGACATGCTGTGGGTGTAAATGATGACTAATATCTATTCCAGCTAGACACAGGGCTTATTAACCTTCCTTGATCTTGCCACAAGGGAACCGTACCTTTTTACTGTCTTGGGGGCTGCTTGAAACAGTTAATGCATAGAATTTAAGAACAGAGACCTGGCGGTTATGGCTCTACTTCAGAGAGGGCACCATGTTTAAAAACCCAACATCCACCCTACTATTATAGTGGATGTTAGGAAGGGGGGTTAAGTAATTTTTGCATTTTCTTGTGATACATAGAGCTTTATTTTTATAGAACTTTTATTCTTGCAGGATTTTTAGATCACAAATGCTACACACTTTTCTTAATCATTTAACCTCTGCATTACAGAAATTGTATATAGTGATCAGGATGGACGTAATAAACTGCCTTCTCTGTGAGAGATCACTAGTTGGCCCTCTGATCCTACATCTGCACAATCTCATGCAGCTGCTAATTCTGCAAAGACATACAGGAAAGTCCTTATATGCCAACCACCTGGATGTACAGTGATGGCCAAAAGTATTGGCACCCCTGCAATTCTGTCAGATAATACTCAATTTCTTCCAGAAAATGATTGCAATCACAAATGCTTTGGTAATAATATCTTCATTTAATTTGTCTTCAATGGAAAACCACAAAAAGAATTGTCAAAAAGCCAAATTGGATATAATTCCACACCAAACATAAAAAAGGGGGTGGACAAAAGTATTGGCACCCTTTGAAAAATCATGTGATGCTTCTCTAATTTGTGTAATTAACAGCACCTGTTACTTACCTGTGGCACATAACAGGTGGTGGCAATAACTAAATCACACTTGCAGCCAGTTGAAATGGATTAAAGTTGACTCAACCTCTGTCCTGTGTCCTTGTGTGTACGACATTGAGCATGGAGAAAAGAAAGAAGACCAAAGAACTGTCTGAGGACTTGAAAAGCAAAATGTGAGGAAGCATGAGCAATCTCAAGGCTACAAGTCCATCTCCAAAGACCTGAATGTTCCTGTGTCTACCGTGCGCAGTGTCATCAAGAAGTTTAAAGCCCATGGCACTGTGGCTAACCTCCCTAGATGTGGACGGAAAAGAAAAATTGACGAGAGATTTCAACGAAAGATTGTGCGGATGGTGGCTAAAGAACCTCGACTAACATCCAAACAAGTTCTAGCTGCCCTGCAGTCCGAGGGTACAACAGTGTCTATCCGTCGGCGTCTGAATGAAAAGGGACTCTATAGTAGGATACCCAGGAAGACCCCACTTCTGACCCAGAGACATAAAAAAGCCAGGCTGGAGTTTGCCAAAACTTACCTGAGAAAGCCAAAAACTTTTTGGAAGAATGTTCTCTGGTCAGATGAGACAAAAGTAGAGCTTTTTGGGAAAAGGCATCAACATAGAGTTTACAGGAAAAAAAGAGGCCTTCAAAGAAAAGAACACAGTCCCTACAGTCAAACATGGCGGAGGTTCCCTGATGTTTTGGGGTTGCTTTGCTGCCTCTGGCACTGGACTACCAACAAATTTTGCAGCATAATGTAGGGCCCAGTGTGAGAAAGTTGGGTCTCCCTCAGAGGTCATGGGTCTTCCAGCAGGACAATGACCCAAAACACACTTCAAAAAGCACTAGAAAATGGTTTAAGAGAAAGCACTAGAGACTTCTAAAGTGGCCAGCAATGAGTCCAGACCTGAATCCCATAGAACACCTGTGGAGAGATCTCAAAATGGCAGTTTGGAGAAGGCACCCTTCAAATCTCAGGGACCTGGAGAAATTTGCCAAAGAAGAATGGTCTAAAATTCCAGCAGAGCACTGTAAGAAACTCATTGATGGTTACCGGAAGCGGTTGTTCGCAGTTATTTTGTCTAAAGGTTGTGCTACCAAGTATTAGGCTGAGGGTGCCAATACTTTTGTCCGGCCCATTTTTGGAGTTTTGTGTAAAATGATCAATGATTTGACTTTTTTTTCATTCTCTTTTGTGTTTTTTCATTGCAAGCAAAATAAATGAAGATATTATTACCAAAGCATTTGTGATTGCAATCATTTTCTGGAAGAAATTGAGTTTTATCTGACAGAATTGCAGGGGTGCCAATACTTTTGGCCAGCACTGTATATAGTTAATAGGCAGTTGGCATGAGGTTAAATAAAAAGTTTGTGGCATGCCAGTTTCATCCAGCTTGAGTTTTTTTTTTTCATGTAAGCATTTAGATATTGACTCGTTCCGTGCCACAACTGCTGTTGAGATTCAGGTCATGGAATAAGGACTGGACATTATGCTTTGAATCCTAAAATGAATGGTTTTGTCAATCAAGGCAAAGCAAATTTGCACTATCACACTTACACCACCATTTATTGTAAAATCTTGTACTAAATGTAACCAGATCAATGTCTTTCTAAAAAGCATTTTTTGGACTTATCAGTCCATAGAACATTATTCTACAAAGCCTCTGGGTCAGATATTCTTTGGAAATGAGATCAGATTTTTTTATAATGATTATGCCACAATTACAACTGAATCATTATAAAATGCTCTTCTTCATTTGGAAAAAAAAATTAACTCTGTAGAGTGGCTCCTTATTTTTTGGGGGGGGGGTGTAATTTACTGTAAGAATAGAGGTACAGTACATGGCTTATACAGGAGAGAGAATAACTGAACATTTTTGTCTGTGTCTGTGCTGGTACAAGATGACCAGGGCAGATAATGCAGAATATGGAACAAATGCAAGTGGAAGATTCTGTTAAGTAACAGAACACATATTGCTGTGCCAAATTACATATTTTGGAAGGTATTTTTTATTACCACTGTCCAATAACAGGGCTTATTTGCTAAGATGTTGTAGCTGATTTACAGCTGCAAAATATATTACCTAAATTGGTAGAACAAGGCCAGTTCTTGGATTTTGTGACGTGTTAGACATTTCTCTTCTTGTTCTCTTAGGAAATTAAATACAGTGGTCCTTCAGATTACAATATTAAGTGGTTCTGGGAAAACCATTGTAAGCTGAAACCATTGTAACTCGAGACTATAACTCAATGGAAAGCACAGTCATATGAAAAAGTTTGGGCACCCTATTAATCTTAATCATTTTTAGTTCTAAAACAGGGTGGCAACAGCCATTCAATTTGAAAAAACTAAAAACTGAAGGACACAAAAAAATTCAGGAGTGAAAAGAGGTTTATTGAAAAAAAAAAAAAGGAAAAAAAAAAAAAACAAAAATAAACCGGGGAAAAAAAACCCCCTAATATTATAATAAAAAAACACCAACCACCTCCCCCAACCAAAAAAAAAAAAAAAACCCCCACCCACCACACCCGCAGCCAACAAAAAAAAAAAAAAAAAGGCCCCCCTCCCCCACCCCAGAGTGGCACATAGGCTCCCAAAACAACCCAAATGATCTGAAAACAAAGATTGTTCAACAAGTTGCAGGAGGAAAGAAACAAAAAGTTGTACAGAGATTTAACCTGTCAGTTCCAATGTGAGGAACATAGTAAGGAAATGGAAGACCACAGGGACAGTCTGTTAAGCCCAGAAGTAGCAGGCCAAGAAAAATATCAGAAAGGCAGAGAAGAAGAATGGTGAGAACAGTCAAGGACAACCACAGACCACCCCAAAGAGCTGCAGAACACGCGCAGATGGTGTCACGTGCATCGGCAACAATACAGCACACTGCACAAGGAGAAGCTGATGGGAGAGTGATGCGAAAGAAGCCGCTGAAAGCACGCCACAAACAGAGCGCCTGAGGATGCAAAGCACATTTGGACAAGCCAGCCATTTTGGAAGAAGGCCCTGTGGACTGATGAAACAAAGATTGAGTTGTTTGGCATACAAAAGGCGTATGCATGGTGTCAAAAAACACAGAATTCCAAGAAAAACACTGCTACCCACTGAAAATTTGGTGGAGGTCCACATGCTTGGGGCGTGTGGCCAATGCCGGCACCGGGAATCTTGTTAAAGTTGAGGGCGCATGGATTCAACTCAGTATCAGCAGATTCTTGAGAATAATGTACAAGAACAGGCGAATTGAAGTACGCCGGGGAGGATATTTCAGCAAGACAATGACCAAAACACAGCCCAAACACCAGGCATCATGCAGAGGAACAATACAAGCTGGAAGGCCATCCCAGCCCCAGACCGAATATCATTGAACATCTGTGGGATAATTTGAAGCGGGCGCCAGCCGGCACCATCAAACTTAACTGAACTGGAATTGTTTTGTAAAGAGGAATGGTCAAAAATACCCACCAGGACCAGGAACTGATTAAAAGCTACAGGAGCGACTAGAGGCTGTTATTTTTGCAAAAGAGGATCTACTAAATATTAATGTCACTTTTCTGTTGAGGTGCCCATACTTTTGCACTGGTCAAATTTTGGTTTAATGCATATTGCACATTTTCTGTTAGTACAATAAACCTCATTTCAATCCTGAAATATTACTGTGTCCATCAGTTATTAGTATATCAAATTGAAATGGCTGTTGCAAACCCCAAATATTTAGAACTAAAAATGATTAAGATTAATAGGGGTGCCCAAACTTTTTCATATGACTGTATTACTTGTCACCAGAAAAATGAAAATAAAAGGATTCCAAAAAAATCATCATATAATTAATATCACAAATCCTAACCAAAAAAAGAAAGAGCTGCTGAAAGTTGTAAATCACTTTCTACAATGATGATAGGAGCATTTTCAGGGTCCTGAAAAGTATACACTGTATACCTGAAAAATAACATGGAGCCATGCTCCCCTGACATCCAAAGGAGTTCATCCTGGCACAGGTAAAGAGAAGTACAGAGTATGTAAAACCATGGTCCTGAAAATATCACTGTATATTGAAAATATTGTATCTTGAGGCCACTGTAGCTGGAAGGACCACTCTACATACACTATATAGACAAAAGTAATGGAACACCTAAACATTACCCCTACATGAGCTTTTATGACATCCCATTTAAAATCCATAGGCATTAATATGGAGCTAGTTCCCCTTTGCAGCTAAACAAAATTTCACTCTTCCAGGAAAGCTTTCTACAAGATTTTGGAGTGTGTCTGTGGGAATGTTTGCCATGTCATTCAGAACAGTGCAGTCAGACAAGTGGGCCTGGCTAGCAATCTCTTTATTGTTTATCCCAAAGGCGTTTGATGGGGTTGAGGTCAGGGCTCTACCCAGAACAGTCAAGTTCTTCCGCACCAAACTCACCCAGCCATCCCTTTAAGGACCTTGCTTTGTGCACTGGGTTACAGTCGTTCCCACACAGTTGGAAGTATACCAAAATTGGTATGCTAAAGCATTAAGATTTCCCTTCACTGGAAAGAAGGTGCATAGGGCAACCCCTTAAAAACAAAACCATAACTTTATTACTCCTTCACCAAACTTTACAGTTGGCAGAATGCAGTCAGGAAACATTCTCCTGGCACACACTAAAACCAAACTTGTCCATCAGTCTGCTCCAGAGTCCTGTGACAATATCCTTTACACCACACTCCATCCACCACTTAGCATTGCGCTTGGTGGTGATAGGCTTTCAAGCAGCTGCTTAGCCCATGCCATGAAGCTCCCATTGCACAGTATTTGTGCTGATGTTAGAGTCTGGAACTCTACAATCGACAGAGTGTTGGCAACTTTTATGCACTATGCATCTCAGCAATCGGTGACCCCGCTCTGTAAGCTTACGTGAGTGTTTGTGGTTACTAAATGCTTCCACTTTTCAATAAAACCAGGCACAGTTGATTGCGAAATAAACACTCCTGGTTTGGGCTGAAAACACAGCTTTTTTTGTTGCAGATTTTGCTGCGTTTTTTGAGCCAAAGCCAAGAATGGCTACAAAAGGAATGGAAAATATAAAAGAAGTACATATACTTCTCCCTTCTGCTCAATCCACTCCTGTCTTTGACTAAAAAAAAACATAACAGGGGGTGTCCCCTGTGCTCAAAGAAGACTGTCTTCTGAAGATCCAGCACCGCCTCTCTCTTCTTCTGCTGACGCCTCTCCGCCGCATCATCAGCCATTTCTCGTTGGACAGAGCCGACTGAGCATGCATGGGATTTGAATCCCAAACAGAGACTTGGCGGCTGATGACATGGCGGAGAGGCGTCAGCAGAAGAAGAGAGAGGCGGCGCTGGATCTTCGGAAGAGTGTCTTCTTTGAGCACCCCCTGTGCTTTCTGAAGACTCATTTGCATAAAGAAGATAAACGAATATTCTCAGAAAAGGCGGCGCGTAGCAGAAAAATAAGGTAGGAGAAGAATAGTCTTTCTAAAGGCTATTCCGACGTGGTGTTAGTGAAAAATGGGTTCCTTTAAATACAATAGTGGAGTGCCAGGCTATCAGTTTTCAGTATTCAGCCTTCGGCTAATGAAGTCTACGGCAAGGAAGCACAATGAGCGCCGAGCCGCAGACATTATAGCTGGAGCCTGAAGGACTTGGAAGTGTACAAGGGCCCTAAATGCCACCCAGTTCCTTTCCCCATTGCTTGAGTGACAACTTCCCCATCCATTGTCACACTTTGACTGCAGTTAGGGGTGATTATCTGGTGTGGACAGCAAAGTCTTGCTTGAGGAAGAAAACACCTCTAAAGCCCTTTCAAGCTAAGTTGCAATAATAAAAACACTGATTTTCATGAAAAAAGAGCTGCAAAGCAGAATAAGGAAGACATCTTTGGAAAGTGTAGAAGCCGCCATACAAGGTACGGTCATTAATCTGATACAGATTTTCCTGCTGATAGACTCCCCTTAAAATGAAAACCTCTACTGGTACACTAGTGAAATAGCTGAAATGCATCGTTACATTTGATATTCATTACTGCAATTAAAACACAACAATAACACAGCAGCATTAGCGTATATATATCGTAAATGAACTCACTGACAAACAAAATAATGCACCCAGACAGAAATATATAATGGATTGATGAAAAATTTGGCATGCAGTTATCTCTGAGGCAGATACATAAATGATTACAAGTGTGGTCTCATGAGACAGTGGGTCCTGCCACAAGAAGGTGTAAATGCGTTTCCCTCTAATACCCTATAAGGCTGAAGCCCCACGTTGCAGAAATGCAGCTTTTTTTGTTGCAGATTTTGCAGCAGTTTTTGAGCCAAAGCCAGGAGTGGATTGAGCAGAAAGTAGAAGTATAAGCACTTTTTATATATTTCCCATTCCTTTTGTAGCCAATCTTGGCTTTGGCTCAAAAAACCACAGCAAAATCTGCAACAAAAAAAGCTGCATTTCCGCAACGTGGGGCTTTAACCTAAAAAAGCTTTCAGGCTAAGGCCCCACGTGGCGTCCCGCAGAAAAAAAAAAAGCACTGCGGGAGAAACCGAGGTTCTTCCCGCAGAGCTTTAGACAGAAAGTTTGCAGAGTTTTCCACTGCGGACTTTCTGTTTCAATTATACCTATGGGGAAACCGCCGTCGTTTCCGTAGGTATAATTGACATGCTGCGATTTCCAAAACCGTGCTGGTTTTGGAAATCGCCGCGTGTCCGCAGTGCGGTTTTTCCCGCAAAGTGGGCATGGGATTCACTAGAATCTCATCCACTTTGCTCTGACTAAAACGCCGCGAATCGCGGCGTTTATGCCACGTGGGGCTTTAGCCTTAGGGACTACATTTGGGTAGTGTACCTCCTGGTATTTTCTTTGGTCAATGAGCTTGTTCACTGTATAAATGTGCTACTCTGGTGAACTGGATGGTACAATGTGCAATTCTTAATATAAAAAGAGCTCATCCCAATTCCTAGCACATTTTACTATGCATTTCAGCTGTAATGCTTTTAAGACCATTAAATTTAAAACCTTTCAATTCAGAGGCTTATTCTTATGACAGTGGAAAACGGAATTTCTGTCACATGGCCATTTTAAAAAACAATGACAGTAATGGGTGTAGTCAAATTTTGTTTTTGTTTTTTTGATGTACTGTTTTACAAGGCCATCAAAAAAAAACAAAACCCAGAAATGCTCTATTTTGTCCGTTTTGACGGATACAAAAATGGACATGTGAATACACCCATAGACTTTCATGGGTTTCTAAAACACAGATGTTTTTCACTGTTATTTGAATAAGGCCAAAAACAGACAAACACATCCATGTTTGAGTATTAGCAGTATTATAAAATCATCACACCTCAGCTGGAATAAGGGTGACTCAGCTGGTCCTTTAACCTCTTAAATGCTGCAGCCAATACTAACCGCAGCATCTAAGTGATTGGACATGGAAGTGGTTCTCTTTGTCACCCTACTGCCACAATACAATAAAACAAGAACATGATTTATCCTGCACCTTGAACACTAATAAAATAATTAAATAGTCAGCATGCAAAAAACAAGCCCTCACACAGCCTTGAGAAGGCTCCCAGCTGCCATACTAACCGGATGGCAGCTCTATAAGCATTTAATGCCAGCAATCAGAGAGAAGTCTCATCGCGGCATTTCCGCTGGATCTCTGCGATCATAAAACAGAGGAGACCTGCTTCTGAACAGAGACGGCAGGAATCGATTTGACGATTCTGTTGAAAACAGAATCCCCAGACTCCTTAACAGCAAATTAATCAAATTAACCAAAATCGACAACCTTCTTCGACAACATAGGGCTCCTTCCCTGCACTCATCACTCAACCAGACAGCAATTTTCATGCAGTACAAAACAGGTAAAGCTGTTCCTTGAAACCGAAAACATTAAAATAATGAAATGGCCAGCCCAGAGTCCGGATCTAAATCCAACAGAAAACCTCTGGAAAATCCTTAGCAACAAAGTTATGGCCAAGAAACTCACAACAGTAACTGTGGAAGAGTGGACCAAAATCACACCAGTGTGAGAGACCAATGATGTCCTGTGGCCGCAGATGTGCTGAAGTCATTCAAAGCAAAGCAAACATGTCTCCTTTACACATCTCCTGTACATGTCTCCTGTACACGTCTCCTGTACACCTCCATACACTTCCTACTAATTGTTGACTCTTGTAACCTTTAGAAAATGTACTTTTAATCTCTCTCTGTGCTATAGTCAGTGCTGTTCTCTAATTTTGATCATTGTGTTTTCTGAAAAATAAAAGTTGTTTTTTTTTGTTGAAGTGCATTGGTTATTTTGTAAAACAGTTCTAGTAGCATGGTATAACCACAACAGAAATCCCCTCAAGTGCTGAGTAATGAAGATTACATTATTACTGAAAGTGTTCAGAAGTTATTATCTAATTTTGATCTCCATTGTACATATACATACATTTGGTAATTACAGCAACCGGCAGAATGAAGTTATGTTAACAAAAGCAAAATTTCTGCACTTTTTTCTGGCATCCAATAAATGAATAAATGTACCCCAACATTTAGCCACTAAAATACAACTAAGATGTTATTTTGAGTTGGGGTATCTATAAAGGCCATACTACATTAACCTATTTTTTTTTTTTCCTTTTTTCCCCCCATTTCTGCTATTCTGGCTTATGTGTTAGGGTTTCCGTTCTTCGGGTCTGCTTGGGGACCCAAAAAACAGAAACCCAATCTGCTTAAAAAGCGGTTACCCGTGACCCCATTGACTATAGTAGGGTCTGCCAGGTTTCCGCCAAAAAAATGCACAGGCAGGACTTATCTCGCCACATTTTTCAAGCGTAATGGAGTACGGAATCCCCGAACAGTGATCAAGCACAGCTGTGAACCTAGCCTTAACTGGTACTCTCACGTCTATACTCATTTATGGTGTCATATACATAATATTGACCGACAGCAGTGCTATAAACCTGCTATAAAATGGAACACTTGATTTGGCCAATGCCTCATTCTTGCAGCCAATTCCAGGGATTCTCCCATAGCATTAATCTAACATCGTTGGTGAACTGACATAAGCGTCTTGTTTCTCCCATCTGCGGCCCATGCCAGCTCACCTCACTGACTTTTCCATTACCTCGCTCTTCCTTCGCCCACCTGGCATCCTTTCCTTCATCTATCCCTGCTAATGGTTCCCTTAGAATAAAGTTTCTCTGTTTTATAAAAGGCCAACATGCACCCCAGTTATTGTGTCTTCAGCCAATCCTTGCTGGTCCCAGCCTATACAAGTGTGCTCATCCCTCTGCTTGGCACCCGAGCAACAGGGTTCCTAGCGAACTGGACCAGCTGAAAGGTGTTCCTATAATATGACCTATCTTGTGATTTGACCCTTGTCTAATTCCTGATTACCTACCTGTCTGCTGTTCCTGTTCTACCTGAACTTTGCCTGATTCTGAATTCTGCATTTTTGCTACCTGCCATGATCATCTGTCTATACCTGACCATCCGTCTTTGGATCAGTGTCTCTCAACCCGCTGCTACCAACACCAGGACAACTCAGAAGGTAGTGACCTGGTAGTCTTCCTGCAGTGAAGTACAAATAAAAGGTGAATACCAGAGAGGCAAACAGTTTTTGTAGCGCAGTGGGTCCACAACCAGTTTACTGTGATCATTGAAATATTAAAATCACCACCATTCTTCCTAACCATGATAAATTATACGTGTCTTAGGCTCCAAGCTTTTTCTTCAGGGTCCATAGGTTAATTTTTACCATGGTTTTAAGTGGAAGCTTTTACAGAATATTACATTTTAACAATTCTGCTCCTACAACAGTAATGTTTAACACTAGGCTAACAGAAGACAATTCATTCATTAGAAGACACACAGAAAAATAGAATTAGACTGGTATAATCACAAAAAACCTGCATTGGTTTATGTACACCCTTAGGTCTACATCATCGGGCAGCATTGTTACTAAAGCAGATCAAAATGCTAGTTTAATCTAGAAACAACCCAGTCGTGTTCAGCTTGGATATGGTGTGTATCAATGTGTGCAACATTTGACATCAGAAGTAAGGAAAGGAAAGAACATGAACCATTTACCAGCAACTTTCAAAAATGCAAACATTTTTTCTTATCTGCTGTGCCAACTAATGTTAGTTTTCGGTCATCCCTTAGTGTGTCTCTATGTCTCTGGTGCTGGGGTTTTAAACACTTGCCGTACATATTTGATGTTGTGGTTTTGAGACCTAGGACCATGTACAGAATTTTGCCCTTACTGGATAAGAAAAAAAATAAGTGGGCATAAAGAAGACTGGGTCCTGCAATTCTCTGGCAATAGTTTTTTGACAATAGAAATAATAATTTTATGATTATATCAGAGTGTCATCTGAGTGCTTTTGGTTCTGTTCCATTCTGATGTCACTGAATGGAACGGCACCTCAGACCCCGCATTGTGTGCATGAAGCCTTATATGTAATGGTAGCGAGTGCACAGACAGAAACCCACCGTCAGCCGGTCATTGTAGGGGATAAAGTGGTCATGGGACTTTGGGACACTGGGGCAGATGTTACTCTGGTACAACCCGATTTGGTCCCTCCGGACAATATTATTCACAGGAAAACTCTGACCCTGAGGGAATTTGGACAGAAACACTTAACCGTACCCATGGCTTGTGTCCATCTGGACTGGGGTGTGGGAAAAGGAATGTGGGCCGTGGGACTGATGTCTGATTTGCCTGCTAACATACTGTTGGGAACTGATCTAGGACCTATGGTATCCCAATATGGGGTGGGGAGCGCCCCAACTTACTGTGAAGAACTGGCTATGAATAATGATGATGTTTATTTAATGCTGAGACCTGTCACATGGCCAAAGGAAGGGGCCAGCCCCCTGTTCTCCTCTGCAGTATGTCCAGCTCAAGGAAACAGGGAAAATGCTAATGATGCTTTGTTTACTCCTGTGCCAGGAGCTAGTGAACTGGCTGTGGACACGCCCACATCTGCGGGTGGTGATAACCCCCCCACTGTGACCCTGTTCACTGAAGCTAGGTGTGAATTAACAATTGCTAATGAATGTACTGTCAATGTAATTGCCAATGCTTGTTGTGAAAATGTACAGGGTAGCTCCTCTGAGACAATGGAGGCAACTTCAACCACTTCACCCAGTGCCTCAGATCAGTGCCCAACTGCTGACTATGTGAAAGGGGGTCATGTAGGTCATGGGGATCTCAAGGCCGATCCAGGTGAGGGACAGACTGCTGGTATTGCAGTAGTAACCCGCAGCCAGAGTGCTAAAAGGGTGGAGGGCGTTCCGACCCTTGAGCTGTTCCCTATATCACCCGGAGTTGGTACTGAGACCGCCGTGACTAGCCTCACCACATTGACGCCGGAAGAGTCCGGCGGGGATGAGACATGCATGTCTCTTCTGTCTAATTCTATTCCAGGAGTACCCATGGCCCAAGTGCATATGGCCTGGGGTGCTGGGGGTGGGATCCCAAGGTATCACCATCACCCACCCAAGTACTTGAGGTAATGGGCATAGGCCCAGGGGGACAGTGTGTTTGGGAGGGAGGACAGGGTCCAGTTAGACCTGTGCTAGAACCAGAGGTGTCCCCAGGTAAGGAAGCAAAGGGGGAGGTGCGTAATCCCCTATAACTCTCCCAGCTAGCGGCTAGTGAGGGAGAAACCCTGAGATACCGCCGGGGTGGAGTCTCTGAACGGATATCCTCAAAGACCTGGGGTTGTGAGTATGGATCCGCAGGATGCCAGCACTCTGGAAATGGACCCAGAGCAGGCCAATGGTAGCCAGGAGTGCGGAGACTGCCGGGATGGGTTCTCTGGATCGGTTCCCCAAGGGCCTGGGGTTGTGAGTGGGGATCTGCAGAATACCAGCACTCCGAAAAGGGACCCAGAGCAGGTTGAAAGTAGCCAGGTGGGCGGAGATTGCCGGGAAGGGGTCTCTGAACTGGTAATTCAAGGACCTGGGGTTGCGAGTGTGGATCTGTGGGATGCCAGCGTTCAGAACGAGGTCCCAGTGCAGGCTGGGGGTAGCCAAGTGGGCGGAGACTGCCGGGATGGGGTCTCTGCACCAGTACCACAAGGGCCTGGGGTTGTTAGTGTGGGTCTGAGGGACGCCAGCACGCAGGGGAGGGACCCAGAGCAGGCAGGAGGTAGCCAGGTGTACTTGGCTCAGAACCTGAGCATTCAAAGTGTCTCCACTCAGACCGGAGAGGAAGAGGGTATCAGGGTGCCAGGAATACGGTCAGGGACCAGCGCAGGTCCTGGTGGGGTGAGGCCGCCAAGGTGTCCACGGAAGGTGATCTTAGGATCGTTCTTCCTCCCGACACGCTCTAAAAGGGGGAGGTGTGATGAACCAACCCTCAGTGGTACATCTTTCTTAGAAATGTATTTTTACTTGCTCATATCAGTCCTTCCCCTACTTGTAGGAATGTGGTGCTTAAGTTGGGTTTACAATGCTGGACGATATGCTTCAGTGGTTTTATGTGTGTATCATGGGAGATGGCCTGCTCTAGCCAGCCAGTTTTATTATCCCTGGACAGATGAGAGAAGGCCAGTGACCTTAAGTTCACCTACAGACACCCATCTCTCCCAGCACCTAGAAAGGCACCTAGAAGGTGGGATACCTGGGGAGGAGGTGGGGGATGGGGCACTAGCCATATGCTGGGGAGAGACCTGGATTCTTAGTCACTCAGCAAAGAGGCAGCGAGCACCTCTGATCTGGGAGAAGATGAGAGAGCTTGTCCTACTGTGGAATGCAGCATGGGCCTAGCCTGAAGCCTTTCCCTTTGTTCTGGACAACATGTAGAAGATTTGTTTTCTGTAACTCACTTAAGGATGCGCCCTAGGCCCAAAAACCTGTTGCAGCCTAGAGAAACGGACTAAGAGCCTGTGCTGGTATTTTTTCTATCTTTTATTTCTCTTTTTATTTTGTGTGCTGTATTTTACCTTTATCCGTAATCTGCTTGTTTAGTCAGTGACATATATTTCTGTATATGTTAATGCTTAGTACCGACCCACTTGGATTAATAAATACACACTACCGTTCAAAAGTTTGGGGTCATTCAGACAATTTTGTGTTTTCCATGAAAACTCACACTTTTATTTATCAAATGAATTGCAAAATGAATAGAAAATATAGTCAAGACATTGACAAGGTTAGAAATAATGATTTTTATTTGAAATTATAATTTTCTCCTTCAAACTTTGCTTTTGTCAAAGAATGCTCCATTTGCAGCAATTACAGCATTGCAGACCTTTGGCATTCTAGCTGTTAATTTGCTGAGGTAATCTGGAGAAATTTCACCCCATGCTTCCAGAAGCCCCTCCCACAAGTTGGATTGTCTTGATGGGCACAGCTCAATGGGGTTGAGATCTGGTGACTGCGCTGGCCACTCCATTACAGATAGAATACCAGCTGCCTGCTTCTTCCCTAAATAGTTCTTGCATAATTTGGAGGTGTGCTTTGGGTCATTGTCCTGTTGTAGGATGAAATTGGCTCCAATCAAGCGCTGTCCACAGGGTATGGCATGGCGTTGCAAAATGGAGTGATAGCTTTCCTTATTCAAAATCCGTTTTACCTTGTACAAATCTCCCACTTTACCAGCACCAAAGCAACCCCAGACCATTACATTACCTCCATCATGCTTGACAGATGACGTCAGGCACTCTTCCAGCATCTTTTCAGTTGTTCTGCGTCTCACAAATGTTCTTCTGTGTGATCCAAACACCTCAAACTTCGATTCATCTGTCCACACTTTTTTCCAATCTTCCTCTGTCCAATGTCTGTGTTCTTTTGCCCATATTAATCTTTTCCTTTTATTAGCCAGTCTGATATGGCTTTTTCTTGGCCACGCTGCCCTGAAGACCAGCATCCCTGAGTCGCCTCTTCACTGTAGACGTTGACACTAGAGTTTTGCGGGTACTATTTAATGAAGCTGCCAGTTGAGGACCTGTGAGGCATTAATTTCTCAAACTAGAGACTCTAATGTATTTGTCTTGTTGCTCAGTTGTGCAGCGGGGCCTCCCACTTCTCTTTCTACTCTGGTTAGAGCCTGTTTGTGCTGTCCGTTGTAGGAAATCTTCAGTTTCTTAGCAATTTCTCGCATGGAATAGCCTTCATTTCTAAGAACAAGAAGAGACTGTCGAGTTTCACATGAAAGTTCTCTTTTTCTGGCCATTTTGAGAGTTTAATTGAACCAACAAATGTAATGCTCGAGATTCTCAACTAGCTCAAAGGAAGGTCAGTTTTATAACTTATCTAACCAGCAAAACTGTTTTCAGCTGTGCTAACATACTTGCACAAGGGTTTTCAAGGGTTTTCTAAACATCCATTAGCCTTCTTACACAGTTAGCAAACACAATGTACCATTAGAGCGATGTACCACTGAAGTGATGGTTGCTGGAAATGGGCCTCTATACACCAATGTAGATATTGCATTAAAAAACAGACGTTTGGAGCTACAATAGTCATTTACCACATTAACAATGTATAGAGTGTATTTCTGATTCATTTAATGTTATCTTCATTGAAAAAAACTGTGCTTTTCTTTCAAAAATAAGGACATTTCTTAGTGACCCTATACTTTTGAACGGTAGTGTATAAAATTTAAAAAGCTTGTTTCGTATTATCCTATGACCCGGTCCGCTCACGGTGTGTGAGTGGGAGGTTAAGAAAGAAGGTTGATTGCAGGTGTGCCAAGCGGCTTGGCAAAGCGAGATCCTTCACATTCTCTTTCTCCAAAAGTCTTCTAAAGGCTCCCTAGTCTACATACAGTATTTTACTATTGAGCTCTGCCTATGTCAGGGCTTAATGGTAGTAGCGATTTCACCATTAGACTGCAATATGGTAGTTTTGCAGTCTGTGATATAAGCATTCTAATAATGACTGCATGTTCAAGATCCTAGGGAAGCCTAAATAAAGTGTAAGTTTTTAAAAATATTTTTTTTAAACAATGTAACAATTCAAAATCACTCCCTTTCCCTAGATGACATATAAAAATAAATTTTAAAACATGACATGTATCTCGACATCTGAAAACACTTTTTTCGTTTTTTTTGCTGTTTTTCCAAACAATTGAATAAAAAGTGATAAAAACCATCACACATTCCTCATAATATTCACAATAAAAAAGCACTAACTTTCTCTATGAAAAATGACTTACTCTGCGCTGTACATAGAAATTTAAAAAGGTTACGACTGTCAGAATATGGTGACGAAAAGTTTGGATTTTTTTAAAGTTTTACATTTTTTAGAATGTATTAAAACATAAAAATCTACATAAATTTGGTTCTGCTATAATCATACTGACTGAATATAGGGAAAGTCATTTTTACTGCACAATGAAAACAGCATAATTGCATTTTTTCCCATTCAGAGTTTTTTTTTTCTGCTTTTCAGAACATCTTTTGGAATATTAAATGGTACCACTATGAAGCAAAATTTGTCCTGCAAAAAATAAGGCCTCATATGACTGTGAATGAAATATAAAAAAAGATGTGGATTTGGGAAGGGGAGGAGTAAAACAAATAAATTTGGTTTTGCTATAGATCATGACGATCCACAGAAAAAAGTTACTAGAAAAGTTATTTTTAAAAATGTACTTTTTACTGCAAAGTGATCATAATAAAAGTTAACAACTCTTCAAAAACTAAGGGATTGCAAGGTCTGTCACATAATCCCTCAAAACATTAAAGTGGTTTCTAAAGCAGGGTTCACACTACCGTTGGATTCCGTTATGAAGGTGTCCGTTAAAAAAACCCAAAATGTAACAGACATTAACGGACACTAACTTATGTTAATGTGTCCGTTTTTTTAACCGATCCAAATAATGGATCAGTTAAAAAAACAGACACATTAGCATCAGTTGTCTGTTTTTTAACACTGTCCGTTTTGACCAGTGGGGGACCCCCACTAATCTGACATTGATAAACTATCCTAAGAATAGGTCATCAATATTTTAACCCATTTAATAAGAGATAAATCACCACATCCGAAGACCAAAGTGGCCACATCCTGAAGGCTGAGGCCCCCGTGGGACCCCTTTTTTTTTTTTGGTTTTCCCACCAAGAATGTAACAAGGATGGGATACATAGGAAGCTTTATACTTCTACCTTTTGTCAATCCACTCCTGGCTTTGGCTCAAAAACGCAACAAGCTGTATTTCCGCAACGTGGGGCTTTAGCCTTAGGGAGTAATGTTCAAAAGTGAGAAACATAGTATGTGGGTAAATTAAGATTTTTTTTTTCTTTAAGCTAAACTCTTGGTTGCTTTATTATTTTCTGTGGTTCCACAAAGGGACTAAATCTTACATTTAAGCCAGGTATACCAAGAAAGGTATAGACAATGGAGGGAATTTATTATGACAAGAGATCCTTACACCAGTCTTAGAGGGGTTGGCCACTTTCAGACCAAAATTAAGAGTCAAATGTTATTGTTTGTACAATAAAAAGTTGTGCAATTTTCCAATATACTTTCTATATCAATTGCTCACGGGTTTCTAGATCTCTGCTTGTTGTCATTCATTGTTACATCTAGTGGATAAAGGTCTGACCATGGTCATGTGATATACAGTCCATGGTCATGTGATGGACACACAGGTGCACAGTTCGTTATAGTCACAGCACAGTAATCAGACATCTGCCTGGTAACGAGCTGTGCACCTGTGTGATCATCACATGACCATGGACTAATTTTTATCCACTAGAGGTAAGCAGAATGAATGACAGCAAGCAGAGGTCTAGAAAACAATGAGAGGCTCTGGCCTCTTAGTAATTCTAGCACATGTAGGTGCACCTGGTCACAGGTCTATGACAGTCAGGGACTTGCATAGATTTGTGGTATAACTCATAATATAGTTATAGTATATTTGGTGAAGCAGGAAGTCCCCTCCCCAGACCACCTAGATTCTCATCTCACGCCGCTCACGGTCTAAAAAAGAGTGGAAAGCAGGGCACAGAGGCTGAGAGATGCACCACAGTGTGTCAAAAAGGAGGAGACAGTTCTTGGTCATGTGGGTCTGTATCAGCATGTCATAGACTTGGAGAGAACTTCCATTTATACATGACTGTGTTCTAAATCAGCAAACAGAGACATTTCCATAAGACATATATTAGTAAGCTCAACACCAAAACATTACAAAACCAATGCATGATAATGTAATGCTACAAGGTAACCCCTTTAAATCCCTTTTTCAGGGGTGTGGCTTAATACTTGAAGTGAGAATACTGTCACGATAGTATCAACCAGTAAAACACTGTGACATGATAGGAAAATCTGTCAATACTCAGTAGCTGTACCATAGTAACAGAGCAAGTGGCATGACACATTCTACAAGTGAGTCCACCTAAATATTGCTTTTAATAACGCCATGAAAACCTGATGTAAAAATTGTGTTTGAATATAGTCTAAAGACAATGCTATTAATTCTTACTGTATTCTTTGTTACTAGTAAAAAATTACAAAGCTGTACGGTGAAAAAAATATACACATGTTCTGTAGCCAGAGAGCACAAACCTAGTTGCTTCTAGCTGCAAAGCAGCCAAAAGTTGCTGTAGGATAAATAATTCTTGTGCTTGGTCAAAGCTTAGAGGAAGTGGTTTCTGAATATGATCAAACCAACCGAAGGTAGCAGCCACACTGTGTGACTATGAAAGTCTCCATTATACTGCACAAGCCAGGAAGCAAGAACATCTGCATACAACCTGTAAATATTAATTTCATCTCCTCACATAAGTATTTTGTGTGTGGGAGGCTAGAGTTACAATGATGCAACACTTTCCATGGCGTAATATAAAAATAGAGGGATTCCTGAAACGCTCAATTTCTTTGACATTGTAGATGAGGCATATTCTACGTTAGTATATTCTATTAGCAAGTTACCCATTACCTTCCTTTTGAGTACACTGCAAGAGTTACAGAAACATTGGAATTTAAAAGCATAAAGTAGATGACTTTTTCAAGGTCCACTTTCTTTATGGGCCATAGCATTACTGCAGCTTATTTATATCCACCCCCTTCCCAATGTCCAAAGGGGGGAGGGTGGGCTAATGACCTACAACTAACCCAGGCACCCATCTTTCCTTCTAACCAGCATAGATTCCTCTTTTCGTGGGGAGAGGGCTGGCTAAGGGGGAGGTGAAGGGTGGGGCTGAAGGGGGTCTGACACTGAGGTAGAGGGAGTTTTTCTTTGTCTTTTGTGTGGAAGCTGAAAGGGAGACAGCTAAGAGCAGAGCTGTGCTCAGGTATCATTCTATATTTTATTTTCCCTTTTTGTTTTTGTATTGTATCATCGCACTTTTGCTTGTATGTTTATGCTTGATCGTATTAATATTGTATATTTCTGTATATGCTATTAATTCGTACCGACCCACTTGGGTTATTAAATACATAAAATTTATACAGCTCGTTCCATTCTATCCTATGACCCGGTCTACTCACGGTGTGTGAGTGGGAGGTTAAGAAATAAGGTTGATTGCAGGTACGCCAAGAGGCTTGGCAAGGCGATATTCTTCACAACCCTCTTAAAGAATCTCAAGAGTTTTTTTATTGCCTCCCATTTATTTCTATGGGAGAATCTGCCTCAAAATCAGCTCCAAAAAACAGTGTGAACATATCTTAAGGCTTCTTTTGCACTACATATTTGCTGGCACAAATGATGATCAGATCCAAAGAACTCCATGGAATACTGCATAGTTTTTTTTTCCCTGCATGGAATAACACAGTATAGCACTATTCAATGCAGTTCCATCCATTTAAACATATACCACATGGTATATATTTTAACATGGGTGCTTATAGTGGACAAATGCCCTTTGTGGTGTGAAAGAACTACAATGAACAAACAGGTAATATAACCCACTGGGTATTCCACTGGGTATACCAATTGAAAGTATGTGGTACAAAGTAAAATTCACAATGCACAGCAATTACATTTTTTTAGTAGTTCCCCCACAAAAATATGTGAGGCCATAGCATAGGGAAAGCTCAATAGCAATATAGCTATGGTAGGGCTGAGAGCCTTCATACGGCTCCTGGCTGCCATATTAATGGAATAGCCATTCTGTTGCTCTCAACAAAAGTAAAAGCAATCTCTCAGATGCTATGGTAGCAAATGACTACGGCATCTGAGGGGTTAATGGTCCGTGATCGGAACAGTTTCTGATCATAGACATTGTTGCCAGGCTCCTGCTTTGTCAAACAGCAGAGACCCGGTGGTTATGGTGCCCACTCAGGTCCTAAACGGGCACCATACTTCTCCACATAACCCAGGATGTACATACACAACCTGGTGTGTGCAGGAATTTTAAAGAGAGAATCAGAACCCAGTATATCAACCCAGCCATGCACACAGATGTTTTCCCCTTGTGAATTGGTGCCTCAGTTTCAGAAATATTGCAGCTTTTGTCTATATACAAATGAGCTCTTTGGAGCAACGAAGGTATTGCTGCTAAACTCTCTGGAGCAAATGGCAATGCCCTCCTTGCTCCAAAGAGCTTATATGCATATTGACAAAATGGCGATATCTCAGCAACAAAAGGAACAATTCACAAGGGGTAAACCCTGTTTGAGTCAGGTAACCCTAAACTATCTATCTGCAGGGCTGGATTGACATGCTGGTTTTTGGTAACAGATTCCCTTTAAGTGTATGAAGACCTTAGCATTTTGCTAAAATATACCTCAGAGACTACTGTGGTTGTTACATTCATAGTACAAGAAAATCAAACGGTTCTTTGCTATATGTAAAAATGATATTTACAAAAGCTTGAATGAAAAACAGTCAAAACTGTATATGTATAAGAAATGTAAAAGAGTTTCAATATACCTTAAATATAGGGATCAACAACATGATTTTATAGTATGTAAAGTTTACTGGACCATACAAGTCTACTGTAGGCTGAGATAATGAGATCTGCTTATAGACAGACAATGGAGGTGGTATTTGATGTCAGTACTTGGAACACAACACACCTTGTGAACATGATACTTGCTGAGTGTTCCTGAACAGCTCGGTGATTCACACACAGTGACCATGAAAGAGTTGATCCTGGATGGTTGTGACAGAGGTTAACCCGTTGGTTTCAATAAAGCTTTATTGCTTCTTAAAAGGGCAGTGTCACAAAGACAATTCCTTTCACAAAAGAGGCTGGCATTGAGGTAAACTGAACCTATCAGGTTCTATAACCCGTAGCAATCTGCTGTTCGCACAGGTAAAACTTGCATCTGGCTCCAAATGGGAAAGGAATCTGCAAATAAGTCCTCCATAGTGGACAAGGGGAACTTGCTCTAGTACCACAAATGAATAGAATGATTTGCACTGAGAACTTCAACTGAATTGCCAAACAGGAAGTACTTATTCTCATAACTGTGCCGTGCACCCGGCCAAGTAAGGGAACCCATTTTCACATATCCCACATAGATTTTAGTCTATTGAGGGGGACCATGAAAACGGCCCAATATATGACAAGTTCTATTATTTCACAAATTGGTCACATCAACTGTTAAAAGGATGGTTGTGTGAATAGATCCTACAGTGCCTTGCGAAAGTATTCGGCCCCCTTGAACTTTTCAACCTTTTGCCACATTTCAGGCTTCAGACATAAGGATTTAAAATTTTAATTTTTTGGTGAAGAATCAACAACAAGTGGGACACAATCGTGAAGTGGAACGAAATTTATTGGATATTTTAAACTTTTGTAAAAAATACAAAACTGAAAAGTGGGGCATGCAATATTATTCGGCCCCCTTACTTTAATACTTTGTAGCACCACCTTTTGCTGCGATTACAGCTGCAAGTCGCTTGGGGTATGTCTCTATCAGTTTTGCACATTGAGAGACTGAAATTCTTGCCCATTCTTCAGGATTCAGGTCTGGACTTTGACTTGGCCATTCTAACATCTGGATACATTTATTTGTGAACCATTCCATTGTATATTTTGCTTTATGTTTGGGATCATTGTCTTGTTGGAAGATAAATCTCCGTCCCAGTCTCAGGTCTTTTGCAGACTCCAACAGGTTTTCTTCCAGAATGGTCCTGTATTTGGCTCCATCCATCTTCCCATCGATTTTAACCATCTTCCCTGTCCCTGCTGAAGAAAAGCAGGCCCAAACCATGGTTCTGCCACAACCATGTTTGACAGTGGGGATGGTGTGTTCAGGGTGATGAGCTGTGT
Organism: Leptodactylus fallax; assembly: GCA_947044405.1. Taxonomy (NCBI): domain Eukaryota; kingdom Metazoa; phylum Chordata; class Amphibia; order Anura; family Leptodactylidae; genus Leptodactylus; species Leptodactylus fallax. The sequence goes on from CAMRHE010000100.1 coordinate 4,876,530, forward strand.
TGCTTTTACGCCAAACATATCGTTTTGCATTGTGGCCAAAAAGTTCGATTTTGGTTTCATCTGACCAGAGCACCTTCTTCCACATGTTTGCTGTGTCTCCCAGGTGGCTTGTGGCAAACTTTAAACGAGACTTTTTATGGATATCTTTGAGAAATGGCTTTCTTCTTGCCACTCTTCCATAAAGGCCAGATTTGTGCAGTGTCCGACTGATTGTTGTCCTATGGACAGACTCTTCCTCCTCAGCTGTAGATCTCTGCAGTTCATCCAGAGTGATCATGAGCCTCTTGGCTGCATCTCTGATCAGTCTTCTCCTTGTTTGAGATGAAAGTTTAGAGGGACGGCCGGGTCTTGGTAGATTTGCAGTGGTCAGATACTCCTTCCATTTCAATATGAATCGCTTGCACAGTGCTCCTTGGGATGTTTAAAGTTTGGGAAATCTTTTTGTATCCAAATCCGGTTTTAAACTTCTCCACAACAGTATCACGGACCTGCCTGGTGTGTTCCTTGGTCTTCATGATGCTCTCTGCGCTTTAAACAGAACCCTGAGACTATCACAGAGCAGGTGCATTTATACGGAGACTTGATTACGCACAGGTGGATTATATTTATCATCATCAGTCATTTAGGACAACATTGGATCATTCAGAGATCCTCACTGAACTTCTGGAGTGAGTTTGCTGCACTGAAAGTAAAGGGGCCGAATAATATTGCACGCCCCACTTTTCAGTTTTTTATTTTTTACAAAAGTTTAAAATAACCAATAAATTTAATTCCACTTCACAATTGTGTCCCACTTGTTGTTGATTCTTCACCAAAAAATTTAAATTTTATATCTTTATGTTTTGAAGCCTGAAATGTGGCGAAAGGTTGAAAAGTTCAAGAGGGCCAAATACTTTCGCAAGGCACTGTATATTGACAATGGGGCCATGCGCTGGTTGAAAAAAAAAAAAAAAAAAGCCAGCCTATGACCATGAAACCATGTCATGTAAAAAAGCTTGTACCAAATGCCCTCCCATTTGTCAAAGATACTCAAGTTCTGGCTGAAAGAGTAGCACCTCAAGGACAGTATTCCACTCAAGATTTCAATAATCTGCACTGTTCCCCTTTCATTTCTTATCGATAGGGAAAAACTTCACAAAATCATCATACCGACAAGCATACATCAATGCTTTGCAAAAAAAAAAAGTACAATTCTGTGATTTTTTTTTTGTGTTTTGCTTTTATGGTGTTCACGCTGCATTAAAAATGGACACAACCAATTGTTCCTCTGGCTCATTAAAATTACCATGTTTATATCGCTTTTTATGTTCTACTACTATTACTGAATAAAACACCATTTTCAAAAATTATTGATTTGTTAGGGGGATTTTGTATTCTGAAGTCCAAAATTTATATTTTTTTTAACTTTTTTTCCCACTGAGCACTTGAGGGCTCTTTTTTGCAGGACAAGTTGTAGTTTTGATTGGTAATATTTCCTGGTATGTTCTGCTTTGTGATAACTTTTTAATGCTTTTTTTGGGGGGAGGCAAGGTGACCAAAACACATAAATTACCACACTGAGGAATTTATTTTTTTATGGTTTCACCGTATAGGATGAGTAACATTATATCTCATGGTGCGGACTTATACACATACAATATGTTTGTTTTTTTGGATTACATTATTTACTTTTTAAATTGTTGCACAAGCGGTCTGGAACCTTGGATCTCGATCCCCTGTGCCACATACTATATTGCAGTACAAAGTACATAGATTCTCTGTGTATTATAGGCTAAGACAGTGATGGCGAACCTTTTAGAGACCGAGTTGGATTATTTATTTGGATGTCTCTTTCGGCACAGAATCTTGTGCTATGTACTACACGTATCTTAGGCATTCTATTAGTAGGCAACTCTAACTGATATACAGTGGGGAAAAAAGTATTTATTTAGTCAGCCACCAATTGTGCAAGTTCTCCCACTTAAAAAGATGAGGGAGGCCTGTAATTGACATCATAGGTAGACCTCAACTATGAGAGACAAAATGAGAAAACAAATCCAGAAAATCACATTGTCTGATTTTTAAAGAATTTATTTGCAAATTATGGTGGAAAATAAGTATTTGGTCAATAACAAAAGGTCATCTCAATACTTTGTTATATATCCTTTGTTGGCAATGACAGAGGTCAAACGTTTTCTTTAAGTCTTCACAAGGTTGGCACACACTGTTGCTGGTATGTTGGCCCATTCCTCCATGCAGATCTCTAGAGCAATGATGTTTTGGGGCTGTCGCTGGGCAACACGGACTTTCAATTCCTTGCAAAGGTTTTCTATGGGGTTGAGATCTGGAGACTGGCTAGCCACTCCAGGACCTTGAAATGCTTCTTACGAAGCCACTCCTTCGTTGCCCTGGCGGTGTGCTTGGGATCATTGTCATGCTGAAAGACCCAGCCACGTTTCATCTTCAATGCCCTTGCTGATGGAAGGAGGTTTGCACTCAAAATCTCACGATACATGGCCCCATTCATTCTTTCATGTACACGGATCAGTCGTCCTGGTCCCTTTGCAGAGAAATAGCCCCAAGGCATGATGTTGCCACCCCCATGCTTCACAGTAGGTATGGTGTTCTTTGGATGCAACTCAGCATTCACTCTCCTCCAAACACGACGAGTTGTGTTTCTACCAAACAGTTCTACTTTGGTTTCATCTGACCATATGACATTCTCCCAATACTCTTCTAGAACATCCAAATGCTTCTTGAAAACTTCAGAGGGGCCCAGATATGTACTGGCTTAAGCAGGGGGACATGTCTGGCACTGCAGGATCTGAGTCCCTGGCGGTGTAGTGTGTTACTTACGGTAGCCTTTGTTACGTTAGTTCCAACTTTCTGCAGGTCATTCAATAGGTCACCGTTCTTGTGATCATTTTGACCCCACGGGGTGAGATCTTGCGTGGAGCCCCTGATCGATGGAGATTATCAGTGGAGATTCCATTTTCAAATTATTGCTCCCACAGTTGATTTCTTCACACCAAGCTGCTTGCCTATTGCAGATTCAGTCTTCCCAGCCTGGTGCAGGTCTACAATTTTGTTTCTGGTGTCCTTCCACAGCTCTTTGGTCTTCACCATAGTGGAGTTTGGAGTGTGACTGTTGTGGACAGGTGTCTTTTATACTGATGATAATTTCAAACAGGTGCCATTACTACAGGTAATGCGTGGAGGACAGTGGAGCCTCTTAAAGAAGAAGTTACAGGTCTGTGAGAGTTAGAAATCTTGCTCGTTTGTAGGTGACCATATACTTATTTTCCACCATAATTTGCAAATAAAATTCTTAAAAAATCAGACAACGTGATTTTCTAGATATGTTTTCTCATTTTGTCTTTCATAGTTGAGGTCTACCTATGATGTCAATTACAGGCCTCTCTCATCTTTTTAAGTAGGAGAACTTGCACAATTGGTGGCTGACTAAATACTTTTTTCCCCACTGTATTTACTCTAATATACATTTATTGGCCTCTGCGGATGGCGAACCTTTTTAGAGACCGAGTGCCCAAAACCCACAAATTTATCACAAAGCGCCAACACTGCAATTTAACCTTAATACTGTGTGGATCCACAATTGCGGACAGTTACGGACCCGCAAAATACGGTCGTATGAATGGGGTTTTACAGAGCTTTCAATGATACAAAACAACTTTGTACTGCATTTGGTATACTTCTGAACAATTAATGTTCACTATTTACATCAAACAGGATCTGTTTATAGTGACCGTGCAATGTTATTACGGCCTGTAATAATATCACATGTCTACTATAAAACAGATACTGTATGACATAAATAGTGAAGGGCCCCCACGTGGTACAATGTGCGCCACAGTGGCCCCCAGACAGTACAATGTGCTCCACAGTGACTCCCAGATGGTACAATATGCTCCACAGTGGCTGCCAAACAGTAAATTATGCTCCACAGTGGCCCCCACGTAGTATAATATGCTCCACAATGGCCATCACGCATTATAATATGCTCCTCAGTGGGCACCCACACAGTATTATATGCTCCACAGTGGGCCCCACACAGTTTTATACGCTCCACAGTGGGCCCCCACACAGCATTATATGCTGCACAGTGGCCCCCACACAGTATAATATGCTACTTACCAGCACTCCCACGAAGAGCAGGTACGTAGCATCCTCCTTCTTCTATCCCTGCAGGCGCTGATGAGTTATGTCATCACGCCTGCGTCGGGGCAGAGGTCACACTCTGCTGTCAGTGTAAGCCTGTACCGGATTCCCCATTAGTGAGCAATCAGGGAGCCTGGATGGGGCGACTGAGTGCCCCCTCTGGCACGTGTGCCATAGGTTTGCCAACACGGGGCTAAGACATCCAAGAAGGCTGTTGATTGGCCTCCTGGTTTCCATGGCAACCCGTCAGATGCTTTGATTTCATCCCGAGGACCTGAAGGGGAAACGGGGGCAATCTCGTTCCTTAACCATCCAGATGCCACCATTGCTATTGATCACGACATTAAGCTGCCAGAGTCGGAAAATTTTACTATTTCAACAGTTAGTCCCAGGGCCTGGCCATAGAATACAGCCAGGATCCGGAAGTCAAGAACAGCACCATGCTATTACCGCGCTTAGCGTTAACTCTGCACAACTTGACAGCATGGTGCCAAGCAGGAAGGGGTTAAGATGCTGGGAGTTTTGGCCCCAAAACTAGTAATCTCAGCACCATCTGTGTCTATGTCAGAGGCGTAGCTAGTGGGGGGGGGGCAGGGGGGTCGTGGCCCTGGGCCCACTGACTCTCGGGTGCCCACCTCGGGGCCGCCGCAACACAGGTTAACCTCACATATTAACTGCATTGGTGTCTGCATGACACCGACACTGTTGAAATACATTCTCTACTTCAGGCCTGTGGCCTACGAGCTGCCCTAAGACGTCTGCGTCCTGGCACAGCCGTCCGCGCCAGGACGCAGGTCCTGCAGCTTCAGTAAGCAGCGGCAGTGTCGGCGGCGGAGACTCCTCCTCGGGAGATCGGAGGTAGGTGAGTAGCATCGACTTTTTTTTTTAACTCACTTTGGGCATTGTAATTGGGGGTGGGGGATGGGGATAATACATATAAAAGGTCAATTGGGAGCATTGGGAATTTAGATAAGAGGCCATGACTAATATAGGGGGTATTAGGGGGCTTTAATAAAAGATGATATAAATTATAGTGAAAGGTCAGTGGGGGCTGTATGAATGTAAGGGGAGATAATATTAGGGGGCATTGGGGCAGTATTAAAGGGGTTTTCTAGGGAATAATAAAGTTTACTGGTAAGGATCGAATTGGGCAAATTGGAGAGGAGGCGGGGAAGGTGAAACATAAAAAAAAAAAAAAACTCACTTCCCTGGCACAAGTCCTGAACTGCACGTGATTGGCCTCAGTAGTGGCTGGAAAAGACTCGGTGATGTCACTCATATACATGACTGGGTCCCCAGCCAATACTGAGGCCACTGATGGCCTCAGCAGTCACGTATGGCACATGTCTGAACAGACAGTGGCAGCAGACAGAGTACTAGGGACAGGTAAGGCTGGGTTCTCAGTAGCGCTCAGTTTCTATTTTTCAGGTCCACTTGGGGACCTGAAAAACGGAAACCCAATTCACTTGTAAAGTGGTTATCCGTGGACCCCATAGACTATATCAGCTTTCTAGTGGTATATAAAACCACATATGCATGAGGACATGAAAGGTCGTCTTTAATACAAAGGGGTTATTAATAGGCATTATTAATACAGAGGGGCATTTATGTAAGAGGGCATAATTTGTACAAGCAGACATAAGAGGGTATAATTAATAATAGGGGAATTGGGCAATATTAATTTTAGGTGGCACTCGGGCATTAAATTGATTTAAGGGGGAACACAGGGCATTATTAATTAGGGGAATTATTAATTGAGGGGCACTATTAAATAAATGGGGCACATAGGAGCATTATTAAATTAAAAAGGCACATGGGGTTATTATTCATTTCCAGGGGATTTTATATAATATATTTTATAATTGGGGTAGCAGCAGGATGGAGATTTTATGTAGTTGAGGACAATGTGGGTCAGGTGCCTGGAAAAGTGAGGAGCCAAAGATGTCTGTGTTACAACCTTTACAGTCACAGCTGGAAAAAGTGGTCATGGTGGTCCAGATGGAAGTAACGATAAATGTGAACCGTCAGAGACGTCACCTGTAAGTCACAACATTGTTCCTGTACTGTATTTACGTAACTGGTCTTCACAGCCCTGTGTAGAAACACTATTTACCACTATACGGTCACCATATAGTGATAGTGTTGGTATACCTGAGTTGGAGGCCCACTTGGACATGTTCGCCCACCCTGTGCTGGACCCCTAGCTACGCCTCTGGTCTATGTTAAATATTAAAAATTCAACATATGTGACAAAAAAGTAAACAAAAGTAAACAGAATTGGAATCATTGCATCTGAAAATGTCTGAATATATTATTTATCCCGCACGTTGAATTCTTCCTGAATTGCATTTTTTTCCCCCATTCCACAAATAATTAGTTTACAGTTTCTCAAACAGCTAAGTTAATGGAAAAATATAAAGAGGAAAAACAATATTGGTTGTGTGATCTAGGGGTTAAAGGGAACCAGTTACATAATACTTGCAGTCCGATCTGCCAACAGTATGTTTTAGATACAAATTGGGTGCTATAACACAAGCGTTGGTGGTTGCCGCCAATGCTTGCGATTTATAGCTAGTTACACTGCTAGTTACACTGTGCCTCTACTTGCCATTGTTTCGATGTGAAAGTCCAGATGCGACTAGACAAATAGCGGTGAACTGCCACGGCCCCTAACAGCACTCTTATAGCCAGAAATAAGCACAATAAAATAACATTCTTTCTATATACTTTCTAACAATTTACTGCAGTTATATTGTTTGTTTGCTTTTTTTGATGCATTCTATCACCAAACCATTCCCTTCTTCTACATAATATTATTCACAAAAATGTTTGAGCAGAGATATATACTAGATACAGTAATTTTGGGACTGACATATTTGTAACTTCCCTTAAGTACATATGGTAGTCCTGCCTCATTAATTTACAGTAAATGCATCACATAAGGAGTAATGATATACTTTAAGGATCATGTCCCTTATAGCAAAAAATGAATTAATTGATTTATTAAAACGAGGATAATAAAAAACATATTACATTACTTACCTAACACATGACTTTAGCTGAGTGTCTGAAAGATACCGTAACCTATATACTAGACCAGGTTTACCTAGAATATATACATGCTCTTTATATTGTAGCCTGCAGTACGTAAATCTTCCAAACGAAAAACCTAAACCAAGCAAGCTCTAAGGTCCCATTAAGGCCCGCCAAATAAACACTATCAGTTTCATCTCCTCAGATTTGCAGAACTTCCTTTGCACACCCAGTTTTACACAATGTCAAAAAACAAGCTGTGTGCAAAGCTCAAAAAACCATCCTCTTTCTCAACCACACTGTCTAAAAATGGTGACATGTGTGTCCTCGTACATCTATGCATATATTTGCTGACCTCACCCTTACAAACTGGAACAATACAAAATATTATTATAGAATTCACCTGTTCTTCAATAATATGAACCATATTCAGCGATGCACGGACACAGGACTGGCTGGCAGTAAGGAAATTGCCATTTTTATTGGAGTCAATATAATAGTGTGTTTAAGAGTCAATTTTGTGGCTAATGCTAGTAAAGTAAATAGTCAAAAACAATACAGCAGAACTCAATAGATGTGGCACAACCAAGGAATATTATAACATCATATAATATGTATATATAAATGTGTCTATTCAGGGAGGGAGAATTCCACCACCTATTTATTGGACTAATCTAAGAGAGAATGACCAGCAATACCTTCCTGCTACTGGGATCCTCTTCATCTCCAGGTGGTACGGTCCAGCATCAGGAGCTTGTGTGTAGCAGTATCCAGGCACGCTAGTCATGCACACAAACTGGCACTTTATTGAAAGGGAGGATTCAGGGGAACCTTTGGGCCCCTGTTATCCTGATTGCTGGGGTCTCAGCAGTCGGATCCCCAGTGATCTGGTAAGTGTCTGCAATGGCAAAATCCTTTAAAAAGAAATATAATCAATAATTTATTTATTGAAAGCAGGTGAAATATATAATGTTTGGAATCTGTTTTTATGTTAGATTATAGTTTATATTTTTTTCTGTGCATGATTATAGGGAAGGCCATCTTGCCTGAGCTTCTCTTCTGTTCTGTTAACAACATTTAGTGATATACTTTAGAGCGTAGTCATAGTCTGAGACAGCAATAACCTGGAGACAACTCATTGAGGTCTATGGGAGAGTATTCTAGACATCTTCTGTGCAGAGAAGGGGAGTATATAAGCGGTGACATCATCTATTGGCAGGGGTGGATGCAAAGATGGGAGTTATCTGCAGAGGTGTGATCTTCTATTGTTTCTCTGTCTGTCTTGTTTGTGATTTAACAACTGGCAAATGTGAAGTGTCAGACTGTATTAGTGTTAGTGGCCAGAGTGAAAATTGCAATATATAGTACTCAAAAAAAAAAAAAATTATATATATATATATATATATATATATATATATATACACACACACACATACATACATACATACATAGGGACATGTAAAACTGAAACACAGATGTGAACCCAGCCTTAGAGAGGCAGAGTCTATGAAAAACTGCACCTAAAAATTGTGGAACAATTTCAGAAAAATGTTCCTCAACATAAAATTGCAAAGACTGAATATTTTACTATCTACAGTACATAATATTAAAAGACTCAGAGAAGGGGACAAGGACGATGGTCAGTATTGGATGCTTGTAATCTACAAACCCTCAGACAACAGGCATGAATCGGTAATGCAGATCATTGCATGGGCTCAGGCATACTTTGCTGTGCAATCCATAAATGCAAGTTTAAGCTGTATTATTCAAAGAAGCCGCCATATAACAATACAATCCAGAAATGAAGCATTTTTCTCTGGGCCAAAGCTCATTTAAAACAGACTGAGGCAAAGAGGAAAACTGTTCTGTGGTCAGATGAATCAAAATGTAAAATTCTTTATGGAAATCACAGACGCTATGTCCTGTGGACCGAAGAGGAGAGGGACCATCCAGCTTGTTAGCAGTGCACAGTTCATAAGACTGTATCTCTGATGGTATGGGGTTGTATTAGTGCAGCTTACAAATCTTGAAAGACACTATCAATGCTGAGCAGTATATAGAGGTATAAAAATAACATATGCTCCACAAGGTTCTTTCAGGGAAGGACTTACATGTTTTAGCAAGACAATGCGAAACCACATACTGCATCCATCACAACAGCATGGCTTTGCAGACTGCCTGCAGTCCAGAAATTTCAACAATACATAACATATGTAGCATTATGGAGCACAAAATACGTCAAAGACCCAGTACTGTTGAGCAGCTACAATCCTACATCAGACAAGAATGGGAAAATATCCCCCTCCTAGAACTCCAGGAATTGGTCTCCTCACTTCCCAGATCTTTACAGACTGTTCTAAAGAAAAGGAGATGCTACTACACAATGGTAGACATGGCCCTGTCCCAACTATTTTAGAAACTGATGGCAGCAGCACCTCAAATCAACTCACCTCATGTTTTTCAAATGAAATGGAAAAATGTCTATTTTCTTGTAAATAAAATATTCCAAATCATTGCATTCTTGTTCTCCTTACATTTTATACAATGTAAAAGAGAATTTTTTTTTTTTTTTTTTTAGAATATTGGATCTCATTTAGAAAAACTGAACTAGTACAGACAAAACCGGAGGTGTTGCCCTTGGCAACTAATGATAAGGCTAGTATCCTAATGATAAGACTAGTATCGTCAGGATTACCATCTCCACTAGTCTTCATAAGAGTGGCCCAGTGACCTTTGCCACATACGCGGCAGCGCTCTAGTTTACATCTGCTGGGCTTCTAAATGTCATTTTATTGTCGTTTTAAAGCAAACAAGTCCAGACGTTCTGCACTTCCTATCATCTGCTTGTAAATCTCACACATAAACATGGCTGCTGTACTGACACTTCCTTCTGGATTTAAAAACAACTTTATTTCTTGTTTACATTGTTATGTATTGTGTGGAACCCATGCTACAGAAAATAACCCTATAACCACCAGAAAGCCTTCACATATATTTCCTACACTATTCTTAATCCACCTTCCTGCTGGGACATCTCCGGAGGTGCCAAAACTGAAATTTCAGGTAATCATAAATCTGACGGGCTAAGGCGTCGGCACCCTTGTTCCCTGTCCACTATCTTTATATGTTTGGAGCAGGGTACATTTACCACTAAGTGGTGCATCTTTGGTGCAAATATGAGCTGTGCACCAAAAACGTGGCACAAATATATCACATCTCTGGCATAGATGAAATAGTAAATTCCCCCACTGTCTTGACACATTTACTGTTTTGGACAGGGCTCCTTGGGCTCTCCATACACGACTACTTCTAACTACACAGTTAATATTATCATAAAAATATCATTAGGATAACCCCAAAATATTGAAGCGACTGCAACCGGCGATTCTACGTGTGTCCCGCTTCTAATGGGACATTGTGCCCTGGAAGTACTGAAAAGGCTGGAGCCTCTAAATAATTTATGTACATTGGGTGCCAGCATGGGAGTGAATTAAGATTGTCAAAGGAAACCTTGGTTTTAATAAATTCCCCCCATTATCTTTATTCTCCAGGTCAGTATGATCGCAATACCACCACATTTGTATAGTTACTGTTATGTTTTAATAACTTAAAAAAAAAAAAAACATTTTTCAGAAAGATTTTCTTTGCATCCACATATTCTGACCCCCATAACTTTTTAATATCTCCATAACCATAAGCTGCAAGCAGGAAAAAAAATCTGCATTACTTTATTACTTATATAATTCATGACCCATTCCTGGCACCCATTTCAGTCAGCTGTTTGCTGTAGCTGCAGTGTACAAGTACTATTACGGCTCCATTCAGCACATAGTGCTGAGGAAGTTACTACAAGCTCAGCCCTATTCATGTCAAAGGGAGTGAGTTGCAGTACCTTTCCTGGCTAATACTCAATGTATGGAGGTGTGATAGCTCTGTAGTCTCTGCAAACAGTTGGGCCCCACCAATCTTCTATTGATGACCTATCCTAAGAATAGCCATGTGTCTCTGGTAATTTATAGGTTAACTATCCTAAGAATAGGTCATCGATATCATACTCTTGGACAACCCCTTTAAATAATGTTCTTTTTTATTTCACTAATAAAACGCTGACAGGTTAGTAAGCCTGCTTCCTACAGTATAAACAGGACTTAGGTAAAAGCCATAACTTTATATTATTTTGAAGCAGCAAGTTCTATTCATTGCCAAAACCATCCCTAGTCTCTGCAATAAACCCTGTTCATTCAGCACACATCAGCCCACACTGACAGCTTACATAATTGATTTCAATCTGTGGTTTCTGGAGACAATGACAGGTTTACACAGTGTTCAGACTAAAGAACATTCTGACTCCAGTGCAAGTAAAGATGAGGGACTGACTGTTTGCTCTCAACACACCTAAATATATCAACATGTCATTTTGAACATGGACGCAATAGCAACTTAAAGTGGTTATATCATGATAAATACTTACACACGGGACAAAATTGTTGGTACCCCTCATTTAATAAAAAGAAAAACCCACAATGGTCACAGAAATAACTTGAATCTGACAAAAGTAATAATATATAAACTTCATGTTGACAAGCTGCAAAGCTTCTGGGAGAATGTCCTATGGACAGATGAGACAAAAATCGAAATTTTTGGCAAGGCACATCAGCTCTATGCTCACAGACGGAAAAATGAAGCATATCTTGAAAAGAACACTGTCTCTACTGTGAAACATGGAGGAGGCTCTGTTATGTTCTGGGGCTGCTTTGCTGCATCTGGCACAGGGTATCTTGAATCTGTGCAGGGTACAATGAAATCTCAAGACTATCAAGGGATTCTAGAGGGAAATGTACTGTGCAGTGTCAGAAAGCTTGGTCTCAGTCGCAGGTCATGGGTCTTGCAACAGGATAATGACCCAAAACACACAACTAAAAACACCCAGGAATGGCTAAGAGGAAAACATTGGACTATTCTGAAGTGGCCTACTATGAGCCCTGACCTAAATCATATTGTGCATCTTTGGAAGGAGCTGAAACATGCTGTCTGGAAAAGGCACCCTTCAAACCCAAGATAACTGGAGCAGTTTGCTCATGAGGAGTGGGCCAAAATACCTGTTGAGAGGTGCAGAAGTCTCATTGATAGTTACAGGAATCATTTGATTGCAGTGATTGCCTCAAAAGGTTGTGCAACAAAATATTAAGTTAAGGGAACCATCATTTCTGTCCAGGCTTGTTTCATGAGTTTTCTTTTTTTAAAAATTCTGTTGAAGCATGGCTGAAAAGCAATGTCTGACTTTCATTTGTTCATTTTCATAGAATTTTTATATATTATTACTTTTGTCAGATTCAAGTTATTTCTGTGACCATTGTGGGTTTTTCTTTCATTAAATGAGGGATACCAACAATTTTGTCCACGTGTGTATAGTCTATTCATAAGATAGAGGATAAATTGCTCATCATTGGGGGTCTGACCGCTGAGACCCCAGCCAACATTTTTTACACCTGTTGTGAATGTAGAGCACGAAATGAATGGGAAAGACTGAGATAGATGAAGTACAGAACTTGGCTATCTCTGGTGCTCCAATTGAAATGAATGGAGCAAGGGTGCACCTGCATCCACCACCACTACATTCACCATGAGGGTAAAACACCCCCATCACTGTTATACTCCACTAAATGCAGAGGGAAAGATTTTTTAAGCAAAATGCAGAATTCTGGCATTCTTGCACCAAAATACTGTCTAACGTGCTGTGCGTCACATTTTTCAAGTATTTTGGCCACTTTTACAACATGTACAAAAAAGGGTGGTGATCTATCATTGAAGGGGTGTGACCTCACTGGAAGGGGAGTGGCCTAATAATAATAATAATAATAATATACCTGAAAAATTTAGGAGCCAAATAAAATTTGTATTCACTAGATTTAAATGCATATGTACTGTAATTAATTATAATAAAGACTTAAGCCGTATGCAAAAACTGTGTGAAGTCCAGGAAACATGGTCCGTGAGTGGGTCATAAGTCCTGGACTTTGTATGTAGATTGGCGGGCAACACTAAATGTATATAGCTCAATGGGCATCATCTCCATTTATGCATAATAAACTGAACCATAGCAACCACAAGAAAAGCATACATAATAAAGTAAGAGACGCATCACCCTAATATTAAAAAAATAACTTTATTAGCACAGGATTAAAAACCATTAAAACCACTGAGAACAACATCCACTAACATAGTAATGTATTGCATGCACATGAGCTATAAGAGAACAACCAATCCCCTGGAAATGAGAGATATGTACAGGAGGGCAAGGGTATGTGTTATACCCAATGTGTGTGCGGATTATCTGATACTACTACTACTACCCTCTCAGATAATGCTACCACTGTGGTGGCTGTGTGAAGCCAGATGAGGCTGCAGAGCTGACCTGGTATAGTCGGGATTGTTGTTGGGATGCTGAAGGGAGAACCCCACCCGTATCACCTCTCACAGAGTCTTGGTTAGGGGTGGAATTAACACAGCCGTGTGAAGTGAACTCACTACTTCAGAAAGAGTTATGAAGCAATGAGTTCCTGAATGGCCAGAGCTTGATATGGATGTGTGAATACGTTTCTGAATAAGGGTACATGCACATGGTCAGGATCTACATGTAGAACATCTGCATGTGTACACACCAACTGGAGCAGATTTTGGGGTGAATTTTCATACATGTATAAGCCGATTTTGTCATTCAGATTTTAAATTCTGCATCATATGTCAATTTCTAAGCGGACAAAAATTTGCATCATATGTATTATGGTGCCGATTTTCTGTATTGAAATCCATGTGAAAAATCTGCACATAATCCTGATAGTGTGTATGTACCCTAAAAGGCCTAGGGTGAATGCAGCTACCGCCAAGTGAATGTGCACTCTTGTTGCTCAGATTCAGGCTCACCATCCCCTACCCCTCAAAATAGTCACTGGATTTGTTCCTGGTCATATCCTCCTCCAGCAGTCACATTCAGACTCACTATTCCTGCATTACAGCCCACCCATCATGAGACTCACCGTACTCCATTATACCCCCGCCACTACAGCTCACCATTCTTACATTACACCCCCCTCAAAACTCCCCACAGCTCCCTGTTCATTGATCACACCCCCCACAGCTCATTGCTCATTAATTACACCCCCTTCCCCCACAGGTCCCTGTTCATTAAAGTGGTTATCCAGTTTTTAGTATTGATGGCCTATCTTTGGGAGGGGGTTAATTAAGGCTGGGTTCACACCAGCGCTTAGTTTCCGTTCGGTGTTTCTGTCCCCGAATCCGCTTGAAAAATGCGGAGAGAAAAGTCCATTTTTCAGACGGAAACCCGGCGGACCCTATTATGGTTCTATGGGTTTTTGTGGCTAACCGCTTTTTATGCGGATTGGGTTTCTGTTTTTCGGGTCCCCAATCGGAGGTGTGAGCCTAGAGTAAACTGGTGTGTGTGTGTGGTTTTGGGATTTAATAAGCCATGGTTATTGATCCTTAGGACAGGCCATCAATATTAGATCTGCAGGAGGTCCAAAACCTGGGACCCCCACAGATCACCTTACCAAGAAAGCATGACTCTTGGTAATGTTTACATACCACAAGCTGCTCACTCGCCGTACAAACTGTAGCAGCGAGTGTAGGTACTGCAGTGCTGTCCCATAGAGTTCAATGTAAACAATCCTGGAAGCCACGCTGTTTCGGTGCAGGTGATCTGGGAGAGTCTTGGGTGTCGGATAGGCCATCAATTCTAGTAAACAAAAAAACCTTTTAATTTTGGGAGGGAGGTGGCCTTCACCTAGCAGACTGTTGCAGCTGTAGCATTTTTTTTAGGGGTCATAATGAATTGTACTTGGTTTTCACATGAAGGCAGAGGGGTTTTGTAGTGTGCCATACTGCAAAATCTGTCACAGTTTGCTGCAGATCTGTGGCAAGTACAGGTGATCCACAGAGCCAAACGCACCATACTACTGCCTCATAGCAACCACATGAAAACTCTTTATTATGCAACCCAACCTCTTTTGCATTGACGACTAATTGAAATGTAGGATGTTTACTGCCCTGAAGCTTTGACAGATATTTGGCACATTTCACACAAAATTGGAAATCAATCTGACGGAAAATGATTTCTCATTAAAAATCACCTCTCCCGACAATGTATTCCTGGTTTTAGTAAAAAACAAACAAACATTGCACTGCATGAACCAGGCATAAATTCTGGTTAACCCCACCAGCCCTTCCACCTTGTATTACAGAGTTCCAGGAGCAGATGTATAGTTGTTTACAGGGTTTTTTACAATAAAGGGATGCATCAGTAGGCAAGGTGCTGTCTTTCCCAAAATAAGAAATGTAGAAACAGACCACATGGTCCATCTAGTCTGCCCTTATAGGATTTCCTTTTTACCTTAGGATAGACATGTGTTTATCCCAGACATGCTTAAATTCACTTACTGTAGATTTACCTACCACATGTGCTAGTAGGTTGTTCCAAGCCTCACCTACTCTTTCAGTGAAATGTTTCCCAACATTGCTTCTGATATTCCTCCCAACTAATTTCAGAAAAGCAGTATCAGGGAAGGTTCTTTCCAACAACCACACAAACCAACAGAGGGAGCGTGGACAAAGACTTTATTCTCTAAAAAAAAAAAAAAAAAAAAAAATAAAAAGGTAGCCCGCCACCCAGGAACAAAACACAGTCCCTAAACAAGTAGTCCAGTATAGCAGGACGATCTGGAAGACGCACAGTCCCGAACCAAAAACTCCTCTATATTTCCACAGCCTGACTACGACTCCTGATCTGAATCTAAAAAGCTAGTAACCGAATTCCTATGAAAGCAAATATGTAACAAACTTTGCATCTAATTATATAATATCAATGATTGAACAATATAATTTAAAATAATCGTTTTCATTTAGAAGCCAGAGTCGGCAACTTATTTCCAACTCCAACCAAAATTGGTCCTGACTCAGACATCCTGGAAACCACCCAGAGATAGAGCTCTATTCTCAGACTATCTGTGACAATATCCATTGAAGCAACACAAATGAATGAATGAATGAATGGGCAGCACAAATTTTCAACCTGTCGCTCCCTTCAAACTGAGGTGCAAAACACTCCAAATCTCATGATCAGTGGGGCCCATGGGGTTTGACCACCACAAATCAGCAAGTTACCCCTATCCTTTGGACAGGGGGTAATGTGTCAGCATAATATCCCTTTAATGCTGGATTGGGTGTTCAGACAGCAGAGAAGCAGAAAAATAGGTTTGACAAATGTCATATCATGCCAAATTCCAGTATAATAAATAGATAGATTGCCTATTCAGTATTTCAGTGATAAACGTTATGGAGGCTGTAATAGCAACAATTTCCTGTTCTAACAGATATATAACCAAGAATCAACAACCTGTCAGGCGCGGTTCACATCTGCGCTTGCATTACATTCGGGGATTCCTCTCTGCATTTTTCCACCCTTTTAGGGCGGAAACCACATGGTCCCCGTTATAGTCTATGGTCCGCGGGTTTCCTAAGGTAACCGCTTTTTTATGCGGATTAGGTAGGTTTCCATTTGGGGGGTACCCAAGCGGACCCCCCCCTCCCGAACGGAAACTTGAACGCAGATTTGAACCTAGCCTCAGGAGGAGAGAAACCAAAGGACTGAAAACCACATCTGCCTATTTTTAAGTATCATTTTCTGAAAGGCCACATAGTCTATATATACTTCACCACTCCATGCACCAATACAGAATATGTTCCCATTAAAGGACCTTGCATCACTTTCACTAACTCCATCTCTGTGCATCCTTCAATAGGTACCGCTCCACTGATCCTGACACAGTACGAATTTTTTTCTCTAGCCACCACTGTCCCTGAGCAATTGGTGCTGTTAGCTTTAGCAACCAATGATATAATAGGCTCTCTATTGCCAAGTGGGCAGCACACAGACTAACTGCTATAGCTCAGGACAGCCCACCTGACAGTAGAGAGCCTAATTTGCATATGTAATGTTTTTTCAGGAATTCATGATAACGGCCACCATCATATTAGTTTCCTGGATGTCATCACAGTATATGAAACAACCAGGAGAGGTGACAAGATTGTTTGATATGTTTACTCACCTCCCCTAGGCCTCTGCTTATTATACTCTGAGGTCCTAAGAGTATAATAATATAATAAGTACACTCATGCAACCATGGGGAGAACATTCAAACTCCATGCAGATGTCCTTGGCCGGATTCGAACCTAGGACTGAAGGGCTGCAAGGCAACAGTGTAACCACTGAGCCACAGTGTTGCTGACATTATACCGTAAAGAGGACATTATTCTGTGTGGAGGGGCTATTATGGGACATTATATTGTGTGGAGGGCTGCTATGAGACATTATACTATTGAGGGGGGCCACTATGGGACTATATATGGTACTACATATACACTATATAAAGGGCCACTATGGAAGATTATGTGTGTGGAGGGCCACAATGGGTCATTACGCTGTATGGGGGCCATTATACTTTGTGAAGAGCTGCTATGGGACATTACACTGCTATGGGACATTATACTATGTGGGGGGCCTCTATGGGAAATGATGCTGTATGCGGACACTAAAAAGACTATTACAGTATTTGGACCACAGTATTAGGTATAGCAGCAGGATGCAGGGATTGATGGAAATGGGAGGAATCTGAGATGTTTGTGTGGCAAACTCTACAGAAACTATTTGTGGCTGAAAGAAATGTCATGAGGGTCTACAGCGAATGGAGAAAATCCAAAGAAACATCATTGGATGTAATAGGTATGGATTTTCACTGTGATCTCTGAGGATGCATATGATTCAACCCAAACAGGAGGAAGGGAGCACACGGTCTAAAATGCCCTGGCCTATAGTACCCTTAGGGGCAGCAATTCACACCTGACAGGAGGTATTTTCTGCTTCCTATTCACTTCAATGGAAGATAGAGTATGATGCTTATTTTTCCACTAGCAGAAAAAAATCCGCTAGAGGAAAAGATGTGCATCTGAATGGAGGTTGGTTTCAGGAGGAATTTGGAGCTGATTTTGAGGCGGAATCCACCTCAAATTCAGTGTCAAATTCCTCTGTGTGAACATATCCTTAATCTGCCCCTAGTTAAACAGATCATACTCAAATCAATGGCCTGTCTATGTAATTCAGGACATGGCAGGCCCTTTAGAGCAAGAGACGCTCTTTGCAACTGCTGTCCATTCTGGTCAAGATTAACCTAAAATTCCATAATAGGATATATAAATGCCTTTTTTTTTTTACGGGATAGACCCTCAGAGGACAAGTATATAATTTGTTATTATTCAGTTTACTAGTACTTAGGCAATTGTGTTAATAACATAAGTGGGGAGCTTTAGAGATAGACGTGATGTACTTGCCCATGGGTTACCTATAGTATTGCAGCTCAGCTCCATGGAAGCAAATGGAAGACAGCAGCCTCTTCAGGTACTCTATATGTCCTTTTTGATTTTGGAAATCAATGGTGCTCTGAGATCCACTATCCTGACACAGGTGGTACCTTCATAACAGACCCCTCTCTCTGCCTGAACCATTTCCAGGAGTTAAGCAGAAGGAAATTTGATGCCACAACACCTCTTATGTGTCCTCGCATTGAGAGACAGCCGCCTTCTCCTTTGTTTGCAGTGGTGTTGTGAACGACTAACCTGGACTGCTACAAACTGGGCCTGTATCATCTTAGCAATAAATCTAGGTTCTGTTTGGGATCCAATGACAGTCGGGGTCAAGTATGGAGGCCTTGTGGTGAGCACTGCTCAATCCTGCCTTTGCTGTGGAACAAGACACCGCCTGAACTGCTGGTGTAATGATTTGGAGAGCCATCGCATATGACAGTCGGCTATCCGTAGTAGTGATACGAGGGAAGCAAACACCTCAGCAATACTGTAGGTGCAGGATATCCTATGATCACATGTGTAGGCTTTCCTGGCAGGGCGTCCAACTGGAATTCTTCAGCAGAATAATGCTCGCCCACACAAAGCAAGGGTTTGCCAGATTTATCACCAATCAAGCATTTATGGTACCAACTAGAACACCAGCTTTGACAATCTATAAGTGTGTAAATATGCCACAGGACAACAAATGGAACCTGTAAACCTCCATGCCCAACCATATTACATCTTGTATCCAGGCTAGATGAAGTCTAAGGGTACAGTTTCCCCAGTAAACTACCAGTAAGGGTGGGTTCACACCTGCGCTTCAGTTCGTCCGCTGCCAATCCGAGTCAAAATCTCGGGGAACGGGATTCGCATCGTATACTGACAGGTTAGCGACGCATTGGTTAAAAACCCATTCAATGCGCTTACACCCTATGTGCTGCGAAGCCGATTTTTTTTGTCAGACACGAAGTCCTGCATGTCCGACTGTGTTTCCGACGAAAAAAAAAGGATTCGCAGCGCAGAGGGTGCAATCGGACACCCGTGCATTGCTTTAAAAACCCATTCAAATGAATGGGTTTTTAACCAATGCATCGCTAACCTGTCGGTATCCGATGCCGATCCCGTTCCCCGAGATTTTCACTAGGATTGGGAGCGGACGGACTCAAACGCAGGTGTGAACCCACCCTAATTCTTATACTCCAATATTGTAATCATTTACATATATCCTCATTACATTTACACATGTGCATATTATGTCAACAGTTTATTGCAACTCCTTCATCTAGTACAAACAATGCAATGAAGTTGTGCTCTCTTTGTTGTTTACGCAGTTCCAAAGCAAATCTTTACATTAAGTCTGTGATGAAACACATATGAATGGCAGAAGAAATGTACTGTATTGTTAAGCAGTAAGATTACAATATTAAAATATAGTAAGACTAGGAATCCCAAATACAATGGTCTGTAACTAAAATGGGGATGATAAAAATCCTGTTTTTTACTTATACGAGTCAAATGTCTTAATGATTCAAAGGAGTATTGTGCAATATTTACCAACAAAAAAACTGGCCTAAAAATTCAATGCATTTCATAGAGATAATGTTTCACGTTTCCATTGTCCTGTTGTATTTGTAAGTGCATAGTTCTGCGAATCCCACAGTGGACTGTTTCATTGTTTTTGGTTTCATATGGTTACTAATCTTAATAATACACAATAGGGCAGATTTACTAATATTGTCTATTAGACAGTTCAAACTTAAGCCAGCCATGCACTTCAAACAGCTGTAAGGTGAGCGTTAGTTTGGCCAGTACCTACTGTCTCTGGTCACGCAATCTCCACTGTAAGGTGTGACGTCACCCAATGAATCTTGCTTGCCCCTGCTTCTCTCTACACTGTCCCTGGCTCCAGTAGGCTGCTGTGCATGAACCGGTCTTAAGCTGGGGACAGTGCAGAGAGGAGCCATCTAGCACACCATCCAGGGTGCGAATACCAGCGGAACAGCATGATTAGAGGCAGCAGGTAACACCCCAATGTCTAGTTAAACCTCATTAGCATACGGTGATCTACGTTTTCTAAAGGATAACACTTCACATTTCTGCTTGTGACAGCTGCACATCCCGGGGCCTGTTTAGTGTAGAAAATCCACAATCATGAAATGTGATGCAATGCATCTATGCTAGTTTTCTTGCCACAAACTGCCCCAGACCTCTGACACAGTTTCATTAGTTAATATGTCCCTATGTATCCATGTGACTGATTTACTTAATAGACTTCCCACAAAATACATAATTCTCCTATAACATTGTTTACTTATATTTCACCACCTCCACCAAGTCCAGCTCTGCATCCATTAATAGGCTCTGCTCCAGTTGGAATTTTTTTCTCTAGTCCCCACCATTCCTAAGCAAAAATTGCTGTTAATTTTGGTACCTGATATGCTACTTAGGCTCTGTACGGTCAGGAGGGCAGTGTCAGGCAGGAGCAGATAAGGAGTGTGATTCTGAGCTCTGACACTATCAACCTCTGAATCACACCCCCTTGTCTGTTCCTGCTTGACTCCACCCACCTAGCAGTATAGAGCCTAAATGGCATATCAGGCGCCAAACCTAATAGCACTTATTGCTCAGGAATGGTGGGAGCTACAGAAAAAAAAAAAAAAATTCAACTGTGCTGGAATCAGTGGGGCGGGACTTATTAATAGATGCTAAGAACTGGAGGTGGTTAAAGGGAGTTATCCAGCTTTTTATAATAGATGTTTTATCCACAGGATAGGAAATCCTGCTCCCCTGCACTGTTAAAATATATAACACTGACAAATGCAACCAATTAACCAAAATGAAAGGCGCCCCAGCCTTTAAACACAAAAAAATCCCATGCTACCAGTTTGTTGATAACTTGTTGAATATAGACATAGCTGACGACTCACCCAATATACTTGGCCCATACATGAAGAGAAGTAGAGGCATGTTGGTGAAGGTGCATGTGAGAAATAGGTTATATTTCTGTTTCACTAAGTTAAAAAAATGATCCATCTTAGATACGTCAGAAATGCCTCGATGAGTGTGAACAGTGCATTAACTGGAAACACTTTTAGTAGAATATGCAGTTTTATAAACAGAGTCTTAAAATATGCGCATGTATTATATTTTCAGGAAATGTTTTTGTTTTGTTTTTTTAAAACCTCTGTAATATGCAAAGCCTCTATCTCAAGCAACACACCCTTAACACACAAGGAGTGGTAGTGTATTTCAGTGTATAGTTTTCTGTATAGAGGAGAAAAATATGCAGTTATTTCTTCTGCAAGGAAATGTGATATTGTCATCTTGACACATATCAGACCTATGGTACAGGCTAGAGTTGAGTTACACCCTGCAGCGCTTGACACAAGGTCAGAGGTAACTCCAGTATATCTGGTCCGCAGCTTCTGACTCTATAGACTGTATTCAAAAATAGGGCAATTCCACCCACTTTATACAGCCTCCCCAAATACTACAGCTTATTTCACATATAAACTACAGGTATTATAAAAGTGCTGGTCAACCATCCATCTGGAAAGAAGAATTTGGCAACAGATTTACAATTCTTTCCATCTTAATCTTTTTCTATCGGGTCACAAAGCTCATCTTATCCTTTGAAGGAAACCTCGCATGACAACCCCAAACATGGGCCAATTTCCAGTTTTGCGCCAGTAAGACAAAAAACTAGTGTGGAGTACAATGCCCCTTGTCACTGGCACCTGGCTGCTCCTAAAGACTTAGAAGCTTTCTACTTATGACATGGGTCAAAAGAATACTATGTCTCGTAGTATCTAGGGAGAATACTTCCTTTCCAGGCCACTTTGCGGTGTGTAGGGTCTTAAAACCCTGACATGCCCTGCTAAAGATTCTGAAAAAAATGCAAATATGTCCTCCTTGGTGAAAAAAAGAACTTGCTTTCGCCCACTTTAGTGAATGCAGCTCTCTACAGATCAATGCCTAGTTTTCCAGAAACCTAGTGGCGCGATATGGGATTAAAGCCAAGCCAGAATATCTCCTACAAAAGGAAGAGGAAGATCCATCTGCAGACAGCTGTTGCAGGGTTATTGACCCTCATTAGTGCAAAGCGGGGTACTGGCTGGGTGAGGGGTTATATACTTGGATCGGAAGAGATACTAGGTCTCCTTAGAGAGACTACTGCCTTTTAGATCCACCGTTGCAGTGTGCAGGGTCTTATAGACCATACATACCCTGCTAAGGCTACCTTACAAAAGATGGTGCCAGGGCAAGTTCTCTTTTTACCTCCAAGGAGGAAATATTTGCATATTCTTTTTCCAGAATGATTAGAAAGGCATATACGGTCTATAAGACACTGCAAAGTGGCCTGAAAACTGCTTCTATCTTCTCCCTGGGGTCTTTGGCTGTCTCTGACATTGCTGCAAATTTAGCACCTGCACTGCCCGCCATCTTGGCACTGAGAGGTCATACTCAGCAGAACCCCTTCCTGCTTGGCCAATTTTCTACTTTTTTTTTTTTTTCAAAAAAAATTTTCCTACACACCTTCCAGGACCAATAATTGTTTTATTTTTCGGCTGATATAGCTGTATGGAGACTTGTTTTTGGCAGGACAACTATTCTTTAATGGTTTCATATAACTAATAGGTAAAATGTTAAATCAGATGCATTTTATTGGCTGCGCCACCACTTCAGTTCCCTCAGCAACGAGGACACCTATTTCCAAAAGACATGCACAGCAGTGCACGCTTTCTTCCCATCTGGCCTTTATCACGGCCAACAGGATGCTTATATACACTGCTCAGGCGCACCTCAGCTGAGCAGTGCGAGTCCATTTCCGGAACAGATCAGCACATCCTATTGAGCGTTTATTTTTTTTAACTTAGTCAGGTAAGATCACATTCTTAACATAGCTTCTCCTAATAGTTTATCCCTAATAAAGTTAAGTCTCTACATATAATCTGTTGTTTATACTGGTGTCTGATGGAAATCCTCTTAGGGCCATAATTGTCACTTATATTGGTGGCGATATACTGTTATTATACTCCCAGGCATTCTTCACTACAGTATTGATAGATATGTACTGATGGAGAATACCATTTATTATCCAATTATACAGTCATATGAAAAAGTTTGGGCACCCCTATTAATCTTAATCATTTTTAGTTCTAAATATTTGGGTGTTTGCAACAGCCATTTCAATTTGATATATCTAAAAACTGATGGACACAGTACTATTTCAGGATTGAAATGAGGTTTATTGTACTAACAGAAAATGTGCAATATGCATTAAACCAAAATTTGACCGGTGCAAAAATTTGGGTACCCTTATCATTTTATTGATTTGAATACTCCTAACTACTTTTTACTGACTTACTGAAGCACAAAATTGGTTTTGTAACCTCACTGAGCTTTGAACTTCATAGCCAGGTGTATCCAATTATGAGAAAAGGTATTTAAGGTGGCCAATTGCAAGTTGTTCTCCTATTTGAATCTCCTCTGAAGAGTGGCATCATGGGCTCCTCAAAACAACTCTCAAATGATCTGAAAACAAAGATTGTTCAACATAGTTGTTCAGGGGAAGGATACAAAAAGTTGTCTCAGAGATTTAACCTGTCAGTTTCCACTGTGAGGAACATAGTAAGGAAATGGAAGACCACAGGTCCAGTTCTTGTTAAGCCCAGAAGTGGCAGGCCAAGAAAAATATCAGAAAGGCAGAGAAGAAGAATGGTGAGAACAGTCAAGGACAATCCACAGACCACCTCCAAAGAGCTGCAGCAGCATCTTGCTGCAGATGGTATCACTGTGCATCGGTCAACAATACAGCACACTTTGCACAAGGAGAAGCTGTATGGGAGAGTGATGCGAAAGAAGCCGTTTCTGAAAGCACGCCACAAACAGAGTCGCCTGAGGTATGCAAAAGCACATTTGGACAAGCCAGCTTCATTTTGGAAGAAGGTCCTGTGGACTGATGAAACAAAGATTGAGTTGTTTGGTCATACAAAAAGGCGTTATGCATGGCGTCAAAAAAACACAGCATTCCAAGAAAAACACTTGCTACCCACTGTAAAATTTGGTGGAGGTTCCATCATGCTTTGGGGCTGTGTGGCCAATGCCGGCACCGGGAATCTTGTTAAAGTTGAGGGTCGCATGGGTTCAACTCAGTATCAGCAGATTCTTGAGAATAATGTACAAGAATCAGTGACGAATTTGAAGTTATGCCGGGGATGGATATTTCAGCAAGACAATGATCCAAAACACAGCTCCAAATCTACTCAGGCATTCATGCAGAGGAACAATTACAATGTTCTGGAATGGCCATCCCAGTCCCCAGACCTGAATATCATTGAACATCTGTGGGATAATTTGAAGCGGGCTGTCCATGCTCGGCGACCATCAATCTTAACTGAACTGGAATTGTTTTGTAAAGAGGAATGGTCAAAAATACCTTCATCCAGGATCCAGGAACTGATTAAAAGCTACAGGAAGCGACTAGAGACTGTTATTTTTGCAAAAGGAGGATCTACTAAATATTAATGTCACTTTTCTGTTGAGGTGCCCATACTTTTGCACCGGTCAAATTTTGGTTTAATGCATATTGCACATTTTCTGTTAGTACAATAAACCTCATTTCAATCCTGAAATATTACTGTGTCCATCAGTTATTAGATATATCAAATTGAAATGGCTGTTGCAAACACCCAAATATTTAGAACTAAAAATGATTAAGATTAATAGGGGTGCCCAAACTTTTTCATATGACTGTATATATATTTATCATGGATTTGACAATTTATTAATTTATTCACTTCATGGTAATCCTATTTAGTAATATGGTTGATTTTAAATACCATTATGTATATACATATATTTTTATGAAGTATACTTCTATCTACAGGATAGATTGAACCTGATGAAAGAAGTAGTATGTTACCACTCTTAATAAAATTGGAATTCCCTGTTGGCTACTACTTCTGGTTCATCTGAGACAGCGTAGACACATGGTTCTTTCGCTGTGCAAAATTTCGCTGAAAAGTGGCGCATTTCATAAATAACCCGCAATGAATGAGCCTAATCCGCACAGTGTGTCATGCTGCGGACTGTGCCACTTTTTTTTTTTTTCCATCATCCTACTTCCCATTGAAAAGAACTGGAGACAGAATCGGGGCGGAATCTGAAGATGATTTTGAGGAGGAATCCGCCGTGTGAACATGCCCCTACAAAGCTTCTCAGTGCTGTGATCCTGCCCCGATGACTCTGTAAAGCCGCAGCTGGTCCATTTCTGTTGCGGATTTTTATCATAAACCTTTGTAGTGCATAGGGTGAAATATGGGACAAATCCACAACAATTACATATGAAATCTGATATAAAAAATGTACAATATGGGTCACTTATCGCTGAGGATTGTAGGGCAGATTCCACAGAAAATGTTAAATGCATACAGTACATGTAATGTGGACACAACGTATGTTTACAACCAGCAGATTTGTTGAAAAAACGTCTGAGTCTGAACATCAATTCCATTCATCTGATGCGGTTTGTTTTCTGCAGCATGTGAAAGCCCCCGTTCGCATGAATAGAGCAGAAACAGAAATGTTTGCAAAAAAAAAAAAAAAAATACACAATCTGACTCAAGTGAGTTTACCCTAAGGCAGGAAAGACGCTGATACAAAGTCATAAAACACCGAGATGAGATATTATACAGGATGCAAGGGCGAGGACTCACCTGGTGCAGGGCTTGGGGCGCCTAGAAATAGATGTGTAGCCACTGAGCGGAGATTCCTCCGCTACAATCCCTTCTCCTTGTCTCAATAGTTGTGGAAGTGAAGTCCGCGGGCACCGGAGGCCTCTGTGCGGTGAGGCTGCTCCCCGGGATCCCCTCCTCAGGCGGTCAGGACCCGCTGTGAGTGCCGCTCTCCGCCCCTGACAGGGAAATCACAGGCTGTGTGGGCGGGAGAGTGACGGTGAGCGAGGATCAGGGAGTTCGCACCGTGTCCGACCATAAGCAGGGATGGTTCATGAGGAAAGTGCTGCCGGATTTGATATAGTTTCATGTATAGTCACTAGATAGGAGTGCACTAGATCTGACTGTAATAGTATCTAGCATTTATAACAGTATATCATATTACCAGTTACAGGATGTCTAGTTCACACAGTGCTGCTTCAGGGTCAGTTTTTTAGTGGATCAGATTTACCCTGAGCCTGAATGAGAATTGTTCCCAAGTTTTTACCTAAACATCAAAGAGGGATTTATACCGCCTAGCATTCAGATGGCAGAAAGCGGACATTTGGCAAGTTTAAGTATAAAACATGCCCTTTGAACCTGCCCAATCCCAGCCAGTGCCTTTGAGGCCCCGCACAGTATGTGCTCCCTTGTGACCCTGTTATACTATAATGGCCCCCTTGCTGTGGCCTCAACATATTATAATGTCCACCTTATGGCCCCCATGCAGTTGCATGGCTCATCCTTGTGACTCCCACAAATCACCTGGTTCTGTTCCCGATCCACCTCAATAACTCTCCCGCAAAGCTTTATGACCACAACTTAGGAGTATAAGTATCTCTTTCCTCTTTAACAGACCCCCAATCCAGAAACTGACATACCCCCAGAGGAACTTTAACCGCTCTAACATCCCTACATTCACTGACTCTTCTACCATTTTCTGGTATAGCCTCACTCCAGGACACAGATGCTGTCACTGCTTTCTGTAACACCACCATTAATTCTCTTCGACTCAGTCACCCTCCAGAGCTCAACCAAACAGTAAGCAACCCTGGCATGTGGTCCTGACAAAAAACTGAGACATGCTTCAAGTGTTGCAGAACGTCTCAGGCTCACTGCTTCCTCTGCTCACTGCTTCACTGCTCACTGCTTCCGTAAGCCTCAAAACTCTGTGAGCAACATGTCCACTTTGAACTATCCTGGTACCTCTCATCCAACTTACTCTTTGACAGACTACAGTCAGGCCTTCCACCCCATTACTCCACAGAAACCGCCCTAACCAAAGTCACAAATGACCTAATAACTGCCAAAGCCAAATAGCACTACTCTGTGCTCCTCTGCCTCTTGTCCACTCTTCACAAAACCGCCTCCATGACTTCTCCTATGCATTCCCCTATACTCTGGAACTCACTACCATAACACATAAGACTGTTCCCACAATCAAAAGCTTCTAGAAGACCTTGAAGATTCACCTATTCAGGAAGGCTTACCACCTTCAACAGAACTAATGCCACTACACCACCATCTGAACAGATTCTACCCTCACCTACTGCCTCTATACCCCTTTCCTCATAGATTTTAAACTCTTGCGGGCAGGGCCTTCTTTCCCATTGTACCAGTTGGTTACTGTTAGTATTGTACTTGTGCAGTGTATTTTGTGTATTGTATGTAAACACTCAAATGTACAGCACCATGGAATTAATGGTGCTCTAAAAATAAATAATTTTAATGGCCCCTCCTTGTGGCCTCCACACAGTATAATGCCGAAAAAAAATATACACTTACTTTACCCTACTCCCCCAGAGTCCACTCCAATCTCTGTAAAATCACTATATCTTCTTGTGTCCAGGATGCTAGAAGCAGCAATAGAAGGAGAATGGTGAAGCAGGGAACAGATGGCTCCCTGCTTCACCACTGAAGTCAATTTTCGGGACACAGACTTGAAGATGGGACATATCAGCCACTGCCTGGGGCAGCAATACAGTACCGAAATCCAGAACTGTCCCTTTGAATCAAGGATGGCAAACAATGAAGAGGTCACAGCCCGGGATTTTGTTAACTTTCCCCCACTAATCCAATATTAATTGCCTTTCCGGGGATCTGAACAATTACACAAACAGGGGTCTCAAACTCCCTATTCCTCCTTACTGCACAACTCTGTGGACAGAGCATGAAGGCTTCCTCCCTATAAATCTATTGGACTGACAAAAGCATGCGAGTACAAGGCTTAAAGGGTTATTTGCATCTTAGCCTATCTCTGCTTCCTTCAGGTAGTCACGAGTTACAGAGACAGCCAAATGCAGCTGTTCTGCACAGATTCCATAACTTATAGAGTTAAATAGGAGTTAGCACAATGAGCTATGTGCTTGGTTGAGATAGGAATACCAATAGACATATAATGGACTGGCAGGGTGCAAGCTCGACTAATGCTCTATACAGGATCCTTCTCATTGCAGTTGTGGTCAGTCAGGGTCCCACTGATGGAGTCTCCAGCTTTCAGACCTTTACCACCTATTATTATTAAAATTGCACGCATGTGAATGGAAACTTAGATCTATTACTTACACTTGAAGAATGTCAGTCTTCCCATTGAACACTGGAATCTCTATCAGCGCTTTTCCATCCACTTACGATAATCTGGGATCTTTGGCCTATAATAATATAATGCAAAAGTATTTACAGCTGGGAGATCTGATGCAGGCAAAGTACAAAGTGCAGAAAAAAACCATATTGAGACTGTTTCCATAAGGAATAAGGGTCAGTGACCTGAACCTGTAAGAACTTTGTTAGAATGCAGCACAAAACGATAACATATCGGTTAGTTACTCAGGTCAAATGTAAAAAGATATTCCAGTTTTAGCAAATAAAGGATATTTATCATGTAGTGGAAAGTTCTACAGTATTGTAATATACTCATCCCTCAAGATCTCTTCTTGCAGACATTTAACTGAAGCTTTGTTTACCTGTAGGGACATAACTAGATAGTGATGGACCACATGACAGATCATTTAATGTTAAATGGGACCCACACTTAAGCATGAGCATCCAGATCATAGCCCAGAACAGACATAACATAACACAGTGCAAAAGTTGAAAATTGTAAGAGATCTACAGCAATTTCTGCAGGTTAGTTGCAGCCAAAGAATACCCAGTTTCAGGTGTATTTTTTTTTTTTTTTGCTGCAGCAGCATGCAGGAGAACACAGGTCTGGCTGGATGAACTGAAAGTAGTGCTTTCTTGGTGATCTGGAGTGAGTCCCTTTTACCTTTAGGCCTGGTCTAGATTGTTACCCCACTGTTTACCTCCAGTGAAGATCCTAGTCATGTAATGATCACTCAGGTACCCGACTTGTTTGACACAGCTCTGTAATAATATACAGATTTAGGAGACTTTACACACTGCTGTGTCCATATACTGGTAAGGCTAGGTTCACACCTGCGCCTGTATTCTGTTCAGGGTTTCCGTCCCCGAACTCACTTAAAAAATGCAGAGAGAAAAGTCCTGCAAGCAGGACTTTTCTCTCCACATTTTTTAGGCAGAAACCCGTCAGACCTCATTATAGCGGGTAACCGATTTTTAAGCGGATTAGGTTTCCATTCTTCAGGTCCTCAAGTGGACCCAAAGAACGGAAACCCAGGCACAGGTGTGAACCTAGCGTCAGAGTAGTGGTACTGTACATAAACAGGATAAGGCTACATGTACACAAACATGTGTATGTGCGGGGTCTGTGGGAAAACAGCAGTTGGATAATATCCGTGTGTCGCTGGTGCCTCCACGGAACCGCTCATTTTTCTGCAGTGAGCTTTACTGCAAAACGTACAGAAATAGGACCTATCCAGAATTATTCTCTAGGGTTCATGTATATGAGGCCAGAAGAAAATAATGGGTCAGTGTGCTAGCCCTTAAGAACACGGCTGTAAAAGCACATGCAGGTGTACATGAAGCCTAAGGCTAAGTTCACATCAGCATCTGTTAGAACCTCCAATGCAGATGGAGAATTGGAGAAGTGCTACTCTTCAGCATCAATATACAACATAAGAAGATCACTTACAACGTTACTTCACAGACTGTCCAAAGCTGTCATTCTCTGGCAGATTATGGATGTTTTGGCTTTGTGATATAAACTTTGACCTCTATTAAGGTCCTTAAATATGTTTTCAAGGCTTATTAATTGATGACCTATCTGATCATCAGTTTGAAAAGACTATAGCCTCTACACAGAAAATCAAGCACAGCACTGGACATATGTATAGCATCTGTGCTTATTATCGCCACTCAATTTATTTCATTGAATGGGACTGAGCTGTGAACAGGTCATGTGACCAACAAACGTGACATGGTCTTGCAACTTGCGGCCTACAAGTCTGAGAGAGGTAGGGCAGTAAGCCTATGGCTTCCTGCTCTATCTGGAGTTTAGGACTAGCTCAGGTTACCTCTCTGTGAAGGATCTCGCCTTGCCAAGCCGCTTGGCACACCTGCGACCAACCTTCTTTCTTAACCTCCCACTCACACCCCGTGAGCGGACCGGGTCATAGGATAATATGAAACAAGCTTTTTAAATTTTATATATTTATTAACCCAAGTGGGTCAATACTAAGCATTAACATATACAGAAATATACAGTGGGGAAAAAAGTATTTAGTCAGCCAACAATTGTGCAAGTTCTCCCACTTAAAAATATGAGAGAGGCCTGTAATTGTCATCATAGGTAGACCTCAACTATGAGAGACAAAATGAGAAAACAAATCCAGAAAATCACATTGTCTGATTTTTTTTTAAGAATTTATTTGCAAATTATGGTGGAAAATAAGTATTTGGTCACCTACAAACAAGCAAGATTTCTGGCTCTCACAGACCTGTAACTTCTTCTTTAAGAGGCTCCTCTGTCCTCCACTCATTACCTGTAGTAATGGCACCTGTTTGACATTGGTATCAGTATAAAAGACACCTGTCCACAACCTGAAATAGTCACACTCCAAACTCCACTATGGTGAAGACCAAAGAGCTGTGGAAGGACACCAGAAACAAAATTGTAGACCTGCACCAGGCTGGGAAGACTGAATCTGCAATAGGCAAGCAGCTTGGTATGAAGAAATCAACTGTGTGAGCAATAATTAGAAAATGGAAGACATACAAGACCACTGATAATCTCCCTCGATCAAGGGCTCCACACAAGATCTCACCCCGTGGGGTCAAAATGATCACAAAAGTGGTGAGCAAAAATCCCAGAACCACACGGGGGGACCTAGTGAATGACCTTCAGAAAGCTGGGGATAACGTAACAAAGGCTACCGTCAGTAACACACTACGCCGCCAAGGACTCAGATCCTGCAGTGCCAGACGTGTCCCCCTGCTTAAGCTAGTACATATCCGGGCCCATCTGAAGTTTGCTAGAGAGCATTTGGATATTTCAAAAGAGTATTGGGAGAATGTCATATGGTCAGATGAAACCAAAGTAGAACTGTTTGGTAGAAACACAATTCGTCGTGTTTGGAGGAGAGTGAATGCTGAGTTGCATCCAAAGAACACCATACCTACTGTGAAGCATGGGGGTGGCAACATCATGCTTTGGGACTGTTTCTCTGCAAAAGGACCAGGACGACTGATCCGTGTACATGAAAGAATGAATGGGGCCATGTATCGTGAGATTTTGAGTGCAAACCTCCTTCCATCAGCAAGGGCATTGAAGATGAAACGTGGCTGGGTCTTTCAGCATGACAATGATCCCAAGCACACCGCCAGGGCAACGAAGGAGTGGCTTCGTAAGAAGCATTTCAAGATCCTGGAGAGCCTAGCCAGTCTCCGGATCTCAACCTCATAGAAAACCTTTGGAGGGAAGTTGAAAGTCCGTGTTGTCCAGCGACAGCCCCAAAACATCACTGATCTAGAGGAGATCTGCATGGAGGAATGGGCCAACATACCAGCAACAGTGTGTGCCAACCTTGTGAAGAATTACAGAAAATGTTTGACCTTTGTCATTGCCAACAAAGGATATATAACAAAGTATTGAGATGAACTTTTGTTATTGACCAAATACTTATTTTCCACCATAATTTGCAAATAAATTCTTTAAAAATCAGACAATGTGATTTTCTAGATATGTTTTCTCATTTTGTCTCTCATAGTTAAGGTCTACCTATGATGTCAATTACAGGCCTCCCTCATCTTTTTAAGTGGGAGAACTTGCACAATTGGTGGCTGACTAAATACTTTTTTTCTCCACTGTATATCAATTAGCAAGCAAAAATACAGATAAAAGTAAAATTACGGTACAGAAAATAAAATGGGAAATAAAAGATAGAAAAATTACTGGCACAGGCTTGTAGTTTGTTTCTCTAGGCCACAGCAGGTTCTTGGGCCTAGGGCGCTTTCTTCAGTGAGTTACAGAAACCTGTCTGTCCTACATGCTGTCCAGAACAAGGGAAAAGGCTTCAGGCCTTAATGCTAGGCCCATGCTGCATTCCACAGCATGAAATGCCCTCACATCTTCTCCAAGATAGGAACTGCTTGCTGCCTCTTTGCTGAGTGACAAAGAATCTAGCTCTCCTTTCAACATATGGCTTGTGCCCCACCCACACCTCCTCCCCAGGCAGACCCCCTTCTTCCTCCTTTGCAGAACCCTTGGAGAGATGGGTACCTTCCTAGGTGCTGGGAGAGATGTGTGTCTGTGGGTGAACTTTGGGTCACTGGCCTTCTCTCCCTCATGGACATCTGTCCAGGGATAATAAAACTGGCTGGCTAGAGTAGGCCATCTCCCATGGTACACACATAAAACCTCTGAAGCGTATCGTCCAGCAGTGTAAACCCAACTTAAGCACAACATTCCTACAAGTAGGGGGA
The DNA here is from genome assembly GCA_947044405.1 of Leptodactylus fallax. Classification (NCBI taxonomy): domain Eukaryota; kingdom Metazoa; phylum Chordata; class Amphibia; order Anura; family Leptodactylidae; genus Leptodactylus; species Leptodactylus fallax. Next base: position 4,909,691 of record CAMRHE010000100.1, read on the forward strand.
GGACTGATATGAGCTAGTACAAATACATTTCTAAGAAAGATATACAACTGAGGGTAGGTTCATCATACTCTCCTCCCTGGTTCTGCAAACCAGTGGTATTTTTAACAACCAGCTTCCACTCCTGATGTATTGCACAGTAAGTTGCTGCAAATGTAGTATGGAATTGGCAAATCTGTGGCACTTTCACTACATCTGAGCATACCCTAGTGTTTCACACGGCCGAGATCAAGTAGGGAACTCTGTCCATGTATTGGTTACATGTGCTGGCTTGAATGCAGCTTAATATGTCATTTCAACTGAGCTGGGTTTGGGCAGGCAAATCTGGTTGATACATAAACCAACTTTCCTAGCCTAAACTCAGCCATGTGAAACTGGCCTTACTGCTGTCTGTCTTACACCTGTGTGTCCACACATGACCAAAGACATTTTTATTTTCCAGAATTAAACCATAAAGGTAGAATGAGATCATGGAAACTCTGAGCAACCGATACACAGTCATGTCACATTATTATCATCACCTCCCACTTTTGACATCAGCAGCGTGTTGCCCTTGAAGGAATTGATGTTTTGTGAGCTGGCTTGGTGGGTATATAAATTGTGTGAAAGACTGTCTGAACACACACCCCTTGTTATTGTCATGGGTAAAAGGGACAATTTATTGTTGCAAAAATGGATAATCCTTGACGTATGGGCCAAGGGTGTCAGTATATCTGAAACATTGCAGTTTGTGAACTGTTCATGTGCTGCTGCGGCAAAAGTACATTGTGAGTGAACAAACTGTACCACTGGGAATAACCAATGTGGAAACTCAGAGCACTATTAGTGCGACTAATGTGAGGGGTGAATGTTGGCTATGAAGGTGAGTGAGGGCTGATCGACAAGCTACAGTGGAGAAGCTCAGCGTGAAAATGAACCAGGGCTGCCAGATGTATGTCTAAAACAACAGTTGAGTGAACTCTACTGCCTATGGGGCTCTGCAGCAGACAGATGGTCACTGTGGCTATGTTAACAAAGATGCATTGGAAAAAAAAAAAAAGCTTCCATTAGCATGGCCGTATTGGAATTGGAACACCGCTGATTGGCAAAGGGTTGTCATGTCTGATGAGTCACATGTTCTGCTTCATAGAACAGATGGACATTGCTGTGTCAGACGAGAAATATCAGAGAACAAACTCCATGCAACCACTGTTAGAAGAACAGAACAGAAGTTGGTGGTGGCAGAGTTATTGTCTGGCCCACCCATCCATGTGGAAGGCACTCTGAACTGACTTGGGTATGAATCCATCCTTGCAGATCCTATATACTCATACATGCTGTTTGTCTGGGTAGATGGAATCTTCCAGCAAGACAATACGACATGTCACACACCTAGAAATGTCTGACAATGATTAAAAGAGCACAACCAAGACTTCCAAGTACTTCCCTGGCCCCCTTATTCCCCAGACTTGAACCTAATTGTGCATCTGTATAACCATCTAGATCCTCGTGATTGCTCTGTGGATCATCGCCCATACACCCTCCAGCAAATGTGGGATGCTCTGCAATCAGCATGGCTCCAGATACCTGAGGCAACCTACCAGAACCTTACCACTTCCAGACAACTAGCTGCTGTCCATGCTGCACATGGTGGTTACTTAGCAAAAAGTATTTTTCATAATGCAAGATATAACCATTTGTTTGCTGGAATACCCCTTTAATTACATCCACAGTGCAACAATATTTTATATTTAGGCATGAGGGGTAACAAATGCTAGGTGTTTGTGCAGTTGCACATTGGAATACAAATATTTTTCTATGACTATGCCAGGGCAAAGAAAACATTAAAGAATTACACTTTTCATAACATAATCACTTTTTTTTTTCTTCCTGAAAAGGTTGGTCAAAGCTCACACTGGTCTGCTATATACTACATACTCGAAGAGGCTTCCTGCATAGTGATAGAACAGGCTCTGAAGACTGGTTTGCAAAGATAAAAGCCCTATCTGAAATATCTCTCAACTCTGGCAAGTTCTTGTGTAGATAATGTATGTACTTGCAAATGTTGCTAGTAGATACTTCATAGAAAAAAATGGGCACCTTAAACCATAAACAGACGGCTCCTAATTTCCAGTGAAAGTCATTGGGGACATCAGTGTTGACTTACTGATAGCTACCATGGAGTAGGGTTCTGTTCTACAAAACAAAGTGTCTAGACAGTGACATGAAATGCTAGAGTTATTACACCACTAATAATATAAAACACTATATAGTAGTCACCGTACACATAGTTCACAACTCACACAAAGGACACAGGGCCCACATGCACAACTTACACGATGGACACTTGACACAAAAATGTGACATCTTTATACAAGACCAAGTTCATAAGGATCCTGCTTGTCCATTTATTACATGCATGGTTCTTTGTCATTTTCTACTGCTTGCCACAAAGATCCTCCGGAAGGTTATCTGTGCTCAGGGAATTCCTGCAGCATGGCACATATCAGTTTATCAGCTGAACCTTCTAATAAGGCATTGTCCATATCTACCAAACTGTTAGGGGAGTAATTCTTTGTTTCCCCTTGATTTCTTATTGCCCAGTGGTGTGCCCCAACAGTTGCCGCTACTTGTACTGCATACCTGTTTTGAAGTGTTGCTTCTACAGCAACCTGTTGGAGGAAGCCTGGAGACTGGAAATAGTAGTATTTGAACTTGGACTTGTCACAATGGTTTTGCGCTTTACTAATTTCCTCCAGCTCTCCTCCTGGGCTGGTGCAGTGTTGAGGGGTCCTGTATTGGTCCTGATGGTGGTGGTAATCTCTCCCCTGGGGAATGTCCTAGTTCTCAGACTTTCTGAACCTGATGGGAGTTGCGGTGCCCGAGATGGTTGTAATGGTCTGCGCCCATTGTCATGTTCTCTTTCCTAACACAGTCACTGGCTTTCCTCCAGTTCACACCATGCGGTTTCATATACTCACTGCAGCTGTGTGTTCCTTTCTGTGTAGCACCTGGTCCAGCCCATAAGGCATAATGAGTACACCTGTGAGGTCTCCTGAGCCAATCACTGTCAGCCTCCACGTATATTATTCTGATCAGCCCTCTGAACCATGTCCAAGCAACATTGAATCTGCTGATTCTGCGAGGGGTCTGTGCTTGACTGCATTTGGATTATGATCCTGATTCTGTGCTGCTGCCTACCTATGTGTGACCTCAGCCTGTCCTGGACTATTAAACCTGAGCTGCCAACCCTAACCTATTGGCTTGTCTATGACCTTGCTCATCTGCTGTCTGCCACTGATTTTCAGCTTGTCCCTCATACCAGAGTTTGTCTGGTCCCTGGTCAGCAGCCACCTATACCAGGACCCCTCCAGTAGGTGACACAGCGGGTCCACACATCCACTTCCCATTACAATGGTCATGCAGGGCCTCCTGTATGACGTAGATCTTTGTGGTTGAGCAAGATGCTTTATTTAATAGTGGCACAGCTTTATGTAAGCAGGACTTAAACCAGGGTCACACCCTTACCTCCACCAGAGGCAGTGGTGTAACTACCTTCGTAGTGACTGCTACAGAGCTCCTTGACCATAGGGGCACGGTGGGCCCCTGCTGTTTTTTATTTTTTTTAAATAGGCTGTTACAGTAACCCAACAATTAACAGATTCTATTTACTTACTGGTCCCTGCTCCTGTTCTTGGCCACTTCTGCTTCCCCTTGAGGGAGGAAGGGACATGGTCACGGGCCATTATACCACTGTCTCAGAATTTCTGAAACGCCTATAGTGGCACAGTTATGACAGGGGTGTTTTCTGTACATGCAAGGTATGAATTGGTCTGTAGGAAAAGTATCTATTAGGCATTTTTGAAGAGTTGTTTGATCATTTCGTGTGTGTGAATATTTTAATGTTTTATGGCATTTTAAACAGATTTTTAAATAGATCTTCTGAAAACTCCTATAATTGAGGGGTGAGTAAAGTATTCCTGGCTACATCATTCACAACAAATAGAAAAGAAACAAAGTCTTCTTCATATTTACTTGACAGACACAGAACATGTAAACAGTCATTATCGGCTTCTTACGCCTCTTCTGCTGGGAACAATACATGGGAAGCTGCTGTATGTAATATCTATAGAAAATAGCTGTTGTATATTAAGTTTGCAAAATAAGCATGGATATTGAACAGTGTAAATATATCTGCAAACACGGAAGTGAGCCCTGCTTCTTAATGCCTCCTGCTTCCATACCAGTGGCAGAGCTATAAATAACAGACTGGGAATTATTAATCCTGTGTTGGACGCAGTCAAGCATGTTATTATACCTTCCATTGTAAGATAACATTGAAACAACACATCTCTCGTCTCACTTCCTGCCCGCTGGTCCAGCTCTCTGCTAACCACTGATTATTAATTCGACAAAATAATCTATGACCGGAATCATAAAAAGCATATTACAGTACTGTGCAGAAGCTTGAAGCAGGTGTGAAATAAAATGCAGCAAAGTAAGAACACTTGCAAAAATAGAAGTTTATTTTTTGTCAGTTAACAAAATGCAAACGAACAAAAACAACATCAATTCTTCTAGGTACAACTGCACAGTTTTTGAAGGACTCAGCAGGGAGGTGAACTAATTGATAAAGACCCTGAAGTATAATACAGCAGCCATTTTCATTTGTCCAAGACAAATCTACATTTGTTTGGTTTCTTAAAAAAAAAAAAAAGAACAATTTGGAATATTCGGGTTGAATCCAGCTCAGTAAGAACCAATTCACCCATCTATACCTTTAATGAGGTGTACAGAATACAGGATTTATGTTTGTAACAGTCTCATCGCAATATCACGGTTCACAAATCACCAGTTGAAAGGGTTTTCTCATCTCAGACATTTATGACATATCCTGTTTGATAGATATGGGACCCACAACTGAACTTCATTCTGCTGCAGTCTCACCGATCATATAATGCATGGGTATGCTTCGCTAAGTACAGAAATTGCAGCAGCACCTTTCCAGTGTTGTCTGTGTAGCTGCACCTCATGGCCATCGGTTTTGAGAGGGATCATAGAGGTCAAACTTCCACGATCAGAATATTATAGCATACCTTAAGTGCATGCCATAAATTCATCAGTTGGGAATACTCCTTTAACCATACTGTCTCACTAAGACAACCCACTCAATATACTCCTTATAGCCCCTGCCTTTCACAGTCAGGTCATCATACCCCCATTACCTTCTCCAGCAGCAGTTTGTGCAGCAGGCAGGAGCTGTGGTGACAACATGCTCACAGTCCAAGATCCTGGAAAGTGTATGTTATGAGCTTTGCAGTGTTTTGCAGAAACGGGAAATAGACTCTGGGGTCCACGGGTAACCGATGTTTTAGTGGTCTGGTTTTAGTGGTGCACAAATGTGAATCTAGCCTTATCTCTATAAATAAACCCTGCAGTATCAATTTAAAGGGGTCTTCCACACACAAAAAAATGATACTTAAAATGGCTAAGGCTGTTGTATAAAATTAAAAAGTAGTACTCACCTCGTGATCCCCCAGTGCTACATTCCCACAACTGCCTAGTTCCTCGCCGCTCTGCGCTTTCTACATCTCACAGGGGCGTGTGACCACATGTGACCACTACTGCGGGCAATCACTGGTTATAATGGAGACAGGCCCCTGTGTCAAGGCATCATTGCTGAACCAGGAAACGCAGAGCTGCGGGGAACCAGGCAGCATTGAGACCTCAGGAAATCAGTGAAGTGAGTACTACTTTGTCATTTTTACACAACAATTTGGGCTGTTTAAAATACTATTTTATTTGACTGGAAATCCCATTACATTTAAATAAACATGGCATTCATATGAATTTAATTTTTTTTTTTATCAATAAAAATGTGTTACCTCTAGCTGCCCCCAGTTAACAATACAATGCATTTTTTTTCCTACAGTAGAACTACTGTATAGCTTTAACGTATTGTCGCCATCTAGTGCATTTAGAGAGGTATAACAATTTTTAGTTTAGGTTCACGTGCACACATTTTGAATAGGTATAAGGATTGTGTTAGGGGGTCTACCAATGAGAACCTGATCACAGGGTGTTCAACTGTTTAGGCCACTATTAATTTGCTGTAAACTGAAACACATCAAGCATTCAGCTCTCCTACAGCACCACATTAGGGAAAATGAAGCATAACACAATGACCACTAAAATGCATTGTCCAAGTAAAGCATGGGCATGACAGGTCCTATGCAAACCTCCCAACAATCTCGGATTCAGCAGGAAAGTCCCAGATTTCGGGTCCTGTCCGATGTCCCGGCTTCAACTCATCGGCATACAGAGAAATACAATGGTAAAGCAGGAAGCAGTTTTGCCCCCTGCCTCACCATTTGGCCCATGTCTCTGCTCAGGAAGCAGTAAGCATGATGTAGTGATGTCACTTACATCGCACCTGCAGCTCCCTGAGGGCTCCGGACCAGAGACAGAAGAGAAGAACAGCAGGGGAACAAGGAGAGGTGAGTAATTTTTTTTTTTTTTTTTTTAATGTTTGTTTGATGCTGTGGGGCAACTATAGAAGCAGCTGAAAGGGAACAGTAAACTGTGTGGGAGGAGAGGGAGGGGGTGACTGCAGGGGAACTTTAAACTGTGGGTGCACCAGTAGAGTTACTTTATACTGCGGGGGGGGGGGGGCAGCTGGAGGGGACATTATAATGTGGGGGCATGTTACCATGTCATGGTGACTGTCGGGGCGTCATAGATGTGAATGGACAGAGTAAAAGAAGTGGGTGGGGCTAAATCCGCAGCAGCCCACAGATTCTTACCATCTTTGCGGCTTTTGAAAGTTGGGACGTCTGCTATAATGTGAGAGACATTCTTTGTCACCCCTTCAGCAAATAAGGTATTTGAAAGTGTGTTTTGCAAACCAGGCAGTTCCTTTAAAAACTGCATATCTTATATATCCTCTGTTTTTTTTTTTCTTTTTTATGTATTTAAATGCATGTATTATTCTATGAATAAAGGATAGCTGCTGTTCATGTGGGGCCCTTTTGCAGGAACAGTGTACAGGGCATGGTGACCACAAGCTGTCAGTGAACCCCATTTCTTTAGGCACAAACACACAGTAACTGCACTGAGATGGCACCACATGAAATTGAGGTTCTACTAAGGTTTCATGGCCTTTACAATCGGCCGTGTGATGGCCATTTTTAAAACTATGAATGTCTATGGGTCTGCGGAATAGAGCTGGAGTGCTGGCATGCCGTCAAGCACTCTGGCTCAGTTGTGCAGGCAGACGTCAAGAGGAGGAGCCGAACCCCACACAAAGAAGTGATCTCCCATTCCCAGAGGATCCGGACAGGAAGAGACGCAAGTATGATGCAGTGGGATGGGATGAGTTAGTTAGTTAGGAAGGGCTAGTAGTGGGCAGGCTAGCTAGGGAAACAGGGAAGGGGTGTGAGCAGGGCTGGCGTTAGGGGGGGGGACAAACTGGGCAATTGCCCAGGGGCCCACGGGATCCGGAGCCTGATGACTCCGGATCCCGGAGTCAGGACCGGCCATATCGATAACAGAAAGGGACCCACAGTCATGTGCCGCAGGGCTCCTTTCCGAGGTGAGTAAAAATAACAAACATTTTTACTCACCTCTGCTGGCATCCGACGTCATCTTCTGGCGTTCCGGGCATCACTGCTAAGGCGCTGAGGCCCAATCACAGGCGTGACAGCCGCAGAGAAGAGGAAGCCGGCGGCGGCAGTGACAGCGGAGCAGCGCGAGGAGGCCCAGTAGAGGTGAGGCAAGGTGAGTATAACTGTTTGTTATTTTCCCTTACCTCCCCCGGGCCTTCGATTATTATACTCTGGGGTCTGAAGAGACCGCAGAGTATAATATAATACTAGCACTAAGGGAGTCTGTAGGGCCACTGTGGAGCATTATACTGGAGGAGGGGTCCCTCTGGATAGCATATTATACTGTATAGAGCCCCTGTGGAGCATTATACTGGGGGGGGGAGCTCTGGATAGCATATTATACTCTGTAGGGCCACTGTGGAGCATTATACTGGGGGCCCCCTCTGGATAGCATATTATACTGGGGGGGTCCCTCTGGATAGCATATTATACTGTATAGGGCCACTGTGGAACATTATACTGGGGGCCCCTTCTGGATAGCATATTATACTGTGTAGGGCCCCTGTGGAGCATTATACTGGGGGGGCCCTCTGGATAGCATATTATACTGGGGGGGTCCCTCTGGATAGCATATTATACTGTATAGGGACACTGTGGAGCATTATACTGGGGGCCCCCTCTGGATAGCATATTATACTGTGTAGGGCTCCTGTGGAGCATTATACTGGGGGGCCCTCTGGATAGCATATTATACTGTGTGGGGCCCCTGTGGAGCATTATACTGGGGAGGGGGCCCTTTGGATAGCATATTATGCTGTGTGGGGCCTCTGTGGAGCATTATAATGTGGGGGGGGGCTCTGGAGAGCATGTTATATTCTCTGGGGCCACTTTGGAGAACTATACTGGGGGGCCCCTCTGGAGAGCATATTATACTGTGCAGGGCCACCGTGGATCATTATACTGTGGGGGGGGGGGGTCCCTCTGGAGAGCATATTATACTGTGCAGGGCCTCCATGGTGCATTATACTGTGGGGGGGGGGCCCTCTGGAGAGCATATTATACTGTTTTGGGCCACTGTGGAGCATTATACTGGGGGAACCTCTCTGGGCAGTATATTATATTGTGTGGCGGCCATTCTGGAGTATGTTATACTGTGTGGGGTCACTGTGCATTATTCTGGGGGGGCCATCTGCAGAGCATATTATATTGTGTGGCGCATTATTCGGGGGGGGAACTAAGGAGCATTATACTAGGGGGCCCTCCGGGTAGTATATTATACTGCGTGGGGCCTACTGTGGAGCATTATACTGGGGGGGACACACTGGGGAACATTTTATATTGCGTGGGGCCACTGTAGAGCAAAATCCTGGGGGGGGGCACTGTGGAGCATTATATTAGCGGGGGCCTCTGGGGAGCATATTATACTATAGGCCACTGTGGAGCTTTATACTGGGGGGGGAGGAGCAGTGGGGAGCCTGTTATACTGTGTGGGGACACTGTGGAGTGTATTATATTGTGTGGGGCTTCTCGGGAGCATATTATACTCTGTGGGGCCATTATAGAGCATTATACTGGGGGGGACTGTGGGGAGCATATTATACTGTGGGGGACCACTGTGGAGCATTATACTGGGGGAACCGCTCTGGGCAGTATATTATAATGTGTGGAGGCCATTGTGGAGCATGTTATACTGTGTTAGGCCACTGTGGAACATTATACTGGGGGGGCACTGTGGGATGCATATTATACTGTATGGACCATATTATATTGTGTGGGGCTGCTGGGGAGCATATTGTACTGTTTGGGGCCATTAAGGGGGCGTTCACACTACCGTTGGTGACCATCAGTAGTGTCCAATGCTATTGTCCGTTACAAGATTTTAGCATCGGACACTAGCTGGACCGTCAGAAATCCGTTAAAATTTCCATTCATTTCAATGGGTTTTTATATTGTTTCCGTTTACACCCAATCCGTCAGAAGTCCGTTTTTTTTTTTCCCACGGACAAAAAATCCTACATGCAGGACTTTGTCCATTTAGAAAAACGGATTCTTGACGGACAGCAAATGTCCGTTATTTTTTTTTTAACATTGAAGTCTATGGGTAACGGACTTATAATGGACAGTAACTGATAGCCATCAGTTACTGTCCGTTATTTTATGTCCATTTTTTTTTCTGCGCATGCTCAGAAAGCAGAAACAAAAAACGGACAGTGTTAAAAAAACGGACACCAACTGATGCTAATGTGTCCGTTTTTTTTAAACTGATCCATTAATTGGATCAGTTAAAAAAACGGACACATTAACATCAGTTAGTGTCCGTTAATGTCTGTTTTGATAGGTGTCCGTGTTTTTTTTTTGTTAACGGACACCTTCATAATGGAATCCAACGGTAGTATGAACCCTGCCTAGGAGGTAGTATACTGTGTGGAGCCTTATATACCATGTGGGGCCACTATGGGGGGCTCAGGGGAGCATTTTATACTGTGTGGGTCCACTGTGGAGCATTATATACCATGTGGGGAAACTGTGGAGGGCTCAGGGGAGCATTTTATACTGGGGAGCATTATACTGTGGGGGGAGGGGCTCAAAATTCCTGCTGGAAGCCCTGTGTGCTATGTCTGCATCACAGCTCCCTCACTATAATCTTGCACATACATGTAGTGCTCCATGGCCATGTCATTCCCCATACAGTACTGTGCCTGAACCGGCCATGGAGTTATTGGGGCCTGCACAGTACTATAGGGCTGACTATACTGGGAACTTATTCAGTAACACCAGATAGTCAGCACATATGTAAGACTTCAGTGAAGGCGCCGTGGTGTAGGCTATTAGCAGGAAGCTGCTGGGCGGGGTCCCAGAACAAGTTCCTCTGGTGGGCCTAAGGCCCTTTAGTCCGACGCTGTATAACGGAGAACTATTATATATAAGGGTGGGTTACTATATATAATTGGGAAACGTAAATATGAGGGGGCTATTATAAGGGGGAACTATTATTTATATGACAGGCTATTATTTATAAGGGGGGGAACTATTATATATAAGGCATCCATTATAAGGGGGAGCTATTATTTATAAGAGGGGAACTGTTTATAAGGAGGGTGTAATTGGTAAGTGGGCTTATTTATAAAAGGGGGCTATTAGTGATAATGGGGACTATTATTTATAATGGTAACTTATTTATGAGGGGGCTATTAATAAGGGAACAGTATTATTTTTACGGGGTGACTGTTACTGATAAGGGGGAATATTACTGATACGGGGCACTATCATTTATAAGGGAGCTATTACTGATAAGGTGTAATATTATTTATAAGCAGGGACTTTTATAAGGAGGCGCTATAATAGCTGATAACTGGGTGAAAAAATGTATTAGGCGGTACTAAGGTGCTCATTTGAATTGTGTGTGGTAAAATGGGGCTTGTTATTACTTCTTTGTTGGCAGAAAGGAGGCGTTATTATAGAGGCTGCCACTGGAAGACTATGGTGTTTGCATATCAGCATTTGGGGCCCTGCTTTTAATTTTGCCCAGGGCCCCACTTTGTCTAAAACCGGCCCTGGGTGTGAGGGAGTGAGAGACAGATGGGGCGGTAGTGTGAGTCAGCTCTGAGTGAAAAGTAATGCATCATTGTAGTTGTAGGATAAAAGAACAGGAAGCCAACGATGCAAACAAATGCAGAGGATGCCAGGAGCTCCCAGAGAAACCCAGAAAATCACTGCTAAAGGTATTTGGGTGCACTTATTAACCCATTAATAGCAGTGACAAAAAAAAAAAAAAACACCCAGAAACCCCTTTAATTGTGAGGTTTGATGATTCAACTTTGAGCCTGTAGAACCACAATGCATCTGAATGTACTACAACCAAGAGAAATATCTGACAAGTGTAACGAGATCTTAGAGTTCTGGAAAGTAATGGACTTCCCTCAGCTGAAGGTCTTGAGAGTAAACTCTCCATTATTAATCATTTTTATTGAGGGAAAACATACATTAAAAAAAAAAAATTACTCAGGAATATAGTTTCAAGAAGCATATCTAAAAAGCATATATTTCACTTAGATATATATTTATATTAATAATAATAATAATAATAATAATAATAGTCCTTTAATAGTCCCACAATGGGGAAATTCAGTGTGTTACAGCAGCAAAGATAAGATAAGATAAGCAGATACAAATACAAATACAACATGTACAGGAATGTTCCAAGGTGAGAGGCATTACATTAATAGCAGACAGACAGATAGGACGTAGCAGAGGGGGGGGGGGGATTTAACAGGCAGAGAGATATTTCAGTTCTCTGTGTGTAATGATCTCCGCTTAGGTCGGTGTTGGTTGTACAGCCTAACCGCGGTGGGGAGGAAAGACTTCCGATAGCGCTCCTTCTCACACCTAGGGTGGAGCAGTCGGTCACTGACAGTACTGCCCAGCGCAATCACAGTCTCATGCATGGGATGGGAGTTATTCTCCCGCATGGAGCTCACCACGGACAGTATCCTTCTGTCGCCCACCGCCTGCACTGGGTCCAGTGGGCTCCCCAGGACAGAGCTGGCCCTTCTAATCAGCTTGTCAAGTTTATTTCTGTCCCTGGTTGATATACTGCTCCCCCAGCAGGCCACTCCAAAGAAGATGGCTGATGCCACTACCGAGTTGAAGAAAGTCCTAAGAAGTGCCCCCCGGATTCCAAAGGCTCTCAGCTTCCTAAGCAGGTAGAGCCTGCTGTGGCCCTTCCTGTACAGGGCCTCCATATGATCTGCCCAGTCCAGCTTATTATTAAGGAGCAAACCCAGGTACTTATAGGTGTTCACAATCTCGATGCCCGTCCCCAGGATGTCCACTGGTTTTGGAGGGCATCTGCCTTTACGGAAGTCCACCACCATCTCCTTGGTCTTCCCCGCGTAATCTTCAGGTGGTTCCGGTGGCACCAGTCCACAATCCCGGTTCAGTTCTCTGTACTCCCTGTCATCATCGTCTGTGATGAGGCCTACTATTGCAGAGTCGTCAGAATACTTCTGTAGGTAGCAGCTGGATGAGTTGCACCTAAAATCAGCAGTGTACAGTGTGAAGAGGAAAGGGGCGAGAACCGTACCCTGAGGTGCCCCCGTATTACAGATAATGGTACCTGACACACAATCTTGGTCTCTCACATATTGAGGTCGATTTGTGAGGTAGTCTAGGATCCAGTTGGAGAGGTGGTGGTCCACTCCAGCAAGGCCCAGCTTGTCTCTCAGTAACCTGGGCTGTATGGTGTTAAAAGCACTGGAGAAATCAAAGAACATTATTCTCACCGTGTTCCCTGGTTTTTCCAGGTGAGACAGAGCCCTGTGCAGAAGGTGGATGATGGCATCATCTACCCCAATGCCTGGTCGATAAGCAAACTGGAGAGGGTCCATAGCGGGGCTCACTAGAGGGCGAAGATGTGTGAGAACCAATCTCTCTAAGATCTTCATCAAGTGGGATGTCAGTGCTACAGGTCTGTAGTCGTTGAGGTCCATAGGGTGAGGTTTCTTTGGAACTGGTACCACACAAGAAGATTTCCATAATTCAGGGACTATTTCCTGCCTCAGGCTCATATTATACATATATGTAATTATACCACACAGCTGGTCCCCACAAGTCTTAATTAGCCTTGCACTGATGTCATCTGGCCCTGCGGCTTTCCTCGCCTTGATCTTTTTCATCTCCTTCCTCACCTGTGCCCGTGTGAAGGTCAGACTGTGGTCAGATAAAGACAGATTTCTGGATTTACTGGTCTGTTGGGAAGTAGCCACATGGGGTGAAGTCATTGTGGTGAGGGGAGCTGAAGGACATGCTGGGGTGGAAGGAGCTGGTGTGTGATCAAATCTGTTGAAGAATAGGTTTAGTTCATTAAGCCAGTTAACATCTGCCTCAATCTGGCAGACAGACTGTTTATGACCCGAAATTGACTTAAGCCCCTCCCAGACCCCCCTTATGTCTTTTCTTTCCATTTTCTTTTCCATTTTTTCCTTATAACTGGCTTTTCCTTGCCTGATTAGATGCCTCAGCTCCTTTTGTACTTCCCTCAACCCCTCCTTATCTCTTGTCCTGAATGCCATCTTTTTCTCCTTAAGTAGTGTTTTTATATCAGAGTTAATCCATGGTTTGTTATTGGAGAAGCACCTCACCACTTTTGTGGGTACTGTGTTGTCCACACAAAAATTAATGTAGTCCGTTATGCAGTGTGTGAGTCCTTCTATATCTTCTCCATACGAATCCTGCAGCACTTCCCATGCGGTTGTGTCAAAACAATCCCTCAGAGCCTCATCACTCTCCTCGGACCATATCCTCACTGTGCGGGTGACAGCTGGTTCTCTACGTACAAGTGGCTTGTACACAGGTCGGAGATGTACTAGGTTGTGATCCGATCTTCCCAAGGGCTGTAGGGCTGATGAGTTATATGCCTCCCTCACGTTGGCAAAGAACAAGTCCAGTGTTTTGTAAATCCTTGTGCTTTTACACAAGTAGTAACTAAGTGTTTTGAAGTATATTCCTTGTTCAAGGAAGGATGGAAAAACCATGCTCTCAAAATTTCCTGCTGATACTCGCAAAAACATGGCTGACTCAACTACAAAATCGCCAAACCACAATCCAACCAGCAAAACTCATTAAAGGAGCTGAAAAATAGCAAGATGTGAACTAGATTCAGACAAGGGAAGTTGTTTTCCCCTTTGTCTATTGTCGCAGGTACCAGTTATCACATATTCATAGAAACATTTGAGGGAAGAAGAGAAAAAAAAAAAAGAAAACCCACTACAAAACATTGGCAAATCTCAGAATTTATCATAAAATTAAATTTTATTGAACTTTTTTTTAATATTCTAATTTTACACTTGTGTCAGACATATGTACAAACTAAATACTCATAAGGAATACACGTATTATCCATAGAAAATAATTTGTGTTGTAAGAATGGAAATATTGGCACTTTGACATCAATAATAAAAATGCATGTGGGGTAAGACAGTGTGTGATAGTATGCTCCCTCCGGTGAGGACTGTAGGCTAAGCAGGGAACTGGGAGTGCAGTATAAGAAAAACCAGCACTCCAACCAGAGTAAAGAGGTATCGAAAAGGTAACCAGCGCAGTACAACTCCAATCATAGGTTAACCCCTCAGATGTCTTGGTCAGATGTGTCTGTGGTTACTTAGAGCTGTTTCTGGCAACCGGACAGCATTTCCGTACAAGGAAGAGGGAGCAGTTTGGTTACTATGGCAGCCAAGAGCCTTCTGAAGGATACCAGTCCTGCCACTTCTAGGCGTGTATTAAACTCTACCTCAGGCAGAATTTAATACAAGCCTAGTAACTTTGCCATAGACTGAACTATTACACAGTCCTGCATATGCAAAATTTGCAGGTGTCATAATATGTTGATATATGAAATTTTTTTGTAAACTGGTTAACACCATGCAATTTTCCCAGCAAAAAAAAAAAAAAAATATTGAAAAAGCTGTGGTGGAAAGGAGTTAAAATATATGCTTTTTAGTTTGACTTTAGTTTGCTGGATCCTTGGAGTAGCAGCCACTGGTTTGAGATTACTTGTCTACCTACAGGTAAGTTCACACAAGAATTTGGAGAGGAGGTTAAGACAAATTCCATCCTGAATCTGCCTCCCATTGTATTCAATGGGGGGCAGAAACCAAAGCAGGACACTGGAGAGAAGAGGGGGGGGGGGGGGGAACAAAAAAAACACAAAAAAACAAAACACACATAAGCGTCTTGCTCGATCTTGCCGTTGATTTCACTCTGACCATTGGTGGAGTTTGATAGGTGAATAAAAGACAACTTTGGCTTTCTGTTACGGAAAGCCCAGGGCTGAAAAGTGGAGAGGAATATGTGGCAGAAGACTGCCTCAAATCAGTCTTTATTTTTTTGACCTGTGAACGGGCCCTAACAGAGAAGGAAAAAAACAAAACAAAAACAAAACTTAGATTTCTTCTCATGCTTTCTTACTGCCGCACAGTTTTTATTTATTTATTTTTTTTTTTGGGGGGGGGGAGAATTCCAGACTGATTATATAGCTTACCAAATCAATGACCAATAGCTAAATTTTAAGAATTGCATCACTTTATGTACCACAAGTCAACTGCTGAAAGTCCAAAGGAGAGCTATGGCACGTGAGGAAATTGGTGAAGTTTAATCCCCGACCACAAATCTCCAGCATGAAAGAGCACAAACCCCTTTAACACTACTCAGATTTTAGCTCCTATGTACCCCACCGATCAACTGTTCAAGTGAACATGACAAAGCTGCAATGCCATGCTCCACCACTACAATGTAGACACAGCAGTGTAAATACTAAAAAGGCTGCAGGGTTCATAGGTGCCAAGGCCCATTCAAACAAGTGATCTTTGGTGGTTCCAGGAACCAAATTCCTAAACCAAGAGCATGCCATTATGCTGCTGAGGTTCAAGGACTCTTGGTGAGTTCAGTCCAATCTGTTGGTTATGTTCAATAAAAGCAATAAACTGACCTTGGCTTCAAGGTGCAATGGGCACGTGCTGATTTAGGGATCATAGGCCTGGTGATCGGTTCCTTTAAAGGACTTATCCACATGTCCCGTTTTCACATATTTGTAAATGGGCATGTGCAGACTTTTGTTTTTTTTACTTCTGCAGACTAAGCTTGTTCAGTGAAGTCTATGGGTCCATGAAAATCAGACAGAACCCAGATATACGTGTTGCCAATTTTTCACATATCTAAACAATTTTGCCAGAAACCGGTTCATCCAGACTAACTGGACAAAACATGCCCATGTCATCAAAAGACCTGTACTATTCCAAAAAAAAAAAACCCCACATGTAAAGAAGGCCTAAGTATTACAGGGGTTTTCCAGGACTTACATACTGATGGACTACTGTATCCTTAGGATAGGTCATCAATATGTAGTTATGGAGGTCCAATTGCTGGGACCCCGCTAATCCACTGTTTGAAGAGGTTGGGGGACTCACAGGCACTGCAACCTCTTCCTGTGTGCTGAGGACATCACATTTGGCACTTGGTACAGCAGCAGCTCAGTCCCATTAAAGTGAATTGACCTGAGCTTCTACACCAAGAACAGCCACTGCAAAAAGTCTGGTACTGTGGTTAGTATTGGATTGCTGACCCAAACACTGCAGCCTCTTCAACCAGCCAACCTGTCTTCAATCTGTAGACCTATACTAAAAGGATAGGTCATCAATACAGTGTTTCTCTGAAAATAGACAGGGTCTTATGTTTTCCTCCGAAAGATAGGTTAGGGCTTATTGTCAGGGGAGGTATTTTTTTCCATGAACAATTCAATCAGCAGACCCCCTTACACCCAAAACAATTTAGAGTTGGCAAGTGCTAATGGTGGCTGGGCTCCCACACACAGCCAAATGTAGCAGTTGGCTCTCCCTGGTAACCGGAGGCAGCCACAACGTAGTCATGCCAGCTGGACTACCCAATCTGTGTGTGAGAAACCAGCACTATCGGTAGTCAACCCTTACTGTTGTGGAAAACTCTTACTAGTGCCATCTTGTGGAGATGGCTCCCTTAAAGTCAATGTGTGATTATCTTGGGGGTACAATTCTTTTTGGGGTGTCTGCTTTCCTTGATGAGGGGTCTACTTTGTTCTGCTTTATTATACTTTTTTTTTTTTTTTACAGATGTATAGCTGTCTGGACACTTAATTAACTGTAGCTAGGGCTTATTTTCGAGTAAGGCTTATATTTCAAGCATTTTCCAAAAATCCTGAAAAATCATGCTAGGGCTTTTTTGGGATAGGTCTTATTTTCAGAGAAACACGGTATGTAACTCCTTTAAAGCAAAAAAATTCAAACTTATAATTTGGCATTTATTTGTTACCTTCAATGGATGAAGCAGATTACCATCTTTGCTTACAGTCTATGGTGACTAATATGGATGTTAGTTACAATGCTAAGATTTGTTCCATCACATCAGTATTGTCTAAATTTTCATTTTACTGTAATTGTCAGGTGTTAAAGGTGCCCATACACATACTAGAAAAGATGTTGGCTATAACCAATACCATCGTCCAATATTTGGATAAGAGATATTTTGTCCATGAATGAGCTTTCCGCAAAAGAATGTTCCCAGAAAGAAGTCAGCCTATTTCTATAATGGCCATGGCATCGTTATGTATCTGAAACCCTGTTTAACAAAGTGACACAGAAGTCCATGAGGACTATAGCTAAAGACAGATATTCCCAAGTCACCGGATCTGTTCATCTCAACTATACTTACACTAGGTTTACATCTGCGCTCAGGTTTCCGTTCTTCAGGAACCGAAAAACAGAAAACCAATCTGCTTAAAAAGCGGTTACCTGTGGAGCACAGACTATAATGGAGTCCGCCAGGTTACTGCCCTAAAAATGCAGAAAGTCCCACTTGCAGGACTTCTCTGTGGAATGGGGGACAATACCCGAACGGTGAGCAAGCACAGATGTGAACCCAGCCTTACACACACTTTCAGCAATTTCTGTAGCTTTGTTTGTAGAAAGATTTTCTACAACTAACTAAATGATGGAGTTGGAACAGAACAGTCTAAACACACAGTGTGATGAAACATGAAGAACTGTGAGAAAACAAAAAAAAAAAAAAAAGACTCAAGTACAACAGAAAAAAGTTAAATTAAACATTTATTCCCTTCCCACCCAATGAGATTCACAAAGTTGTCACAAAAGTATATCAACTCCAAAAGAAATAAAATTAAACTGAGTGATATACACAGATGAAATATACAATAAAGCATTTGAGAAAAAAAAATACAAAAAGTTTATATTTCCATTTTCTCTATAGGCATTACGAAATATACACACTTACATTTTTCTATGGTTTATATTTATATGTAATTTTTTTTTTATTTTTATTTAAATCAGTTTACCCTCGAGGTGATTTTACATCCTACAGGAAAAACAAAGATCTTTTCCTGCTGCATTTATGAAAACCATAAAATGGGGCAAACTGGAGATCCCAAAGGAATCAATATAACATTCCCGCAAACACCACTGATTAGTAAACTTGCTAGAAAACAACATGGCTGCATTTCTCTTTATAGTATTTGCTTTTGAGAGTTCTTTGGGGGGGGGGGGGAGCAATACAGTCTGGCTTAATGCAGTTTCATTCATAGAAACCAGTGTCCTGTTAAATACTGACTGCAAAGGCAAATCGATTGTTGGCTATACCAGTACACAAAACCCAATGGATTTAAAAGCAAGCTGAAACCTAAGGCTATTTTTAGACATGGCAGATTGGTAAATTGTGTGATATATACTTCAAATCTGCATATAAAGTGAGCCACACACTGAATAGCTATTGACAAAGCACTTTCGGGTGACAAGAAAGACTCCCCAGAATGAGACACTGAAATCTAACATCTGTCCTGGAGGAAGAGTCAAAAGACCCCCATTTACTTTAGGTAGTGGTTTGATCCCTACAAATCCTGTGAACTCGAACAAGTTATATGATGTGTGTGGCCAGGGCAATATAAAGGGTCTGTACAGAATTAAACAAACATGGCCGCATAACCCCTCTCCCAGCGCGCCCGCCCCCCCCCAAAAAAAAGCACCTACAGGTTGTGTGTGACATCGCAGCTCAGTCCTGGAGTGTAGCTCACCAACTATGGGCAAATGTGGGATTTCTGCTATGTTTCAGCCATATCTGAATGTGGCCTAACAGTTGACCACATGTATGTCTTTAGCTCCAGTATATAGCTAGGTAAAATGGTGGCATATAATGTGTGCAGGTGATAGCAACTTCTATTATTCAGCATTCCTATATTGTGTGGAATACTAAAAATAAAATCCATGTTTTATATTAGATATGATTTACTATAGGACTCTATATTTAGAGTCTTAAGACATTTTCTACAGTTCCATTCATACTGTTAGAATCTGGAGCTATATGACCCTGCAATATTAGGGCACAGGATCACAGTGAGGAAGGCCATCCACTTTGGGGGACGGGACTGGAACAGAGGCCCTCTGGCAGACCACGCTTACCCACAGATTACATGAATGGTTATCTGTTTGAATGGCCAGGATTTTGGGCAAAATTGTCCTGTGCTGTGGCAATGTTTTGTCAGATATGGCTGCTACTCGCATCTGTTTAACAATTTACCTTCTATAAAGGAGGCCAACAACATCCTAGAAAGTACTTTAAAACAAATGGCCATGATAACACCGTAATGGCTGCACAGGTGTGGTCAGTGCGCTATTCAGACTAAAATGGAAAGGCCAGCTTTTTAACAGTTTTCAGGTTTTTTTCACTGTATTACTATAGCAAGGTGTGTTGAAACTACAGCATGCTCAAGTTTTTGTTGCAATCTCCCTTCCCCACATTGACTTAAGCAGAGAAACTGGAAATGAAAGAAACATCAGCAATTTTAACTATGGTAAGTTTCTGTAAATGGTTTCTGCAAATGGCATAAAAAATTTTACATAGAAAGTATACAGATAAGGAGTTTTTCCTTTCCACTTTAAAATATCTAGCTAATAGAATATAATAAATGGCGGGGGGCTTACCTAAGGCATTTGGACTGCAGCCACCCTGTTACAAGAAAGCATTCCCCCCAAGACTTCATGAAATGGCCGAGCCATATACAGAGCACACATGGAAGCGTAAAGGAGTGTGTAGTCATATGGTGCCGTGTGTGTATGACATCACATTGCAGAAGAAAAACTTTTAGGGGATACCAACTTAGTGATTTTTATAGCCCCATACACTGCTCTGGGGCCCTTAGTTAGGCTCTGTACAGCCTGGATGTTATACAGATGCATCTCAATAAGTTAGAATATCTTTGAAACATTTATTTCAGTAATTAAATTAAAAGCGTGACCGCCTGTATTTTCTAGATTCTTTACACAGTGTTCTATTTCAAGTGTTTTATTTCTGTAAATGTTTATTATGGATTACAGGTAGTGAAAACCCAAATCTAAGAAAATTTGAATATTGTGAAAAATTTCAGTATTGTAAATTCAGTGTCACCTGCCAAGGTTTCCTAAGCCTTTAAATGGTCCCTCAGTCTGGTTCAGTAGGACACACAATTATGGAAGACGCTGATTATGAATTGTATTACTGAAATGAATGAACGTTTCAAAGATATTCTAATTTATTGAGATGCCCTTGTATAGAACCACTACACACCCACATGACAAGTGACACTTTTTTTTCTATCATATAAAGGAAATCTAAAAAGTACCTTTTAGTACTGCCCAATTCATACATGTATTATAATAACAAATGCGATCAGGTGTACAATACTGACCTGACAAACTGAACAATCTGAACAAATGCAGACGCAAGAAATGTACAAATAAAAGTTAACTGATGGATACAATATTCCACTATAAAGGATACGACGGTGAATAAACTAAATAAACCCATTAGAAGCCGTGATTCAGTATTGTATTTGTAGCAAATCTAATTCTCCAGGTTTCATGCATATAAGTACTGTAAATGTATAAAACATACTCAATAGAAAAATAAAGTAGTAGTATATGGGCACTCACTATACAGACTACACATACTGAAAATTTATCAGGATTTTCCCTATATTATCAGCACTATTCATCCATTCTGTATAAATCTGTATTCAATTCAATGCAGCCCTCAACCAAGTAACATGTACGCAAAAGACTACCCTAGTGGTAGAACCCAATACATGGTGAGGGCAATATTACATGTAACGTACTAAGCATGAGGTCCTTTACAGTTGCTTTGCCTGTAACAGTTCTTAGCAATGGTTCAATGCACCCTGCTCCTGAATTAAAAGACATGGGGAAATGCCTCAAATGCTTTAAAGACTAGAACAACAGTCAGTAGCCATAGTTATGGCTCACAAGTCCTACAACTAGGAAGGACATTATGCATATTTTAAAGAAGATGTGGAAGAAACCAATGACTAGGACTATTAATCCTTCACTAAACCATTTATTGTAGTAAATTATTTTTTTCTACGCATAAAATCTAATTCATTAAAATGACAAAGTAGTCAGAGAATGAATGAAAGGTGTGTATATAGGTCTATATCCTTGCCAAGTCCCAGTATATACTAGGAAAAAAATATGGCATTCCAGAACATTTGTACATACACTGCTGTGCTTTGGAATTCAAGCCCTAGGGTCCAAAGGGTCATCCACAGTTATTGGGGGTTTTGCCTTCAGGTTTAAACACCTATTAGCCAGAGTAGTAGTCGGCACAAAGAGGGGCTCAACAGCCCCTTCAATACGAGTTTATAGCCTGTAGACCCTTTTGTTAAAACATTTGGTCAATTTAAAGATTAAAATATGGATGTATGTAGAGCAAACCACACCAGTCATCCAATGATATGTATATACATAAAGATGACCTTCACATAAATGGACATTTAATATAGACTAGATAAATGAAATTTTGATGCAAAAGTGCATTTAGAGTGGCTTAACCCTTTTTTTTTTTATAGAAATAAGCAATGAATGTTAACTTTCATCTATTATTGCACTGCCATTAACCAAACGGATTTCATTCCGTTATCGAAGATGGATATTCTAGAAACCTGGGTCAAATTCTTAAAATGGTTGTACACTTTAGACAATGCTCTTCCCATCTACATGGAGCAACTTGGACTTTAGCAAGTCTAAGTTGTCTCAGTGGGAGAAAACTGGTGCTAAAAGCAACCACTAGACACTTCCCCTTTTTCTTTATGTAGCAAGATTTCTGTGTTTCAGCTATTGCATACTAATTTTATGGCTCCCCTTTAGTATATTAGTCATCTCCTAATGGTGCTTGCAAATGTGGAGTTAACTAAAGCTAATTCACTGTTTGTATAAACAGTTGTAGCAGAGTTAGACTTCGTTCACATCTATGTCAGAGTCTCTGACCCCATTATAGTCCAAGGGCTTAACGTGTAACTGCTGTTTTAGCAGGCTGGCTCTCCATCATTTGGGTCCCACATCGGATACGAATGACGGAGACCAAGGCAAAAGTGTTAACCTAGCCTTAACCTGAACTTCTGCAATTTGTTAAACTGCTGCAGCGTGATATAACAGGGGGAGGGGGAAGAAAGAGGAAAAGAAAATAATTGAAATATCACATTGCAGCAGAAGTTCAGACTAACTGCTACATCTGTATATTGTGCTCAATGTGTCACCATTTTCAAAAACTCTACTTAAAGTAAATGGAAGCCAGTCTGGATGTCGTGTAAGGGCTCGGGTATTTGCAGAACTGCACAATTCAATGTGTGAATATACCCTGACAAGTACGATCAGGACAGGCCTTTTCCATCAGATTGTAAACAATAATTCAGGGATTTCATTCACATATGATTAGAAGAGAGCTTAATAGTAAGGAATAAAAATATACTATGATATTGCATAACGTTAAATAAAATTGTCACTAAGGCTATGTTCACATCTGCATCAGATCCCTCAGAAATTGCCAGACAAAAGTTCTGCAAGACCACCATTTTTGTTCAGCGATTTCAGTTAAAAAGGGCAGAAATCCTATGGACCATATTACAGTCAATGGGGTCCCCTGGGCTCCGTTGGTCAAAGAAAGAACATGCCAGAAGAACGTAAACATTGAAGCAGGCATGAACCTAGCATCAGATGTATGAAGTCTTGCTCACACCTGTCATATTTCCTTTACTTTCTCCATTCAGTGTAGTGCATTGTAGAGCCATATAACATCACTTCCCTATACACAAGCACTCAGGTTGGCCGAGAAAACTGAACTAGAAGAGGTGGTAATACCTCTGAAGAGCAAAAGGATTGGGCAGCTGAAATCCATCAGACTGATCATCTCCTCTGATATCTGCAGGCAGGGAAAGAATTTGGAGGTCCCATTAAACATTAGATCAAACTGTGACAACCTTAGTGTTTTCAGCCAGCTTTACTTGTAGGTGTATAGGAGTTTAGAAGGAGTTTTCAGGGCTTGTTGCAGGTTACATTTTTCTTAAACCAAAGGTATGTTCAGTTTTGCACCACTAAATGCCATAGGAACAGTTAATTTTTTATTTTTTTTTTTTATATATGAAAGCTAAAATGTACATGCATAAGGAGGTTTACCATATACATGAAGAGCACCACTAAGGGTATATTCACACCATATACCTGAGAAATCTCAGACATCTGCCACAGCTTAGTAGTAGTAATCTGCACTGCCATGGGTCCACATGCAGATATAGCCTCATTTAATGCCAGCAATGAAACAATGCATGAATTCCCTGAATGAGAACATTTGTGTGGCTTCCTATTGCAAACATTTTTTTCTCAAACAGATTTCAATGTGGAAACAAACGTGAAAAAACCCCAAACAGCCCAGAGCAACCAATCACAGCACAGCTTTCATCTTTGTATTCCAATTCTGAAAAATTAAAGCTAGTTTTACTTAGGTGGAGCTTAGTTGTTATGTCAGTGGGCACAGCAGTGCCCTTGAGGGGCTCAATTAGCCAGAATCAGTGAATAGGCATCTTAAAAGTGAACCTGTCACCATGGGGGAAAAAAAAAAAAAAAAAAAAAAAAAAGTCATTTCTTTCTCTATTCTTTCTATGTTTAAAAGGATTGAATCTAGAAGGCGGTTCTTACAGTGACTGACAGCCATTTATGTTTGCACAGTTGTAGAGGAGAGACCGTTCACGGTAAGGACCGCCCACTGGACTCTGATGCTTAGAAGGAGCAACTGAGTCCAGTGGGCGGTCCTTACCGTGAACGGTCTCTCCTGTACAACTGTGCAAACAGAAATAGCTGTCAGTTACTAAGGACCGCCCACTAGACTCAATCCTTTTAAGCATAGAAAGAACAGAGAAAGAAGTTAATAAATGATGGGTTATACTGAATCTTTTCCCACAAGCCCATACATCAATCTACTCAGCTCCTCCAACATTTTCATGGTGGCAGGCTCCCTTGTGGTAGTGCTCATGATATGACAACCTGCTTAATGTTTTCTTAAACTTTGTACCAAGTTTAAAACTTTGATTGTTAAAGGTCTTATAAAGGGGACATTAAAAGGAGGCAATTTATATGTCAGTCATTTTGGCCCTCTGTTGCATATGGTTACAGAGAACGTTATAATCCACCACATTTATACAGAAATATTTAAAATCACATATCTTATACATACCCAGTGTACAGAAATCCTTCTATACGTACAAAGCAAACCAAGTATAAGAACCTCATAAATACATACCAATCAATGATTCAAACCTACAAACACCCCAAGGCTAGATTCACATGACAAGAGAATCGCCCGCACTTGATTTACCAGCCTGACCATCATGCCAGGAGAGGCACTCCTACCATAGTTATCTATGAAGGCAGGAGTCTGTCTCCAAGTGACCTACTGTTCTATACAGATTATATTATTGGACAGTATGTTGTCGGGAGGCAGAGACTCCTGGCTTCAGATAACTATAATGCTAGGAGTGATTCTCTGGGCATGATGTTCAGGCCAGTAAAACTAGCACACACTGAGTTTTAGGGGTAAAGCTCTGTGCTGTAAATCTAGCATAAAGCTTAAAACATAGTCTTTCCTTCTCCAATAGCTTCCTGGTATTAGGAAGCTGTACATATTAAATTCGTATTAGGAAATTACAAGCATTCCCCCAATCTTTTTTGTGAAAACACTGCTTTTACAAGTGGGAGGGTTGCAATAAGTGAAATAGGCAATTTTAGTTCTCTAGAAGCCAGAGCATGAACTGTATATATGCCATAACTACATTGCAGACACAAATCATCGTCTTATTGCTGTGTCTTCAGCTCAGAGTTTTTGAAATACTTTACAAATAGGAGGAAAAAAAAATGGCTTTTTTGCATAATATTAGAATCTAAGAAATTCTACTTTATAATCTAGACATAGCCCCATACGTGATTCTGTACATTATGCAAAGACATACAATACGCATTTGATGCCTAAAACTGTCTCAACTAAATTATATATTATGTATTCCCCTACTAGAGATTTTGGGTTCTGAATAAATGGTATCCACAGTATCCTAAAATTAGCTGAACACCACTTCATTCTGCAGGAAACTAAAGGAGTTGCCTAGATTTAACCAAAAGGGGGGCAAAGGTGGGTAGAAACTTACCTTATGTATGTGTGTCAACCATTATGGACCACTGGAGCAGCTGCAGGGAGACCTATCAGTTAATTCTTTTATTATATTACAGCAGTTCCCACCATTGCACAGCTTTAGGCTCAACCCAGACAATCCCTTGGCTAATTTCAATTATTTAGTTTGTAGGCTCAGAACAATGGACTGAAGTAGTAATAAAATGGATGCATACAGTATCCATGACCACTGACTAATGTTAAAAGACCAGTTTTCTGCAGTTTGAAAATTAAACAGACAAGATTGAGGAAAGCTTCCACCTTCTTGTAATATTAAGATCAACGATGACAGCGGCAGAGAGACGTGCACTGTCTGCACCAGTCATTTTATGACTTAAGCCGTTCTGATCAGATGAGGAAATCAGAACAATGGACTAAATGGAAATGAAAACTAGTCTAAATTTGGTTCTAAGTCAAATAACCTTCTAGTTTCTAGTTATGTATATTTTAATCTGAAAGTCTGAACGAATGCTGGCCATATACAAGATGAAAGTCAGTACAAACTGCTATTTTCAGAAGGATCAGCTGATTATTAGGGTTTTGTGTTAATACCTTTGACGGAGACCATGACGCTGATGACTGACCCAGCAATGTGTTGTGGTCTCTATTATAAACAGAAACCAGAACAGAGCCCAATAGCACATTTTTTGTGGGGGGAGGGAGGACTGGGGTTTATGGGAGTGTTTAATTTTTTTTTTTTTTCTGTGCATGTACCAGAACTCCCTTACATACTACCATAAAATAATTTTTTACTCCATACAGGACCATTGCATACCTGCCAACAGACCTGTTTTTCACAGGAATGCCCAGGGAATCAGACTGCAAAAGAAAAGGAGCATATGGATCTTTATTTTTGAAGGCTGGTTTGGGTCACTCTTGGAAGGGGCTTAATGTCCCACAGTTTAGGATTCAAGTGTTGGTGGGTATGCATCAGCAAATAGAGTTGCTTACCTTCATAAAAGCCAAAGAACAAAATGTCACACTTTTCATGGTATTCTTCCCCAATTGTAACACAGGCTGATGCTTCAAAGAAAGTAAATGAATGACAAGAGCATTTATGACTGTCAAAATTACATCTTATTAAAAAAAAAAAAAAAAAAAAAATGTGCTACATTCTTTCCATGGTCAGGCCATTTGCCTTCTAATAATTTGCCATTATTTAAATATATAATATATAAAAATAAATAAATAAATGACAAAAGGGCAACAGTGAGCAGAAATGATCCATTCCGGGTGACCAACTTAATCTCAATGCAGATGAACATTTTTTCCCCCCCCCTTAAACTAGTCCAATTTTTTGTAAAGATTTATGTAAAAAGCATTTGCACCAGTACAAAAGTGCAACTTTATAACTTTATATACTGTGGTATGCACAATAAAATGGTAGAATATTCAAAATGATAAAAAAACATCATGCAGAAATAAAGTTCCCAAATAACAAGGAGTTTCTGCAAATTGCACCCCTTGCTGAAATTTAGGTTTGTATTGTTCTTTTATTTCTATCTTTAAGTCTTATAAACCAGCACACTGGTGCCGATAAAGAAGTGCAAATAATTGTTTTAGCTCCTTATGTTTTATCAAATGAGCAGCCATTTTATATATAGATTTTTTGTTTTTTTGATTTTTTTTTTTCCTTTTTGTTTTAAATGTTCATGATCCATTTCTGTGGTCAGCTGGAAAAAAAAAAAAAAAAAAAAAAAACAAACTAAGTAAAAAGAAGCTGACTCAATAGTCTGTAAGCTTCCCGTACAGTCATGAAGCCGTTTGATACAGGTGAACTGTGTTGCGGCACAACGTGGAAGGTCACAAAAGTCCAGTTCTGACAGCTATCTACACAGATCTGTTTCCCGCTTGTGCTTGCGTTTTTTGCTATTATAGTGCTGGTGCTGTGCTTTGCCACTCTGTAGATGTCGACTTGGCACTGATGTGCCTTGGCTTGTGTTGGGTTGGGTATGGAAACCTTTGCTGGAGGACACTGAACGGAAAAGTCTGGTTGTGCCATGCTGAAAAAAAAAAATTAATGTGTCAAATTATTATTAGTCCAAGTAGTCACAATACAGTAGTTGCAACATTATACATTTCAGAGTGAAATAATGTATATTCAGTGGAACATAGCCAGGACAGGTTTTACATTAGCTTTTACCCTCTTTAGAACCTTCTTCTGTTTTTTTTCTCAGCGTCATATGATGCAAACAAAAGAAACTAGTAAGTGTTATACAATGTCTTAAAGGTCACAAAATTCAAGTATCAAACCATCTCAAATACTACCTTCATGCTCCTAATGTGATCATCAACTTATTATTGATTCATGTATAACGAAGTTTTATTTTGTTTTGTTTTTTTAATTGACAGTATGCTCTGCAGGTTGGCAACACTCTGTAACTGGGATGTGGCTGTCCTCTGCCACTGGCGTTTCACTTTTGTGTAAGGCAAGATTCACAGTTTTGCCTCAATATCATTTAGAAAGAAAATTCCTTTAGGCCAGGGGCCCCACGTGGCGTAAACACCGTGGGAAAAACCGTGGTGTTTTACAATAACAGCAAAGTGGTAAAACACACGCAGTAGACATTTCCAAAACGGTTGCAGTTTTGGAAATCACAGCATGTCAATTATACCTACGGAAAGGCCAGCGGTTTCCCTATAGGTATAATTAAACCTCTGCAGACTCTCTGCTTCACTCTGTGGAAAGCGCTGCAGGAAAAACTGATGAGTTTCCACCATGGTTTTTCCCACAGCACTTTTTTGCTGCTGGATGCTACGTGGGGCCTTCGCCTTAATTAGTTTATGGGCAGTACAAAACTGGTTTAAGTCCAGGCGGTCCACTCTTAAGTCTGCTAGGATGTACAAGTATGTCCTTGCAGTATTAAGCAGCTGCAGAACTGAGAAGCCAGCTGTAACTACAGCCAGAGCTCCTATAGAGAAGGGAGGGACAGTTTATTATTGTCCCTGCCTTTCCAATTGCTGTGTACATAGCGCTCAATGGCACTATGGTGCACCAACACCATGATGTTGAGGTCATCTGCTGAGGACCAGAGACTAAGAGCTATTGGGTCCTAGAGCTTTACAGTTCAGGTTATGAGGCTGAATTCCTCCTGTAACTGGTGGGGCTAATACATCAGCTCCAGGAGAAAACCACCAAAAAAAAAAAAAAAAAAAAAAGTTGCAAAATCTGCAACAAAAGCAGCTTTTCTACAATGTGGGGCCTTAGCCTTTAAAAAAAAAAAAAAAAGCCTCAAGAAAAAAAAAAAAGTTTTAGCCTTCAAACCGCATGTATGAAAAAAAACCTGAAAGACAGTTTACTGGATGCTGATTTTAAAAGACATATGTAGCCCAGTATTTCAAGACTCCTGGTTGTTAAGAATTAAACCATTTTACTTGGACACAGGTTTACAGATTTCTCTGACAGTATCTCATACCATTTCCATATAAAATATACAGCTGTCAATTTCAGTGTTAGCATGTAAATATATGAAAACATATTTCCAGATTATTCAGCATTCTGCCTCTTAGTTCAGAGACCTCCTGCTGGAAGGTAGGTAGGACTGGAAAGTAGCCCAATATATAAAATCCAGTTATTGCAAAATACAACACTTTTCGTACCTGAGCCTTATTGTTGCTGTTTGAGGAGCTGACACTCTGGCTAGCTTGCGGTTTGCTGCTGGGTTGTGAAGAGCTGGTGCAGGATTCCTGAGGACCTGTTCGACTATCACTTGTCTGCCGACAACTTGGCTGCTTTGACGTCTTGAAAGGAGTTCCGTCTGAGTCCTGAATGCACAGACGTTTAATGACTTTCTTCTACGGGAGACACGTGATGTGTCATGCAAGGAGACTTGACACCACTGGCTAGACAGTGGATCTCAGTACAAAACCCACATAAAACAGAGTTTGTATAATCTCAAACTTTAGTGAAGGGGGGTACAAGTCCCTCTTGGACACAAGGCTCAAATAGTCAGAACCTAATGTTCTAAAATAGTTTAACTCTGCATCATTTCATCCTACAATGACACAACCTACTGACCAGTCAACATTAGAAAAGAAAAAAAACCCTTCTAAAAACTAAAGCTGGCAAAACACTAGAGAAAGTCAACAAAATCACAAAAAAATGGCAGGTTCAGTCTGTTTAACTTATAAGTATAGCAGACTCCTGGATTTGAAGATACCCATGGGAGATCCATGGATTCCTGCCAAGTCTGTCCCACACCTCACATTCCCCCTCAACCCACTGGACCAAACACACAGTACTGTGCAAAGGTTTTTGGCAAGTGTGAAAAAATGCTGCAATAGGAAGAATGCATTGAAAAATTGAAGTGTTAGTTTATTTTTTGTCGATTAAAATGCAAAGTGAAAAATCTAAATCACATCAATATTTGGTTTGACTGCCTTTGCCTTCAAAACCGCATCAATTCTTCTAGTACTCCTGCATATAGTTGTATGCTCATATCCTTCAGTCTCAATGGTGGCCAAATCATCAATTCCAGGATTCCTTGTTCATTACACTGAACAAAGCTCTTAAAGATCCAAAGCGAAGACACTTCTATGATTGAAAGCATTCTTTGTAGCATTTTTTTTTTTTTTCCCCACATCTTCCTAAAACTGCACAATACCATAAAATGTATTTGTAGAGTTGGAAGACAGTGACTCCAGTGTATGGTCAGCTGAAAGCAATTCAATCTAAGCAAAAATTATCCATCTTTAGGATAGGGAGTATGGCTTTGGCGGATATAGAAAAGTTCGGCCTTGACTGATCTTATTAAATGACAGTAAAGCCACCAAACGTGTCAAACTTAGATCATAAATAAGTATTCTGAACTCACCACATCACTGGAACTGGAGAGGGTGGAAGAGGAGGAAGACAGAGGACCAGATGAATTGGACGAGTGTTTGCCAAGAGTTTCAGAGACTTTATTCTTTGCCTGTCCCAAGGCAGCATTTTGTCCAGACACATTATTATTACACTGATCCAAATGGTGAACATCTACTATCAAGGTGACATCATTCCCTAAAAGGGTTATAAAAAAAAAAAAAAAAAAAAAAACAAAACAAACACGCAATAAATGCCGTATAGATGTACCAGATAATCAATACTAATATTACATACATATATATACATACACACACACAACTGAACTATACATTTTATAAGTCCATGAATGCTCAAAGTATAATCTCCCATTAATCTCTCTGCAACAGTTACATAAAGGTTTTCTATATGAATTTACATACTTACCATTGTAAAGCGGCTCAGATCTATTCTGCTGCCCCCATTTTGCAGATATCCATTCTCTGTAGGCAACTACTTCTTCTGTGACTCGAATAATACGTCCCAAAATGCTGAAAAACCATGCACAGGTTTGGTTCCAACTTGAATGTGGTCTTTATGCCATAAGGATAGTACATCCTACACTGCACTTTGCTGCATTCTTATGCCAATACATTTCTGTAGCAACTAGAGGCTTACAATCATTGACCTCAGCAGACTTTCTACAGAGCGACTAGCTGCTGTAGTTATAGCAGGTCATTGCTGCTGCTAAGTCCATGGGGAACCGCCATAAGAAAATAAACTGGAAAAGCAGGAGACTTATCCAGAAATTACTGAATTTATTTTCACATGTATCTTGCATTCAGATTTATTTATTTTTTTTTCCACACATATGGACAAAGACTGCAATATACTTGAGCTAACGTACACAGAACCTGCAACCCTATGCAATACGCTAACCCAACATTTCACATTTTTGCTTTTCACACATTGTACTACATCGCTATGAGTCTATATTCACTTCCTACATACCCACTATAGTTGCCAGCAGCCAGGATGTGAAATATCCTGCTGGGCCCTAAGACCCTGGTGTTCCATTCCAGCAGGCAGCAACATCATTGGGTAATGTCAACCCTGAGTGAACACAATCATTTCTCTCCAAAACTCAGGAAACAGTTATTAGCACTGTCAGTCACACTGCCAGTCATGGGACCCTTTCTCTGTGCCGCTAACCTGGTTGCTCAGGTGGCATGTCAGCATCTTGCCATGCAGCACTCTTACCATCAGATGGAGACTTACCTTTCACTTTCATTGTTTGGATAGTACTTTGCTATTGGTGACACTGCATGGCTTAAGACGACATATGCATAATCAAAGGCTTGTTTCACCTGCATGGCCCCGTATGAACTCCTTCCCACATCATTGCCTTGGAGAAAAAAAAAAAAAAAAAAAAAGTTACTTTTAGCAGAGGAGCAAACACAGTGTATTAAAAAGAGCTGTTTCATACTTACCAGGTTGCAAAGGATCTTCAATGTACAGCATTGATGGTCTATATCCATCCAACATGCTTTTTTGTACCTCATCCTTGGCAACATATGAGCCACCATCTTTTATTCGGATTCCAGTTTTTAAATAGTTAAAATGCCTTCCATAAAGTTCAAAGAACTCTATCAGCAAAACCCCATAGTTGGCATTTGGACTGCAGGCGTCTTCCCGTGGGTGCAGCTGAAGTTATAAGGGGGGAAAAAAGAGAAGTGTAAAGGCTGAAACATAAAAGGTTATGTTCATACCGTAGTTAAAGGGGATACACAGCAGCTTAAAAAGTATATAGACATAAATAAATGTTACACTCTAATGTAAAGCAATTATTAAAATGTTCACTGTCTCCAAGATGTGCTACTTCCCTGATATTTGGTCACATGTCCTGCTCTTGCTGTATTTTACCAAATCAGCAATTTTCATATTCAGTCAAGTGCGGATTTCCCAGCATTCCAGCCCTCTCTCTAAAGCGCCGCTAGAGCGAAACATCACATGCCCCCCCCCCCCTCAAAGAAACAAATGTTTATGGGATAGAGTCTATATTGAGAAACAGGCAAGGGAAGCTCTTGATTTTAACATTAGATCGTCGCACCCAGAAAACAAGTTAACACAGGCACCAAAGTTAAACTGGATGAATTTTTTTTTTTTTTTTTGTATCATCTTTGGAAAAACTATGAAGTCAGAAGATGCCTTAAAAAGCACATGCGCTTGGGTTTGGGCAGAGCCAACAGTGCATGCTTCATCGGCCATCTGGGTTCTCCTTAGAACTACATGAGCGTACTGCAGCGCAGTACGATCTTCGAGGAAGAAAACCAAGATGGCCGACAGCACGCACTGTCGGCTCTGCCTGAACCCTAAGTGGCAGAGCTGATAGCGCATGCGCAAGATTGTGAACTCGCTGAAGACTGATGCTGCTGCAGAAGAGGAGGCAGAACAAGGGAACTCATCATCGGGGAAGGGGGGGGGGGGTGAATACAACAGCCAGGAGGAGGGAACGAAAACACTGAAGGCTATGATGCTGAGGTGCTTGGAGCACAGGGGTGTGACGTGATCTTCATTTGCTATCTGAAAAAACAAATTTTACACAAAAACCGACGCCTGAAAAACAAAGGTAGGACTAGAATAGCCTTTATAAAGGCTATTCCAACATAGGGTTAGTGAAAAATGGGTTTTAGGAATGCTAGACTCCCTTTAATGTATTCATTCATTTCTCTGACTCATGTAGGCTTAGAAATCCAGTGACTTATCAGTTATTGAGAGATCACCCACTGGACTCAATGACTTCCGCTGCATTTTAATAAATGCTGTCCCACAATTTATACATCAATAAACTCAGCCTCTTCTGGTCTACAGCAATCTCCTGTGGAGATGACATTTATATGACAGGTTTACTTTAACGTTTATTTCAAGAACCTAAAAGTCAAAGATATCCTTGGAAAATGTAATACATTTCCTATTATCTGTTTTTTCAGTACTTAATGTTACAGGCTTGTCACAGTATGTGGGACTCTAAATTTCAAGAAGTGACAATACATCAAAGTAATAAGTCATCAAATGTCCATGCATATATTAAATCATCTCTGGGGATCCATTAACAGGTAAAAAGTTATTTTAAATCTAGTAAATTTTTAAGACCTTCAACTTTCCTCAGGAACAGTTTCTTTAGCCCAAAGGCTATGAACTGATGACCACATTTGGAGTGCCAAAGAGATCCCGGAAAGCTACTGCCACAAGGCAAAAGGTACAACAAACTGGCGGTTTATGGATTTATAGGTGAACACCTGCAGACTCACCTGCAGAAAACTGACAGCCATCAGAAAGAGACTGTAGGAGCCTATGCCGCCAGTAAATACTTCATTAAGGTCTCTCTGTAACAAAAACTGCTTTAAAACCAGCACTAGATATGGAAGAACTGGGTATTTCTGTAAGAGAAAAAAAAAAAAATATATAAAAAAACATATATCTATATATATCCCACACACACACACACACACACACACACACACACACACGCGAGGCCAAAAGTTTGGACACCTTCTCATTCCAAGAGTTTTTTGTATTTTCATGACTATAAAAAGTGTAGATTCACACTGAAGGCATCAAAACCATGAATTAACACATGTGGAATTATATACTTAAAGTGTGAAAACTGAAAATATGTCTTATATTCTAGGTTCTTCAAAGTAGCCACCTTTTGCTTTGATTACTGCTTTGCACACGCTTGGCATTCTTTTGATGAGCTTCAAGAGGTAGTCACCTGAAATGGTTTTCACTTCACAGGTGTGCCCTGTCAGGTTTAATAAGTGGGGTTTCTTGCTTTATAAATGGGGTTGGGACCATCAGTTGTGTTGTTCAGAAGTCAGGTGGATACACAGCTGATAGTCCTACTGAATGGAGTGTTAGAATTTGTATTATGGCAAGAAAAAAGCAGCTAAGTAAAGAAGAACAAGTGGCCATCATTACTTTAAGAAATGAAGGAAAGTCAGTCCGAAAAATTGGGAAAACTTTGAAAGTGTCCCCAAGTGCAGTGGCCAAAACCCATCAAGCGCTACAAAGAAACTGGCTCACATGAGGACCGCCCCAGGAAAGGAAGACCAAGAGTCACCTCTGCTGCGGAGGATAAGTTCATCCGAGTCACCAGCCTCAGAAATCGCAGGTTAACAGCAGCTCAGATTAGAGACCAGGTCAATGCCACATAGAGTTCTAGCAGCAGACACATCTCTACAACAACTGTTAAGAGGAGACTGTGTGCAGCAGGCCTTCATGGTAAAATAGCTGCTAGGAAACCACTGCTAAGGACAGGCAACAAGCAGAAGAGACTTGTTTGGGCTAAAGAACACAAGGAATGGACATTAGACCTGTGGAAATCTGTGCTTTGGTCTGCTGAGTCCAAATTTGAGATCTTTGGTTCCAACCACCGTGTCTTTGTGCGACACAGAAAAGGTGAACAAATGGACTCTACATGCCTGGTTCCCACCGTGAAGCATGGAGGAGGGGGTGTGATGGTGTGGGGGTGCTTTGCTGGTGACGCTGTTGGGGATTTATTCAAAATTGAAGGAATACTGAACCAGCATGGTTACCACAGCATCTTGCAGCGGCATGCTATTCCATCCGGTTTGCATTTAGTTGGACCATCATTTATTTTTCAAACAGGACAATGACCCCAAACACACCTCCAGACTGTGTAAGGGCTATCTGACCAAGAAGGAGAGTGATGGGGTGCTACGCCAGATGACATGGCCTCCACAGTCACCAGACCTGAACCCAATCGAGATGGTTTGGGGTGAGCTGGACCGCAGAGTGAAGGTAAAAGGGCCAACAAGTGCTAAGCATCTCTGGGAACTCCTTCAAGACTGTTGGAAGACCATTTCAGGTGACTACCTCTTGAAGCTCATCAAGAGAATGCCAAGAGTGTGCAAAGCAGTAATCCAAGCAAAAGGTGGCTACTTTGAAGAACCTAGAATATAAGACATATTTTCAGTTGTTTCACACTTTTTTGTTAAGTATATAATTCCACATGTGTTAATTCATAGTTTTGATGCCTTCAGTGTGAATCTACAATTTTAATAGTCATGAAAATACAGAAAACTCTTGGAATGAGAAGGTGTGTAAAAACTTTTGGTCTGTACTGTATATTAGTAAAAACTGTCACGTCATAATTTACACAAAAGCAGTTTATAACACTCTGTATAACTAAACAGAATCTAACTGCACAGAAATCTAAATATGTAAAAGTTAGATTTCCACACAGATTTATACCTAGCCTATTGGGCAGATCTGTTAAATTAGTAGATGAAAGTGCTGCAAGCCGACTTTTTTGTCTGATTCCAGCATGCCTGCTATTAACCCCAATTGATATATTTCTTTGGTTGCAAGCCCTTTAAGCTTTGCCCATTTGGGAATAACCCTGTGTTCTCTAAGGTTTTATGAACATGCAGAATATTTTGCAGACAAACAGAAAGATAGATTTCACTTGCATCTACTTTAAAGCAGGGAAGTCACTTTAGTTACTTCCCTGCAGACACCCATGATATCTACACTGTCTAAAACATACTTAGTTTTGGGTGGGTCAAAAAAAGATCTCTTGATTAGGTCTAAAAAAATATTGGGCAGCTGATGCACATCTAACAAGAAGCATAGCCCTGGGTTGCTTGTCTGCCCATACTAACTATAAGGCCATACTATATTATAATAAAAAAAATAACAGGTATTTGAATGACTGTCCCACAATATTACATACCACCATCTCGCTGGCTTCAGATGTTTCCCCGGGAGTTTCAGGAGCCACATCCACATTGTGACAACTCCCATGCTAAGCAAAAATATGCACAATAAAGAGGTTTCTAACCTTGATAAAATCCCTGATGAGTTGGGCTGCTTTCACCCCATTCTGCACATTAAAACTTATGTCAACTTTGACTTCCGTATATGAATCTGTTAGTTTAATGATCGGCACCTAAAACAAAAAAACAAAAACAGATTAATATAATTCTTAATATTCTGAAAGCCCCCCAAAAAAAACTAAAAAAATGTAATCATATTAAAGAATGGAGAGAACAGTCTATGCATATCCAAGGCCATGTCACAAAGACGTAAGGATTGTACCCCAATTAGGGATGGGCAATTTTAATCTAAATAAAAAAGCACGATGAATCTGGCATTGTACCTCAATTATGATTAAAAGGGGCATGACCTTAATCACCATTAAAGTATGACTATATGCTTCATGAGGTTTGCCTGGCGGTTTCGTTCGGACCAAACACATCCAAACGGAAACTGCTCTTCAAGCCCTAGAGTAAAAGTGCTGGCCCAGGGGAGGTGATCAAACATACACTCTCCTCTCCTGGGCTCCGGCATAACTCCCTGTTCTCTTCAGGCCTTTTGACTGGCATCAGGGACCCGTGAGGATTGTGATTGGGCCTCTGCGATTACATGACATCGGGACGCACAGTCGCAAGGCCTCAGCGGTCAGTGACGTCAGTCAAAAGATCCCAACAGTTAACTGCGCCAGAGCTCAGGAGAAAAAAAGAGTAACACTTTTTTTTTTTTAGTTTCCTAACATCCCCTGGTCCTCCCTTAACGTTAGTTATCCGGGTTGACCAGGGTGTGGGAAGGGTGCTGTATACAGAGGCTTATCAGTGTGTACTTTAGGCTACCAGGTATACAACAGCAATATACCGACTTTCAAATAATGAAATGACTGTTGATTGTTCCCCAATCTACATAAAGTAGAATAATCTGAAAAAAAAAAAAAAAAAAAAGAAAAACTAAATGTTAGCCTACTGTGCCCCCTCCAGTGGATACTGCAATAATTCAGGATTCCCACATGATAATCAGACATTTTTAATAAAAACCTGATCCAAAGAAAATTTTTCTGAAGAAACATTGCCTTTCACACAGAGAAGAAAGGAAAAATTAACTCACTGTGGCTTTGTCCAGTACTTTGACAGAGTTTTCATCGGCCACCTTGTGTTTTCGTAATGCCTCCTCAAGAGTCCAAAGTGGTAAATTTTCCCATTTCCCAAAAACCACAAGATCAATGTCGCTACAAGACAAAGATAACATAATTAAATCAGAACAGGGCACACATTTTTAGAAGTATAAAATGTTGTGTCAAGGAAATATTCATATGTCTTTGGAAAATGCACCTTGGCCTCACACGAATATACCTAAGGGCATCTAATAGTTTTCTTGATATGGGCCTTGTGCCATGCCACTCACAATACACATGAACATCTTCATAACGTCCACATCAGAGTCATGCATTCAGCCTCAAACAATACCATATATGAACTACAGTACCCATGTTCGTGAGCAAAAAACATGAATTGCAGATTCGGAAATTTCAAGTAACCATGAAAATACAGCTTAGATATTGGTATTACATTAAAGTCCCAAAACTTCACTTTCAATTGAGACCTGGCTCAATATTGTAGATACAATAGTACACATTTGAAGTCAGGGCAGCATAAAAAGTTTCACTTCCTGGTTCTGTGCCTGCGAGGGAAGAAACTAAGTCACCAAAATCATAAGCAGTTATTGTCATTGACCCCTATACAACAATCACCAACCCTGGAGTGCGGAGTACAGGACCTTTTTCTCGGTTATCATCGATCTTACCAATCAGGCAGTCTATAGAGAAACCGTGAAGGGAAGGAGGGTGTGAGGTGGTGAGTGGTTGCATATGTAATCACCCACTGCATTGAATCAGGACACTTGTTGACTGGCTGGAAAATGCATCTCGGATTCTGCTTGGATCAGGCCTTTAGCCATGAAGACATTTTTTTCCCCATTTGTAGTTAATTATATACTGAAATTCCATAATGAAAGGGTTAATAAAAGCAATTACTCCAATGATCTCTTTTGTTCTGAACCTTGAATCTGGGTACATTGGCTACACCTATGAAGGTGATAAGAAGGAGATATCCGAGACATAAAAGTTCATTTAGCCTATAATTTTCTCATGGACACAGACAAATAAAAAAAAAAAAAAAAAAAAAAAACTTATTCAAAGATGACGCTTAAGATTTGCTTAAAAAGGGAAACGGACAAGTTTTTTTTCACCCTAACCTGGTTCCAATGTGTGCATTTAGCGTAATGACTGCATAACTAGATGATTCTGTATCCCACCCCTATTAAACTTGCATATGCCAACCTGAGGCTTTAACCCCTCTGACATCTGCTGTAATAGTACATGAATGCAGGGTCTTTAAATATGGCGGCCACTCTGAAGCATAGTACATCAGAAGAACCAGATGGTACATCTTGTCTTGCAAAAGTTAAGCCCTCATACAAGGAAAAAAAAAAATCCCTTACCTGGTAGGCAAATAAAGTCCCGTTTTGAAACTCCCAAATATCTGAACCTAAAACAAATAGAAAAAAAAAAAAAAAAAATCTTAAGCTGGATTTCTAGTGCGAGAGTTCCAATATACTCGTCTGTCTGGTTCATTGCTGGTATAGAAGGGAAATTTCAGTTCGTTGACTGAAAAATATTGCATCTAGCAGAAAGATGAAGTACGCTTACATTTGGTTGGACATTATTTAATTTGACTTTCTGGTTGGGTCAAGGACAGCTATAAATGTCCCACATCACAAGTATGTTTAAAGAGGACAGGAGGGAGTAAATCCTGGCCTTCTCTTATCCTGAATTATGTGGGAAAATCAACAACTGACGGTTATCTGAAGCACATTGACTAATATTGTTGAACTGTAAAAGGTCATCTGTGACCTTGACAGATCCAAAAGCAGGAGTATATAAATCTCAAAATATCTTAATGAAAAGTAATTATGAAGTCAGAATCACTATCCCACAGGTCCTTCAAATCTTACTAATCATAATGTGGCGGGAGCCGCATTTACCCAGGCCAGCCCGCTGCCCCGCAGACTGGCAAGAGATCCTTAACAGCCCGGTCCTGGTCCGGTGGTTGGGGACCCTGCTATACAGTACTGATTCTTGCTGTGCCCCTAAACAATATGGTGGTTTTATTTTTTAAAATCTGTCCAAATCAAAAGATATTGCTCCTGGAAGGTTATATGTGAACTAGTGCTGATGTGGGCGGGAACCTTTTCTATTTTCTCAGAAAAAAAAAATCAAAAGGTTCCCGCCCACACAGAGAATCTGTACTAGTTCATATATAACCTTCCAGGGGCAATATCTTTTTAATGATTGGACAGATTTAAAAAAAAAAAAAAAAAAAAAAAAAGCCACCATATTGTTCAGGGCACAGCGAGAATCAGGTGATGTAATAGCATCTAGCGTTTTGTACTTGGTGACCGGTCAACTTTAAAAAATACAATATAATAGATATAACAAAAGTCGACTTGTATTCTTAGGCTCCAGCAACTTATAACTTTACTGTTACCAGCTGTAATAGTTCAAGACCCTTAGTAGCAAATTTGTAATTTTCTAAATTTTTTTATTTTGGATATAAAAAAAAAAAAAAAAAAAACCTACACCACACAGCGTCCGTTAGATGGAATATGCATTGAGGCTCCAGAGCAGATGCTATAGTCAATGCCTCACCCATTTTTATCTATCTCCAAAACAGACAACTATCTTTGACTCAAAAGACTCCATTTTGACAGCAACAGGTTTTATCTGGCACCATGACTGCCATTAACTTTTCCACTCAATGGCACTAAACGGCAACAACAGATTACAAGAGATTTCTCCAATAATTAATATCGGCTTAATTTACTTCCACATTGATGAACAAAACTCTAGAATGACCCAGGTTCAGTTTAGTAGAAGCGCGGTGGTTTAGTTGCCTTGGCCTAGACTATTACTCACATCTGCACTTGGCCACAGCTCTTTAATCACATTTTCTATTCGATTAACAACCTCCATTCTCATCTTCTCTTCTTCTGGCCGTGGGGACATATACTTGTAGAAGTCGAGAATCTCTTCATGAAGTCTACAAAAAAAAAAAAAAAAAAAAATACTTTTCCTCATTCTTTATATCATTCACATAACACCAAATACAGTATTGGAACTACTGTATGCTTTCCCTCAGCTATAACAGCATACAAAGATACTTGAACGTTTCCACATTTCTGATATACACTTAACAGCGAAACCCAAAAGCCCACAAAAGTGTGTAGAGTGAAACTATGAGAGTGGTACCTCTGTAAGGTATTAAATTCAGACATAGCCCTAAGGACTACACACACAGTAATTTAGTCAGGTTCTAGCTTGTTTCATCTCTCAAACATGGCAACTGACTGCAAATGAAGATACTTTTTTTCTTATGAAGCTGGACATCTACTGAAGCCCCTCCCCTCGAGGCAAATCTTAATGTTCCTCATTGAGACAAGTCTTCCTCATTTGTATCTTCAAGACAAGACTAACATTGCACAGAATGCAACACCAATTCCCAGCTTCCTCCTCCGCCCTCCATAGAGTTCTATGTGAGCTGGATACGGACTCGTAAATACAGTTGGGAGGTGGTAAGCAGCCTAATAAGTGGCAAAGGAAACGGATTTCTTTAATAAGATATATCACCCAGTTTCTCATATACATGTGTACTATTCATTTCTGAAAAGTTGTTTCTATAATAGGGAGATATACTTTTGGCATGTGCCCAATCCACGGACCCATTCACTTCATCTAGTGAGCCCAGCCACAGTGATAGGATCTGTCCTGAGTTTTGCCCCTCGCTCACTGCTGCATACACAGATTATTGACCGCAGCAGCATGGTACCCGATAATGCAAATGGAAAGAACAGGTGACCACAAATAAATACCATAAAGTAGGGTTGTGCAATTGTGACCCAAATCAAAAATCACAATTAATTGGGCATTTCACCTCAACAACAATTAATGGTGATTATTTAGGTCATGACCCTATTACAGCATGTGTATGTTGGGCAAACCTCACAAGACTGAACTAAAACTGCTTATAGTCTGTGGTCTGAAGAAACCCCAGAGTGTATAACGAGTGGAGGCCCAGGGAGGGTGATCAAACAAGCCGTGTAATGCCTCCTGGGCTCTGGCGCGGCTCCTGTGTTTGGCGCTTCAGAATGACGTCAGACCGCTGAGGCCTGTGATTGGGTCTCAGCGGTCACATGTGTTACACAGCATTGTGACACTTGCGTCTGAGTCATGATGCCAATTGACATCAGTCAGAAGCGCAGGAGAGATCAGAAACTGTTCAATCACCTCCCCTGGACTTCCACTCATCATACTCTGTAGTATCCCTCAAAGTATAATAGTTACGATTGGGACTTGTTTGGCAGAACCTTGCAAATATTGTAATAACCGACGAACACAATCATGCCAGTTATCCTTGTTGACGTTCGGTTACGATCAATGGCCCAGCCCTACCATAAAGTTTTTTTCTTTGACCAGCTCTATACACTAAGTGTTTTGTCAAAACACACAGGCATTCTATAACTTGAGGTAGGAATGCTTGCTGTAAAGAGCCAACTCAAATATCCAATTGACATGTAAAGTCTGCCACTACCAAAATCACTTCTATAGCACTTACATGCTGTTGTAGGGCTGGTGGGTGACAGTGACCATACCTTCTTTACATCAAGGTGTAATTTTGCTGCTAAGAAATGTGACTTACTAATTTGCGATTGAGCTGTTCAGAGTACCTGGGGCATGGTCACACCAGCCAGAACATGTTTTTGTTAGTGGTTGCACCCAGTGCCAACTCTAAAGACTAACAGGTCCCAATGTGCAGCGCCATCAGGCAAATATAGGGTGCTCCAGCAGACATCAACCTGGATGCTACAAGCTGCTCGTCTGCATATGGATTAAACTTAAATTTATGCACTGACAAAAAAAAAAAAAAAAAAAAAAAATTACTGCAGACAATGGGGAACATTTTACAGTGCAAGTGAAGAATAATGTGCAAGAATTACTCCTCACATTTTACTGTACAATTTGCAGCTGCTGGATCTGGCAGTGTTAATGTAGTCCTAACAGATTATTACAATCTGTGTGCATGGGCTCCACGTAAGAGTGTAGAAAGAACTTGTCAAAACATTAGTAATGTAAACTGGCTGCTCACAGAAATACCAGCAGTCTGAGTCACTGATCCAGATATAGGATTCACAGCAGTTTCCTTTTTGCAGAAAATCGAGAAAGCAGTTCCAGATTGAGCTCAGAGCTGTAAGGTTATGTTCCCACATGACTCAAAATTTGAGAAGAATTTTTGAGCAGATGATGATCTGCATCACTGTATAGCAGGAAAGTGGACGTCATTTTGAGGCTGAGGTCCCAC
The DNA here is from genome assembly GCA_947044405.1 of Leptodactylus fallax. Classification (NCBI taxonomy): domain Eukaryota; kingdom Metazoa; phylum Chordata; class Amphibia; order Anura; family Leptodactylidae; genus Leptodactylus; species Leptodactylus fallax. Next base: position 4,952,380 of record CAMRHE010000100.1, read on the forward strand.
ATGGCAGAAATGCAGCTTTTGCTGCAGTTTTTTGAGCCAAAGCCAAGAATGGCTGCAAAAAGAATGAGAAATATATAGGAAACGCTTATACTTCTACCTTATGCTCAATCCAGTCCTGGCTTAAGAGGGAAAAAAAAAAAAAAAAAAAAAAAAACCCAAACCCCACACTCCACAAACAGCAAAATCTGCAACAAAAGAAAGTTGCGTTTCAGCAACGTGGGGCTTTAGCTTAAGACCGGTGACCCATGTAGTATAAATGATGTGGTAAAAACCGCTGCATTTTACAGTACCCGCAAAGTGTATGGGATAATTCTAATCCCACCCACACACTGCAGTAAAAAAAAAAAAAAAAAAAAAAAAAAAAAAAATCCATTGTGGAAATGCTGCGATTTCAAAAAAGTTTTTTTTGCAAATCGTAGCGTTTTTTGTATAAATGTAATAGACACAAATTGTGTACTGAGAAAAACTGCAGACTTTGTGAAAAGCGCTGCAGAGAAGACCACAATGCGTTTCCACCAGTTTTTCTGCTTTCTGACTGCAGCTCGCTACTTGGGACCTCAGCCTAAGAGGAGTTTTCCAGGACTTCCATACTGATGATGTATCCTTAGGATAGGCCATCAATATTTTATCACATAGCTAGGTGAAGAGACCACTAGGTGAATTCCTGGACCGTGTACATTTACCAACAGTTCTTCCATTCACCAGAATGGGAAAGCTGCTGGTATGGGCCACTATTACTTCCATGAGCCAACTCAGCCACAGAATCAGCACAGAGAAGCATGCTTATTCCTGATGGGCATCCCACTGGTTTTTTATAGCTGCTAATATGGACATCAAAGGCAAGGGTTGTCAGTCAGTCTGGAGCACCTGTGCTTCCCAGGGTGCCCATGACATCCCTAACTAGACTGCTGCACCACCAGGTATGCCATCAGGTTCAACTTTTTATTTTCTAAAATGGACTATCACATGGCAAAAGCATGCCTTCCTGCTTCACAATAGTATGTCGCTGCAAGTACCTAATTAGCTTTCAGCGCCATAGTATTATAGCATGGCTTGTGAGCGTCCTCCTCTATGCCCTGACCATCAGTCACGGACCAGTACGAGACTAAAGGTAGAGATCACTGATGCGATATTGCTGCCATTTGTTATGGAGCACTGTGATGGGCTGCTATCCCAGACAGCTCCAAAATGCTAGCCAACTGCGAGAGTTCTGCCTCTCTCGCCGCTATTAGTCAGTTTTCATTGGTGATGTCAGATGCTGACTTTTGCATAAAATTAGTTAGGCTTAGTGGTAGGAAATTCTCGCTGTAGGTACGTTTAGTGTTGGGAAGACCACAATAAAAAAAAAAAAATAAATATAAAAAAAAAAAAAAAAAAAAATAGCCCAGTGCTCCTTTACTGCCAGAGAGGCGTATGCATTCCTCGCCTCAGAGATTCTTCAGATGGTGCCACTTTATTAGTCATCCTTCTTGCCCAGTGATGGAGGGAGCCCATAAGAGACTCCCTAGACTGAAGCCAAACCCCCAAAAGGAGCAATGTGACCACAATAGAAAGCCCAGAAAGAAGTGGCCCCATTTGGACTCTAATGGCAGACACTTATGTGCCCCAGATCCCAGAGTACACACGCAGCCCAGACCACGATTTTATAAAATATTTTTTCACTGATGACCTCAGACCTTATGGTGATGCAGACCAAGCAGTCTATTAGAGACAACTGGAGCATTGACATATACTACACCCATTATACTATTACCACAATGTCCAGGATGCATTGAGGCCATACTACAGTTTCTACATTATTCAGATAATGAACTGTGTCCATCCCGAGATTACCCTAGTTTTTACCCAAGCATACAACCCCGAGAAGTGAATTTCTATTGATAATGCGCTGGTACATTTTAAAAGGGTGGCTTTAATTCCACCAATACCTGCCAAGCAAGAGTGTATCAGGATATACATACAAGTTTAGGCTATATGGAGGGAAGGACACCAGAATTTAGCTCCCACAAAACGGCCACCCTAACACACTGCTTGGACACTCGGAAGGGGTGGAAGCAAGGCTCAATGTACCAGCAATGTTTTGTGTATCAAGTACAAGAGAGGTCTTTTTATTGACGACAATACTTGACCAACCCAGCACCCACGTACCACTAGTACAGAGACCCCCCCTCACCCAAACCAGACTGCATCCTGGACTACAATAGGTAATGGGGGTGGGGTGGACTTGTCAGGTCATGTCCTAAAGCCCTGAAGAGCCTTGCAGGAAGAGTGTGAGGTATAAGAAACTGGCTGTGGACATCATACTGACCACACTGTACAATGTGGACATACTACATTGATGTGCAGAGGGTAACTTTCCTGGAGTTTCAAGAGGTGGTCTTCAAGAATCTACATTTTAAAGGAAATAAGGGGAACCCAGTACTTCGGGAAGCAAGGCCACACACATCGTACCAAGATGACATATTCCAGGAGAAGTTCCCCAAACTGGCAAAAGGGAAAGAGTCAAAAGAGGTGCAGAGATAAGTTAGGGCACTATAAATCAAGGCGGCACGTGTCTTGAAAAACCAGGGCTCTGTATGAAAGACTATTTTCATATGCGTCTTACAATCCTTGATATTTAAATTGACCCCTTAGGCACTCCGCACTGCTTATCCCCCTGCTGCATGCAGCTTTTTCCTTTTCCCTACTGAGCCCTGCCCTGTGCCCAGACACCACACAATAGCCATATGTATGGCATTACCATACCCAGGAGAACCTGCATTAAAATTTATGGGGTTGGTCTCCACTGGCACATTCTGGGCACTGAAATGCCATATACAATTAGAAAATTGCAATTCTCACTCTGCTACACATTACCTTTTGAAAACACCAGTGAGGTCAAAATGCTCACTACTCCATTAGATAAAAACCTTAAGGAGTGAAGTTTCCAAAATGGTCACTTTTGGTGGGTTTCTACTGGTACCTCTGGGGCTCTACAAATGCAACATGGTACCTGAAAACTATTCCAGTAAAACTGAAATTGCAAATGACAAGTGCTCCTTCACTTTTGAGCCCTCATCTGTGCCCAAAGAGTGAAACGGGTGCATTGCTGCACTCGAGAAATTGTGTAACAGGATGGGGTACTTTATTCCCTGGAAAGAGAGAAGAAGCCAAAGGAAAAAAAATTGTCATTTCAGTCAAATTCAAACAAGCTCAGGGAAAAGCATGTAGTCAAATCACCCACAGATGAATTCCTTAATCCCTCCGGCAGGAAGGGGTTAAGGGGCCTAGTTTCCAAAATGGGGTCATTTTTGCTGGGTTTTACATTGTTGTATCTCAGGGTCTCTGCAAACGAAACATGGTGTCTAAGAACTGTCCTAATAAAATCACTGCACCAAAATCCATAACGAGCGCTCATTTCTAAGGCCTGTGTGAGTCAAGTTGTGCAAGAGGGCCACATATGGGATATTTCTACAAACTGCAGAATCAGGGCAATAAATAGTGTTTTGTTTTGCTGTTAACCCTGTCGTTACAGGAAACTGGTTTGAAATGGAAAATGTGGGTAAAAGAATAAGTGACATTTGGAAATTTCACCTCCATTTTACATTAATTCCTGTGGAACACCTAAAGGGTTAAAGTTCCTATAAGCAGTTTTGAATAATTTGAGCAGTATAATTTCTAAATTGAGGTCATTTTGTGTGGGGGGGGGGGGGAATTCTATTTACACACCCTTCAAAATCACTTCACAAAACTGAATAGGTCCCTAGAAAACACTAATCAGCCTAAAATCCAGAAAAGTAAGAAGACTTGAAAAAATTATGTCAATATAAAGTGGGCATGTGGTAAATAATTATTAAACAATTGTTTGCGATATGACTGTTTACCATAAAAACTTTCCAAATTGATAATTATGAAGTTTTCAGTAAATTGTCCCTTTTTTAAGCAAATGACCAAGATTTACCACCAACAAAGTACTATTCTAACAAGAAAGAGGTCAGAAAAATGGGGTCCGAGCATTAAAGCCTAAACTACCCTGCACCCTTAAGGGGTTAAGTCCAAGTGTCACAGCGGAAAGCAGCATGGCCCAAAATGTAATGATGCGAACTCTAACAATGCACCCTTGAACACACAAAATTCTAGACAAAAAGTGTCATTGCCAAGTTTGTTCTAGGAAATGTTGGGGTGTCACAGCCAGGACTGGGCTTTCAGGATATAACAAACTAACAGATTCTGTAATGTCCCGAACAGACAGAACAGGAGCTGCAGAGGTGATCTCATAGCAAACAACCCCAGACCAGGTGTCAGTGTATGGCTTCACAGTGCTATAGTAAAATCTGTTTCCCCATGCTTCTCTATGAAGGTGGGATGGGGGAGTTATGAGTGACCTGAACATGACGGCTAGTAATTTTACCATGACTCAAGCTTAAAGGGAGTCTATCATTGGGAAACATGTTTTTAACTGAAGCAATGTTGGAATAGCCTTTAGAAAGACTATTCTTCTCCTACCTTACTTTTCTTCTCCTCGCTGCTGTTTGTCCAAAAAAAAAAAAACACAAAAAACATTTTATTCTCATATGTAAATTATACTCCGGGGGCGTTCCACCAGTGCACCGAGCACTCCACCTGCCTCCAGCGCTGCTTTTTCATGCCCCTGCATCATCTGTTCATCTTGCATCTGCTTTGTCGGCCATTTTTCTGAAGCACGCTGGTGTAAGAAGCTAAACAAAAATGGCCTCTAGAGCCACTTTGAGTTCAGGCAGATCCGACGGAGCATGCTCTGTCGGCCATTTTTGTTTAGTTGCTTACACCAGTGTACTTCAGAAAAATGGCCGACTGAGAAAGCAGATGCAAGATGAACAGAAAAAGATGAGGGGGCGTGAAAAATCAGCGCTGAAGGCCGGTTGCGGCGATGATGCGGAGTGCTCAGAGCACTGGGGGTACGCCCCCAGTGCTCCCTGAGCATAATTTACATATGAGAATAAAATGTTTTTTTGGACAAACGGCGAAGAGGAGAAGAAAAGTAAAGACAGGAGTAGAATGGCCTTTATAAAGGCTATTCCAACATTGCTTCAGTTAAAAACACGTTTCCCCAATGATAGACTCCCTTTAACCCTTTCCGCTGCAGGAATTTTTCGGTTTTCGTTTTTGACCCCCCTACCCCCCCCCTTCCAAACCCCATAACTATTTTATTTTTCCCATATGTGGTCTTAATGTTTGCAGGACAAGTTTTTCTTCATGACACTACCATTAGTTATTCCGCACAATGCACAACATGGAAAAAACAGCTGTTTGGCACTTGATTTTTTTTTCCCGCTACAGCGTTTACCGTACGAGAAGAATTTTTTTTTATAGATTTGTAGACTGGGCATTTTTAGACACAGAGATACCTAATGTACGCGTTTCACAGTATTTAAGTACTTTTATGCGTTCTAGGGAAAGAGGGGGCGATTTGAACTTTTTTTTTTATATACATTTACTTTTTTTTTTTTTGCATTTATTAGACCCCCTAGGGGTCTGATCACTAATGCAATGCATTACAGTGTTAATGCACTGCAAAAAAAACAGCATTTCTATTGCAGGCTACATAGAGCAGCCCACGCACCGCCAGTAAAATGGCGCCTTGGTCAGGTTTAACTGAGGTGCCAGAGGGGTTAGTGCCCACAATCAATGTGGGCACTGATCATGGGTATTAGCACCAGGTCTCTGCTGTATAAAACAGCAGAGACCTGGCAGCTATGGTGGCTGCACGACTTTCAAGCAGCCGCCATTTTTAAACAGCCGCCATACTATTATGGCGGATGTCAGGAAAGGTTTAAAGAGGTTTCCACGCTGTTTAATTAGGCCGATTTGTGTGGAGAGGTTTAATGCAAAACAACTTTCGGACAACTTTTGATTTTCTAGCAGTATTTTGAGTCAAATACATTTAGTAATATACTTTAACAGATTTTTTTTTCTCCTTTTGTGAAATCCTGCAACTCTTATTCCTCTTGCTTCTGTATTAAGAGCTGTTCCTGCCTCTCAGTGAGTAACTGTATGAAGTACAGGTTTGGGGTACAGAGCTGTGTAAGACGTTGTGTCATCTATATTTCCAGAGATATCACTGGTTGAAAAGTCAGGATTTGGATATTTCATATATTATGCAGCTACATATAAATATCCAAATAAAGCTCATAGTATATGATATGAAAGAAGAGAATCTCATCTTTCATAAGAAATGTTTCTACATTTTATAATTCCCGAGATGCAACTGTTTGAAGTTCCCTCCCCTACATGTTACACAACCCCGTACTCCATACACAGTTACTTAGTGAGCGGCAGGATCAGCTCAACGTAGAAACAAGGGAAAGCGTAAAAGGATGCAGTATTTCACAGAACGGAGACAAAATGTTTAATATATTTTGTAATATACTATATTAAGAGGTTGTCCAGGCACATTTTTTATATTTTAAATATGCCGGGGAAGGTAGGGAAAAAAAAAAAAAAAAAAAAAAAAAAAAAAAAACACTCACCTGTCCCTGGTGTCCAGAGTCCTCCCAGTGCAGTCCGGTCCTTTTGCTCTGACGTCTTATCAAAGTTAATCTACTCACTGCCTGCAACGTCCCGGATCCCTACCATTGAAGCCGCTGATTGGCCTCAGCGGACACTTGACCAACGAGACCAATCAGCAGCCTCATGAAGAGACCCGGGATGTCACAGGTAGTGACACAGCATGCCATTCGCAGAGGCCGCTGATGGGCCTTAGCAGTCATGTGCGGCTGGGATTTCTACAGGAAGATAACAATGGACTGAGACCGGGCCATGCTGGGAGGTACTGGAGCACCGTGGAAAGGAGTATGATTCCCCCCCCCCCTTTTTTCTTCACTCCCCCTGGGTGATTGTCCATTTTTGCCTGGACAACCCCTTTAACGACACAAATACTGTCAGAAAATCAAAAGTTGTCCTAAAGTTTAGTTTTTTTTTTGTTTTTTTTTATATCAAATTTTATGTTAAAAAGTTATTTTCTGCCGACACATTCCCTTTAAAAAGATTTAAAAAAACGCACTTAGAATAGAATTCTAATTTAAAGTTGCCAATTAGCATATAGTGACAGTTTATATAGAAGTGAATTGTGACAATAGCTGTAGAAACAGGTCTTAAATGGGTTTCCAGTTAAAGCGTACCTCCATTTATAAATTAATAGTACAGGTGAATATCTGAAACTAATATATCTTAAAGAAATAAGTTTTCTTCTGCACTTTTCAAAAAGTGTTACTATGAAGGGGGGATGCTAGAAAAGACACTCAAATATTTGCTGCTGCTACACTTGGCTATTATGAGCTCTTAACACAACTAAGCTTGCAGATAACAGGCTACCAGTGCACAAAAGGAGGCAATAAAATCAATCAAATCAGCCAGCCTCCTACTCCCTCCTCCATAGAATTGTGTGCACAAGGCTGGAAAAGACAAAACCTTATGTAAACAGCAGCCAGATTGAAGATAAGGAGGAGGAAAACAGCTTAAGTGGTCAAGGAAATAGATCACCTTAAGATATATTACTATGAAGTTTACTATATTTAAATATACTATTAATTTATGAAAAGTTTCTTATAACTGGAAGTACTTTAAATTGTCACTAACTTTCCATAGAAAGTAATCTCATGTCATAGAGCAAGCAATTGTAGACCAAAATGTAACGTACTTAATTCAAAATGTGGCTGCTTTCTGTCTAAAGTTCCAGGCCACTAATTGTCTCCCTTCAAGCTAAAGCTGCAATTCACTCCCTGTTGCTAGCTAAGGGCTGTTCCAAGATACATCAGATAAATAAAGTGTCTTCACAGTGAGTGGAGGAGGAGGGTCTGTTCTGTCTTCACACAGTGACTGCAGATGAGAGGGGTTGACGCTCCTCACAGCCTCCACAGAGGTCTGCAAACTACTTGCTCTGTGCAAAAGACTGGACATTCTGTACAACTCACAGTTTACAATGTAAGAAAAGTCTTCTATATACTTGTATCTACTTCTGGCTGCTTGTGCAATTACAGATGGGATATTATTAACAGCAGTTTTACTAACTGCGTTCAGATTTTTTTTTTTCCTGTGTTTTACACGCAAACAAGCAGCTATTTGCAGTCTAGTGTTCCAGGATCTCCTATATGATGGACGCTTGGGCTTTTCTCTGACACTTGTTTGCTATTGTACAATTACTCCTGGCAGAACTACATATAAATGAAACCAGTAGGATTAGCAATGGATAGGGGAGGGGGCAGACTGCCCGTTGTACATGCCCACACCCTGAGAGACAAATGCAAAATGCGCTTCAGCCATAGTGTGAGTAGCAGCAGATAGGACACCATGCATGAAGGAATATACAGTCAGAACAGACTACCCAGCTCAGGGAGAGTTAATTTGATGCAGTAGTGCTCGGAGCACGGGTGGGGGGGTAACTTGCATATTGCAATAAACTGATCTTTACAGAAATAGCAAGGAGCAGAAGAGAATGGAAGGTAGGTGCAGAATAGCCTTTTTAAAGGCAATTCCAACGTGCCATTACGTCAAAAGGTCATTTTCTAATAGAAACCCTTTAAAGGCTAAGGCCCCACATTGCGGAAACGCAGCTTTTGTTGCGGTTTTTTGAGCCAAAGCAAAGAATGACTGCAAAAGGAATCGGAAATATATAGGGAGTTCTTACACTTCTACCTTCGGCTCTATTCACTCCTGGCTTTGGCTCAAACACCGCAACAAAAAAAAAAAAAAAAGCTGCATTTACACAACGTGGGGCCTTAGCCTAACAGTATCTTTTCACTTACATTATCAAGCTTGGTTCACACCAGCGTTCAAAGTCCGTTCAAGGTTTCTGTCTCCGAAGCAGGACTTCTCTCCGCATTTTTTGGGAGGAAACTATTATAGTCTATGCCCAATTGGACCCAAGGAACGGAAATCTGAACGCTAGTGTGAACCTAACGTTACTGTGCTGTCTCTTAACCTTGAGAAAAAGTTTATCATCTAGTGGATTTAAGGGATTCTATCATTAAAAAAATAATTGATTTTTTTTTAACTAAAAGCACGTCAGAATAGTTTTTAGGATATTCTTCTACCTTTAATTTTCAGGTCCGCGCCGCTGTTTTTGAGTTTTGTCTTTCTTTGTTATGAAAATTGGTCTTCAGAAAGCACAGGCTGGTCATAGCTTCCAGTGCCGCCTCTTCTGCTCCTGACGTGGCTCCTCCTCTTCACTCCTCTTCTTACACGAGACCACCGACAGAACATGCACAGTTGGCTGTTCCGGCAGCCATTTTGAAGTGGTCTCATGTAAGAAGAGGAGTGAGGAGGAGGAGCCACATCAGGAGCAGATGAGGCGACGCTGGAAGCTATGACCAGCCTCTGCTTTGAGCACAGGGGGAAACAGAGAACAGTGGAGTCAGTCATGTGACAGAGATGGAGAGTCAGCAGGTGATGTACAAAAACAAAACTTGCAGGCTTCTGCTCTATTCTGCAAAGTTAGAGAGGTTGCCCAGGCTAAAATATTTTTTTTAATTAGGCCAGGGGAGGTACACTGGTAAGTTATTTTTTTTTCCTGCTGCACAACCCTTTTAAATAGTGTCACTATGAATTACAATGTAGCAGAAATAAGCCCTCATACAGCTCTTAAAAATAAATTAAAAGTTATGGCTTTTGGAAAGCAGGAGAAAAGAGGGAAAATAGCAAAAAACAAAAAATGGTGGCAGAAAGGGGTTAATGAGCAAATGTGAATGGAAAACTTGGTTCCACTGGAACATGCTCAGAGCTTCTCTGCACGTGGTGACAACTTTGGCTTCATTGGCTCATGTTCAGAAAGCTACAAAGTCCACAGTTCAGCATACTCTACAAATATGAAGAAGGCCTAAAGCTGGCAGCAGAGAGAGTAGTGATGGATAATGCTGAAGTCATAACATTTGCTCTATCCAATCAGAAAGGGCTTTATTAATCACAAGCAAACAGCTGATCGGCAGAGGTGCTGAAAGGTCTGACCTCCTCCTGTTCTGTTACCATAGGGCTAGCCTAAGGATGTTCCATCAATATCTTCAGCTTCTCTATACACAGGACTGGCTGCACAGACCCTGCATGGAAGGGTATTACAAATACAGGTACACAATATAATTATTCAGTCCACTGTCTGATGATTAGTTAGCCATCGCTGTCCATGTTTTTGTCTACAGAAAGAAAATTGAATTGTATGTTACACTGGAGACCAGGGCTGATATGTGAATTATGGCGATTTCTGTACAGCAGAAGAAGTTGGTCCTATAGGCAACAGGAAAATATATATAATATATCTATCCCTAAGAAACATGAAAAGTTTGTGCACCCATAGTGATCATTGCAAGATGAGAGACCTGCACAGCGTGTAACACCATGGGCTGCAAGCAGAGTTGTTTTAGGTCATAGGGTTAGGATCACATAGAAACGCAGAAAACCTCACGACCATAGATGGGAGCATTAAGCCTTCTGTACCTAAACGGATGAAGCCTTTAACAACTAACAGACATTTCTCTAAACTTTATACAATATAGACGAGGACTTTGCTGTTAAATTCAAAGCTCACTCTGCATGGTTAGAGAACATGTACTGGAAGATGCAGCCATGGGCAAGAAGAGGTTCAGTTTTGGGGTCAGTTTCCAATCTTGATATGCAAGAGAAAAAAAAAAAAAAAAAAATTATATATATATATATATATATATACACACACACACATGAGACAGACTGTAGGTCCAATAGTGTGTACACAGACCAGCAGTAGGTTGTGAAGATCTGCTGGCACAGATACTAATACAAAAGTGTAAAGTTTAGTATTTGGGTCTGAAACCGGATTTAAGAAAAACAAAAAAAAACACAAACATCTTAAAGTACAGCAAAGGGTAGCGTAAGAATAAAGATTATAAATGAGATTTTCAGATATGTGAGAATATATGGTGCAGCACAGGCCAGTGCCAGGAGGAGGGCATGGGCTCCGGCACAGGCCTGGTCTAATAGGCAGAGAGTACAGTACACGTGTGACAGGAAGATGGAGCATGGCACAGGTCTGTAACAGGAGGGAGTATGGTAGAAGTCTGACAGGAGGAGGTATGGAGTGAGGTATGTGAAAGGAGTATGGGGCATGGCATATGACAGACAGACGGAGGTACATGACTGACAGGAGGAGGGTTTGAGGACAGGCATTCCAGCAGGTGTCAATCCCTTGCCGCCAGCACTCACCCTATGACCTCGTCACTGTAGTTCCTGCTCTTCCACGGTGTCCCGGTGAAGGCGCCCCCCCGCTCCGAGACTCCCCGGTGAAGCGGCGTGCAGCAGGCTGTAGTTGAGTCCGAAGGTGCTGGCCTTGTTGTCCCGTTTCCTCTTGTTCCTGTTGCTGTGGTCAGGCCCCTTCCTCCAGCCCCCGGGGCCCTGGCTCACAAGTTGCTGGTGGTTGTTGTTATTGGAGGTCTCCAGAGGTAAGAAGTCCCCTTGCTCCGCCAGTGGCGGGTTGGCAGGAATGGGAGAAGAAGCCTGCGCCGGCCCGCTGTCCCGGTACATGGTGGCCTCACACCCTGAGGAGCTAGTGGTGGAAGAAGAGGATCCGCTGTGTGCGGGCGACGAGGCCGGGCTGTTGTGGTTGAAGTACAGGTTCCTCAGGCCTTGCGTAGTCTCCCAGATCTGCATCCACAGGCTGTTGGAGGGGCCGAGCTGTTCTGGCTGGAACCAGGCGATCCGAGGATCCATCAAACGGAGCCTGGGGCTCCCCGTACTCCCTCCCTCCGGGGCTGCCCTCTGCCACTCCTCACCTGCACACCCCCAGCCCGTCTCCTTCCCACAGGCTAACGGTCCGCACCGAGGACCCCGTAGGTGTCGCTGGCTAGTCCCCCCGATCCTGAAGAATGGTAACGTCCTGGCCCCTACCTAGTCCGTTATCTAACCGTGCGATTCAGCCACCTCCCCTCCCCTCTTAAGGGCTCCCCCAATTACTCTTTCCCTCCCACACCCCTGCTATCTTTCCTTGCTGCTCTGACTTACTCCCAACCCCCCTCCCCTTGTCAGTCGCTTCCAACTAACACTACAGTAAAAACAAAGCAAGAGCCGAAAAGCTACACAATGATAGCAGCACAGCCCCCCGGGAGCTATGGCCCGTTAACGTGTGGGGGTTCCATGCGCTCAAGATCTCGGTTCCTGTCACACCGGCCACAGCAATGGCGGCTCCTCCCTCCCCCTAACTCGTTGCTCTACCACGCATGCGCTCCCCACACCAGCTATAGTTTCCACCCACCAAACGTCACGGGAAGATCAATCATCTCTAAGCCTATAGAGATGAAAAGTGGGCGGAGCTCTGACGTCACAGGGGATAAGGTTCAGCCCAAATGTTTTTTTTTTTTCTAAGGGATAAACTAGAGGCTGGATATGGCTGCTTGATCGTGTGTGGTGGTGCCCTGCCTGGGGTCACTAATAACTTGTAGTCATACACCTGCACTAATGTACAACATGTCTGAAGATCTCCTGCTCTGTAGTATTTCCAGACCATTAGGCTATATTAACACCATTGTTGCTGATTCTTTGCTGTGCTGGATTATTTTTTTTTTTTATAATCCCATGTATAGAATGTGTAACAAAACTAGGGCATGTCCAAGAAACACAGTCAATGTGAATAAGGGTTTACGCTAGGTTCACACATCCAATTAAAATAGGCGGAGAGAAAAGTCCTGCAAACAGTATACAAGATTTTAAGTATAAAATCAGCGGTAACCCAGCGGACTCAATTATAGTCTTTTTTTTCCCAAGCAGATATGAAGAACCTAGCATTAGGCTGCAGAGACCCTGTAACTTTGGTCATGTGACATGAAGAGCACAAAGGTTATGTGATAATTGTTTCACCAACTACCTAACTTGACTGTGATTCTACAGTACAAAGAAATCTAAACCCACTCTATTTTTGTCTCCTGCAATAAACAGCGTTGCCATCATGGATTGGAAGGAAAGTTACAATGACATTTGCCTGGCTGTTTTATGTATGGCAACAAGATCCATACAGGTTGTTGTACACATGTTTTTTGGTCTTGCAGCTTCAATAAATCACACAGCCAGTCACCATACAGCGCTAGTCTAAATTAGATTTAACCTGCCGAAGTGGCAGACTTTGGACTTTCTGCTGTTGGTTGCTCATACATAAACCTGTGACAGTTCGCCCCATACAGACAACCATCAACTAATGTTGGTCAGAACCAAAATCTGTTGTGTTGGATTTTTTCTGCAGTCTGTCAGCTGTGATCTGTTGTACAAGAGCTAGACTGACAGACCTGTTGTTTTGGGCATGTGTGCTACTAACACACCTACAAAGTGTCCGTCATTCCCTGATTTCAGTGCTTCTTTGAATGACTTTCATCTGTTTATTTTCCAAGCGTCTGGGATAGTTGAACAGTCGTTGAAAGGTTGGTGGTTTTTCATGTGTGCCGTACAGTCAACCAACCACAATTTATTTCAGACGAGCCATGGCAGTCTAAAATCTAATGGGAATGGTCAATAATGTTAATAATGGCCTTAATGTTTGTGACTGAGCTGGAGAAGGGCCAGAACCTGATGCTTAGGCCAGTTCCTAGTCACATGGAAGAAACAAATCTGAAGACTGAAGAACTTCTGCAGCGATAAGGCCATGTGTTGTAGTACTTGGTGGCATCCCCAGACTTATTTTCTGTGTAAATGTGTTTGGACTCTGGATTTTATGAAAGTTTGCTTGATAACACTCTAGTTTCCCATTTCCCTGTTTTGTCTACTATTTACCTGTGGAATTACCAGTGGAATCCAGTGGAATTACCACTTAAAAAACACATTGCAGCTGCTTCCAGTCCTGACTGTGCTCTCAGCTGGTGATAGCTCTAGAAAATAATACAAGACTTGGTGTCATGTGAAAGCCAGAATCTCATCTTTCAAGACACTAGAAGCAACTCTAGGCTTTATAATGCCCGAGATATAATAGTGACACCCTCTCCAGTCATAGCTCCCCTACATTATAAAAGAGCATGTCCCTCCATATACCTAGTGAAAGCAGTGTACAGATTTCATCTCTCCTTACACAAACAAGTGAAAGAATTAAAGGGGCTGCCCAGGAATTAGACAAATTACAGAGGAGGCTGCGCAAGGTAAAACATTAATAATAAAACAAAAAAAAAAAAACTTGTCTCCGGTGTCCAAGAAGTCCTGTTCCACACATGGCCACAGAAGAGGACCAGGTGACATATGTGATTGACATCACCGGGTCCTTTCCAGCCACAACTGAGGTCACTGATTGGCCTCAGTGGTCACATGCAGCACAGGACTTCCAGTGGTGAAGGCATGACGCGTGCCAAAACAGAGACTGTAGATACTGGAGTGCCAGGGAGGACTTTTTCCTCTACTGGTTTCAGTTTAAAAACAACAGACCCCATTATATTCAAAGGGGCCTGTCGCACTTCATGCATTACCGTTGTTTTAGCAGTCCACCTTTCTGTTGTTTGGGTCCCCCAACAACAAACAACGCAGAGGCGACGCTAGTGTGTACCTAGTGCCATACTGATCCGCAATACTGATGGACTTTTCTAGTAAGAAAACAGGGACTGAGGTCAACACCTTCCTGTATGTGGAATCCTTGAATTCAGAGCTATCTAATCTCTGGTGTTCACACATTTTTTTTTTGTTTGTTTTGTTTTTAAGGCTAAGGCCCCATGTGGCGTCCCACAGCAAAAAAGCACTCCAGGAAAAACCGCGGCAGGAACGCATCACGGTTCTTCCCGCAGCTCTTTAGACAGAAAGTTAAAAGAGGTTTCCTCTGCAGACTTTCTGTTTCAATTATACCTATGAGGAAACCACCGGCGTTTCCGTAGGTATAATTGCCATGCTGTGATTTCCAAAACCGACATGTCTCCGCAGAGCGGTCTTTACTGCTCGGTTCACATCTGCGCTTGTACTCCGTATGGGGATTCCATTCCTCTCTCCGTGTTTTTCACCTTTTTCGGGCGGAAATCGAACGGAAACCACGCGTCTATGGGGTCCGCGGGTTTCATAAGGTAACCGCTTTTTTATGTGGATTAGGTTTCTGTTCGGGGGGATCCGCTTGGGAAACCCGAGCGTAGATGTGAACCTAGCCTAAGCCAAAAAAAGGATTTTTTAAACACATTTTTCATAAAATCAAGTTGATTATGGTGTGTGTGTTTTTACTCATATGGGGCTTATCTATATGTTCCCATGATTTTGGCTTCAAGAAAGAAGTAATGCAGAAACTCATCAAAAGCCTAAGGCTGAGGCCACATGTTGCAGAAACACAGCTTTTTTTGATGCAGATTTTGCTACATTTTTTTGAGCCAAAGCCAGGAATGGCTTGAACAGAAGGTAGAAGTATAACTGCTTCATTTATAGTTCCCATTCCTTTCATAGCTACTCCAGGATTTGGCTCAAAAAATGCAACAAAATCTGCAACAAAAAAAGCTACATTTCTGCAACGTGGGGCCTTAGTTTAAAGAATTTTTGTAACCAATAAGGCTAATGAGTGTGGCGATAAGATTCAGATCATGTGGATAATGATTAACAGGGCCTAGATGGCTTAATATATACACATAGGCAATGAAAAACCAGGATAGGCAGTCAGTGCCAGATGATATCAGTCACACTCCTTTCTCCTATTGACCTGTGCTCTGTTAAAAGTCAGCCTGATATCAGGCCTATGATGATCCACAGAAATTAACCATATAAATTTTAAGGGGATTCATAAATTATAATATTTAATCATCCTTTCAGGTTTTACATTAGTAATCAGTGTGGTGATGTTTATAGCGCTGTCTTTGGCAAGATAATTCATTACGATAGGGTTTGCCACTGAAAACAATGGGACTTTAGTATGGGAGTTTTTTTATGTGGATTTTCATGCAGAAACTAAAAAAAAATATTAACATATTAACATGTGAAGATATTAAGGCTACATTAAAATGACAGGTGCAAAACGATCGTGAAAAATGTCCATTTTCCACTCCCGTCTTGCACCCGAGAGACACCTGTTTTCACGGATCCCCCATACATTTGAGTGAATGGAGGAATCCGTGAAAACGGCCAAAAATAAGACATAACCTATTGACCATTGAAATAACGGTCATGTGAATAGCACCCATTCGCTGCCGTGTTAAAAAAAAAAGTTACACTGTCATTAATCACATGTGAATGTAGCTTATACAGCATATGAAAAAGTTTGGGCACCCCTATTAATCTTAATCATTTTTAGTTCTAAATATTTGGGTGTTTGCAACAGCCATTTCAATTTGATATATCTAATAACTGATGGACACAGTAATATTTCAGGATTGAAATGAGGTTTATTGTACTAACAGAAAATGTGCAATATGCATTAAACCAAAATTTGACCGATGCAAAAATTTGGGTACCCTTATCATTTTATTGATTTGAATACTCCTAACTACTTTTACTGACTTACTGAAGAACAAAATTGGTTTTGTAACCTCACTGAGCTTTGAACTTCATAGCCAGGTGTATCCAATCATGAGAAAAGGTATTTAAGGTGGCCAATTGCAAGTTGTTCTCCTATTTGAATCTCCTCTGAAGAGTGGCATCATGGGCTCCTCAAAACAACTCTCAAATGATCTGAAAACAAAGATTGTTCAACATAGTTGTTCAGGGGAAGGATACAAAAAGTTGTCTCAGAGATTTAACCTGTCAGTTTCCACTGTGAGGAACATAGTAAGGAAATGGAAGACCACAGGGACAGCTCTTGTTAAGCCCAGAAGTGGCAGGCCAAGAAAAATATCAGAAAGGCAGAGAAGAAGAATGGTGAGAACAGTCAAGGACAATCCACAGACCACCTCCAAAGAGCTGCAGCATCATCTTGCTGCAGATGGTGTCACTGTGCATCGGTCAACAATACAGCACACTTTGCACAAGGAGAAGCTGTATGGGAGAGTGATGCGAAAGAAGCCGTTTCTGAAAGCACGCCACAAACAGAGTCGCCTGAGGTATGCAAAAGCCCATTTGGACAAGCCAGCTTCATTTTGGAAGAAGGTCCTGTGGACTGATGAAACAAAGATTGAGTTGTTTGGTCATACAAAAAGGCGTTATGCATGGCGCCAAAAAACACAGCATTCCAAGAAAAACACTGCTACCCACTGTAAAATTTGGTGGAGGTTCCATCATGCTTTGGGGCTGTGTGGCCAATGCGGGCACCGGGAATCTTGTTAAAGTTGAGGGTCGCATGGATTCAACTCAGTATCAGCAGATTCTTGAGAATAATGTACAAGAATCAGTGACGAATTTGAAGTTACGCCAGGGATGGATATTTCAGCAAGACAATGATCCAAAACACAGCTCCAAATCTACTCAGGCATCATGCAGAGGAACAATTACAAGTTCTGGAATGGCCATCCCAGCCCCAGACCGAATATCATTGAACATCTGTGGGATAATTTGAAGCGGGCTGTCCATGCTCGGCGACCACAAACTTAACTGAACTGGAATTGTTTTGTAAAGAGGAATTGTCAAAAATACCCATCCAGGATCCAGGAACTGATTAAAAGCTACAGGAAGCGACTAGAGGCTGTTATTTTTGCAAAAGGAGGATCTACTAAATATTAATGTCACTTTCTGTTGAGGTGCCCATACTTTTGCACCGGTCAAATTTTGGTTTAATGCATATTGCACATTTTCTGTTAGTACAATAAACCCATTTCAATCCTGAAATATTACTGTGTCCATCAGTTATTAGATATATCAAATGGAAATGGCTGTTGCAAACACCCAAATATTTAGAACTAAAAATGATTAAGATTAATAGGGGTGCCCAAACTTTTTCATATGACTGTAGGACAATCACAACTAGATATAAAAAAATCCAAAATTTAATAATATTCTTCAATGTTTTGGATCCACTCCTGGTTTCATCTTTTAAAATAAAATAATGAAATCTCATAATATGAAATACTGAAGTGTGGAAGAGGCCTAAAGCTGGCTATACACATTAGATTTTAGACTGCCAACAATTGTCTGAAATTAACTGGTTAATTGGTCGTACGGCCAACTGTCCCAAACACGTGAAAAACCAGAAACCTTTGACTATCCCAGACACTTGCATAATTAACAGATGAAAATCATTCAATGCTAATGAAGTTCTGAAAACAGGGTTGACGCTTTGTGGGTGTGTTAGTAGTACTAACACATACCCACAATACAAAAATCCAATACAACAGATTTTGGTTCTGACCAACTTTAGTTGATGGTTGGCTGTATGAGATGAACTGTTGTAGGATTACGTACGACCAGCCAACAGTAGACAGTCCAAAATTTGTCACTTTAGCAGTCTAGACTCTAATGTGTATGGCCAGCTTGACCCCTTCCCGCCACAGCCTTTTTTTTGACTTTCGTTTTTTACTCCCCTCCTTCCAAAAGCCATAACTTTTTTATTTTTCTGTTCACAGAGGCGTATCGGAGCTTCCTTTTTGTGAAACAAATTCTACTTGTAATGATACCATTTAATATTCCCTACGATATCCTGGGAAGCTGAAAAAAAAATTCTGAATGGGGTGGAATTAGAGAAAAACTGCATTTGAGCAACATTTTTACGGGCTTCGTTGTTACAGGGTTCAGAGTGCAGCCAAATTGACATGTCACCTGTATTCTATGGGTCAGTACAATTACGGGGATACTAAATTTATAAAGTATTTTTTACACTTTAACCTCTTAAAAAAATCCAAAACAAAATTTTTCTTGACATCCGTAACTTTAGATTTCAGTGCACAGTGCTGCTTCTTTCATTTTTGGCAGGGCCAGATGTACTTTTTGTTTATACCATTTTGGGGAATGTCTGATGTTTTGATTACTTTTTATTAAAATTTTTATAGGACATGAAACAGCAAAAATTCAGCAGTTCAGATCTTTTGATTTTTTTTTCCCACTACAGCGTTTGCCATATGGGGAAAATATTTTCATATGTTTGTAGCATTTTCGGAAATGCTCGGGGAATGCATAATTTGTTTATGTTTGTTTTTGTTTATTTATTTTTATATCAATCTAAGAAATGGGGGGTGATTTGAACTTCTAGATTTTTTTTTTTTTCATTTTTAAAAAACTTTTAAAAAAAATTTTTTTACTGTTTTATTAGCCCCTAGGGGGCTTGAACCTATGATCTGTAACTGTGTTGCAGTCTGGTCATAGACCAGCCTCAATTACTATATTCTTTAGACAGGCTTTCATAAGGCTCCTGGCTGTCATAGGAACAGGATGTCTCCCACTATACTGCCACGCGGGCGCCGGCCTGCACTAGAGATGGTATGGGAACGGTAGGGAACTTTGGAGGGGACCATAATTTTAAACAATGCCCACTATCAGTGTGAACTGTGACTGCGGCATTAGTGCCGGGTCTCTGCTGTGTAATACAGTGGAAACTCAGCAGCAATGGCGGCTGCCCTGCTTTACAGTTAGAGGTGAAAGACAACCACACAGTTAGAAGTGAAAGACAAATGAAGATACGACTTTTCGCTGGAGGACTGGAATGATGTCCTAGAATCACTGCTATATGCATCACCCACAATTAATAACAGTATGATCCAGCTGTATTTTGTGCATCAATGCCATCTCTTCCCTACAAAAGATGTTATAGATACACTGATCTGGGTGCTGAATTCTTCTTCTGGCATCAACTCATTTTAGAGAAAGGTCATTGCTACATTGTCTAATATTATTATGGCCCCGGAGCTGGCTACTCCAGGCAAGCTTGGATTGGCCCATTGCTGCTTTTTTAATAGACCATTACATGAGTTTATTCCAGAAAGTAAGGGCTGCTATCAATTTAACGATCCCTGCTCCTGCCCACAGCAGGCTCCTCCACTTCCTCTTCAGTGTCAGGATGTCGCTGATGCTGGTCAGTGTCTGAATATGATGTGCAGTGCACAGGGCCCCCTAGACTGTGAAGGGGAAGCGGAGGAGGACGTGGGCCGTAGCCGGGATAAGTAAGTGAATAACGGCCGTTACCTGCTGTAGTAATCCAGCAGGTAGTGGCCTAAAGCCACTGTATGGGGGGGTCACTTACTGTATGGGGGCCTGTAAAGGGGCAATTACTGTGTGGTGGCCAATAAAGTTGTACTAACTGCATGGGGGACAATAAAGGGGCAGTTACTGTATGGGGGCCCAGCAAAGGGGGAAATTACTGTGTGGGAGGCAATACATCATGTGGGGAGGTAGTTAATGGAGACGCTATACTGTGTGGGGACCAGGAAAGGAGTGTTATACAAAATGAAGGCTAGGAAAGGAGGTGGTATATCATGTGGGGACCAGAAAAGGGAGCATTATTCTGTGTGGGGGCCAGTTAATGGGGCATTATACCATGTGGGGGCTGGGAAAGGGAGGGTTATAATATGTGGGGCCAGAAAAAGGATGTGTTATACCATGTGGGGCCAGAAAAAAAGGGGGCTTTATACTGTATTGGAGCCAATAAAAGCCTGATCAATGGGTGAAGCTTTGCTTTGGCTTTGAGCCGCAGGGAACTGGAGGGTCGGAAAATGAATAGGAATCTGAGGCAGAAGTCTGTCTCAGTTCCTCTTCATTTTCTGCTGTCTGAACAGGCCATTGCTCTTTCCTGACCCTCTGATAACTACAGCCCCTAGCAGCTCCAGATCCTCAGGATGTGCTGAGAGTTGTAGTTTTATTTTTCCCAACCACAGCACTATTATGCTGCAGTGATAGTGCTTGCTCTAATACCCGAAACAATCTCAGCCACGTAAGCCCTCAGATGATGTAGTCAATACAGCATGTGACACCTCTGAGTAATATAGAAAATATAAGGGCTGATTTATAAAGAACAATGTTTTCTACCTGGCAGAGTTTGAGCCTAATTTATAAGTGCACACCTTGTCATAAAATAGGTGCATCCTCATCCTCCATGGTCCTTGTGCTTAAACAGAACTCCACACCAGCTCCTTCCTGGCTTAGAATTCTGGCACAATTTATGCCAGAACACTACTGTAAATGATGATAAATCTGACGGGACCAGGAAAGTGGTGTGACTGTTTTTTTATGGCTTGTACACCAGTAGCAGTAGGGTGGGCCCTAGACATTCCAGTCCAGCACTGATCCAGGGGTCTGTTTATTGGGCATTCTGGAGGAGTTGGTCTGGACACATCATGCGCCATTTTCCTGTAGGAGTCACTGTTCCTTCCTAGGAAGGCTCCCATTGGGGATGGATGGGAGATAAACTCCCGACAGTGGGACAGTGGAAGAAACTTGTTAATAATACACTCCAGTACAGGAAGTTTGTATGCAACCATAGAGGCTGACCCCAAAAGTTCTTCAGGACAGCTTTTCCAGGGCAAACTCGGCCAGTTGCGGCCACAAATCCAGTTTGGCTGCTCAATAGTCCAGCGGATCTTCGATGACGGGTGGCAGGGTGCACTCTAAGTATGCCACCACCTGCTGGTACAAGTTCTGCTCTTTGTCTAGCTGCTAATGAGCAGCTTCTTCTCTATGCGGCTGAAAAAAGCTGCTCATCAGCGATTTTAGGCTCAGGCTGCTGCTGATGGAGCCGATACTGCTCCTGCCACCCCGACCCCCTCCCACAGCTGCCATGCCAGTGCTAGTTGAGCACTCAGGGCCCCCGGACATGCGAGAGGATGGACGATGGCGCAGATAGGCAGTGGCCAACTTGCTACATTGCATATCTCTATACTAGTTCAGTTTGTCCTCCCTCTCAGCGGTTGTAAAAAAGGCCCCCATTTTCCCCCTGGTAGCGAGGGTCTAACATGGTGGAGAGCCAGTAGTCATTCCTCTGCCAAATGATGACAATTTGGCTGTCACTGCACAAGGAAGTCAGCATGCATCGGGCCATTTGCACAAGTGACTCCGAGGGACTCCCTGCATCCATCTCCACTGCATACTGCCATGGTGTGTCTGGGTCATCTGCCTCATCTCCCTCTGGCTGTTCTGGTTACTCCTGCTCCTCCTCTCCACCCGTTTGGCTACACATTGTTTGTGCTCCAATGTACTCCTCATCCTCTTCCTCCAGTTCAGCCCCCACGGGCTCATGTGGCTGTGAGATGTAGGCGCCACTTCTCCAGTCCCCTGACCAACCAGATTGAAAAGCATCTTTTTCAGGATGGGAATCAATGGAATGACGTTGTACAACCCGACTGACTAACAAAGTGGCCTCCTCAAAGGGAACGAGCAAACGGCAGGTGTCACACATAAGCTGCCACTGGCTAACGTTAAAATTACACAGGGGAGTACCTCTGTCCGCTTGGATCATCAAGAAATCGTTTATGGCTTTTCTCTGTTCATATAGTCGATCTAACATATAGAGGGTTGAATTCCAACAGGTGGAAACATCGCATATCAGCCTATGTTGTGGGAGGCCATTCTGCCACTGCAGCCCAAGGAGGGTGTATTGGCTGTGTACGAGTGGCTAAAGTGCATGCAAAGTTTCCTTGACATTTTTAGGATGTCTTGCAGATGGGTGGTACACTTAAGGAAACGCTTGACAACCAAATTGAACACGTGCGCCATGCAGGGCGCATGGCTCAGCCCTCCTTGACGCAGCACCGACACCATGTTCTTCCCGTTGTCGGTCACCATTGTTCCGATTTTAAGTTCTCTTGGAGAAAGCCAGGATTCGATTTCTTGATGGAGCAGTTGCTCCCCTGTGTGACTTTGTTCACCCAGGCAAACGAGGTGTAGAACAGCGTGACACTGCTGTGCCCTGCACATGTGGTATGCTGGAGGATGAGGTGGACATTGTTGCAGGACCAATGGCGTGAGAATGTGGAGGCGGAAGCAGCGTCACCTGGCCAAGTTGCTGGTGACAAGGCGACAATGTGGAGTTGGCAGCAGCATGAGGAGGACACAGAGTGGCAAGGCGACATAATGTGAAGTTGGTAGCAGCATGAGGAGGCCATACAGTGGCAGAGGTGGAGGTGTCAGCAGCCTTAGGAGGCCATACAGTGACTCGGTGACAGAGTGACCCAGTGGAAGCAGCATGAGGAGGACATACAGTGACCCAGTGACATTGTGGAGGTTTCAGCAGATTTAGGAGGTCACACAGTGATCTGGTGACAGAGTGTGGAGGTGTCAGCAGCCTCAGGAAGCCATACAGTGACCCAGTATCAGAGTGACCCAGTGAAAGCAGCATGAGGAGGACATACAGCGACCCAGTAGCAGAGTGTGGAGGTGGCAGCAGCGTGAGAAGGCCATACAGTCACCCAGTGGCAGAGTGCGGAGGTGGCAGCAGCATGAGTAGGCCACAGAGTGGCAAGGTGATATAATGTGGAGGTAGCAACAGCTTTAGGAGGCCATACAGTGACCCAGTGACAGAGTGAGGAGGTGGCAGCAGCGTGAAGAGGCTATACAGTGACACAGGACTGTGGTGCCAACATTGGCACCCTGGCCACGCTTCTCCTTCTGCCCACAGATTGAACATATGGCCATTTTCACCTCCCCCAGTGGCTTAACAAAAAACTTCCACACCGCCGAGTAGGTGATTTTACCCCCAACACTCTGCAGTAATTGACTGCTACCGCCACTGCCTCCGTGAACCCCTGCACCACTGCTTTCCAGGCAGGTAGGCTGCTGCGAAGCGGGTGGCCTACCCCGGGCACGTTTAGCTCCCGACCTCCCACTGCTGCCATCCTGCTGACTCTGCCACTGCCTCATGCGCAAGCTGTAACCCTCTTCTCCTGATGACGATGAAGCCCCTTCGTCACCCGGCTCCCAATTATGATCGGCTACATCATCATCCACTACTATCTGCAGGTCACTGATGTCCTCCTCAACACCAGCTCCCACGCCACTCTGCTCATCACTACTTGCCCGCCTAACGGAGGAAGCGGCGGATGTCTCCTCCAGATCTTGGCTGAACAGTAGCTGCCGACTGACCTGTAGTACCTCCTCCTTACTGTATAGTGGATCTGAGCCCACAGCATAGAGTAGTTCTCTAGCTGAGGGAACAGAAAAGGACAGAGGCAGGTTGAGGACAGGTGAAGGCACAGGGCCTGCTGCCGGGCCATGCCAACTAAGGGTTGTGTCTGACGAACCCACCAACTCTTGGCTGGGGGTGTCTGATATGACTTGGGATGAAGTGGATGACCAAGTCAACCAGTCTACAACCGTTGGGTTGCTGGTCACAACACGACCGTTACTTGACACTGGGAGCTCAGGCCCCTGTAACTGACCCCTGCTGCCATGCCCCCTTACTCTGCTGCGACCTGTGCCTGCGCCAGAAACATTTAGGCCTGTGGCCCTCCCCTGTGCATGGCCTCTCGCTTCTCTGTCTGACATACTGTTTGATGAAAAAATGTAATTGCAAAGGAAATAAATAAAGGGCAAAAAGGCCTGTAATTTTCTACTATGAAGAGAACAGCAAATATGCCCCTTATTTCTTTCCCCACTAATGAACACCTGTAAAAAAAAGCGTGATAAAGGCAGAGATTTCTGGCTAAGAATTATTGAATTATTGACAATACTGTATTGATAAATGGCCAGCAACTTTATACTGGGAACAAAATAACGAATATGGTCGTTATGTCTTTTCCCACGTTAAAGGCGTTAGAAGAAATAAGTGCAGATATTAGTGGATGATAATTCAGTTTTCTTTGGCACAGTAGTACTGACAAATGGCCTGCAATGTTATGCTTTGGAAGAACAGTGAATAAGCCCCTTATAATAAATGCCTTTAAAAAGGCGTTTATTACAGATAAGTGCAGATATTAGTGGATGATAATTCACAGGTTTTTTTGCTGTACTGCACTGCAAAAGGCTTGTTGTTTTACACCTTGAAGACACAGGTATGAGTAATGAGCAGCAGTATGACAGCAGTGACTGCTGCAATGTGTAATAATACTCTTGCTGTAAATGACGCTGCAACCACCCCAAATTCTTCTTTCAATTCCTCCCTATCCTTTCCCTACAGTTCTAAGGCTTAGCCTCTTTTCCTGAACTTCTGTTTTCTAAGTCTTTCCGTAGCTCCTGCTCACGTCTGTCCCTACAGTAAGAGCGATGTGAAATGACTGTACCTAAAATGGCCGAGGGTTTTTATAGGTCTGTGACATCACAGGGCCGGATGGCTGCTGATTAGCTGCATGTTTGGCATTGTGGGTAATCCCGCGTTCCCAGAGTCCCTTGCCCCTTGACCTAACCCTTATCAGGACTCAGCAGCTAAATTCACATTAAAGAGCTGACAGAAGGACCCATAGAAGTAGACAGGAACAGGGACTGACATCACCTGCTTGGCCACTGCAGCTAGATAGTAGAGGTGGTCTGAAACCAAGGCAATGAGCTAACCTGAACACTGAGATAACATATTCAGCAGTATCTGTCAAACAGAGCAAGATAGATAAAGCAAGTTTAAATATGATCCTTCAGATGGGAACATGTCTTTAAGGGGCTAAAGTTGTAAGATTGTGAGCATATGTAGTTTGTATATAGTGCATGCATAGTGCATGCTGTGTGTATATTGTATGTATTGTGTGTGAGTCTCTGGCTCTGGCTGATGGCCTCTTCTCCTTTAACTACTGACACAGCAGGTCCTTGTGTATCCACAAACTTGAAGGCCTATAAGTAAAAAGAATCTGGTGATGAGCTGTAAGTAAATTGTAGTTTCTGGTTTGGTGTAATTTTGGGGTAGTCTAGAGCAGTGATTCTCAAGGTGCGGTACATGTACTCCTGGGAGTACGTTCAGCTTTCCCCAGGGGTACTCGCGGTGAGAGCCCCCTGCCCTTAATGGTAGTTTGTGCGCTTTGTCACTCACAATCTACAGACCCCAGAGTATAATAAGCAGAGGCTCCAGGGAGGTGATCAAACACAAACAATGTTACTCACCTCTCCTGGGCTCTTCCACCTTCCAGAGATGACGTCAGGGACCGCTGAGGCCCAATCACATGTAGGTTACATGGTGTAATGACACTATGCGTCATTATGCTACGTTACTGATGAGGCTGACGTCATCACTAGAGGGCGGAAGAATACCAAAACAGCTGTCTTCACATTGGGTCAGATTGGCCGGGATAGTCCCAGCAATTTCCTATGGATATTATACAGCTCATCCATGTTCATTTTAATGACTCTTGAAGGAAGTTGATACCACCAATTTCACAAAAATATCAGGAAATTGGTCAGTTAGTTTTATGGTAATCAAAGGGACTATAATGCCTGTCAGCAGCATTAAAATCAATGGGGCTGTTTCAGCCTTCGACACAATTTGGTCCCCATGGGACACCTACTCCATATTGCAGGGTGTCTGACCTCCATTCCCTCCCTTTTTGTTCCCTCCCTTGCTTCCCTTTGTTTGTTTTCCCTTGTCTTACTGTCTCAATTGTTATGCTCTTTTCCTCATTGTCTTTGTACTGATTTCATCCGTGTATTGTTTTGTTTTCTTCTTTGTTTGTTATATTGAAAACTTTGATAAAAATTACAGTTTAAAAAAAAAAAAATCAATGGAGTTGTACTGCCTGTCAACGGCATTAAAATCAATGGGGCTGTACTGCCTGCCAGTGGCATTAAAATCAATGGGGTTGTACCACCTGTCAGCAACATTGAAATCAATGGAGTTGTACTGCCTGTCAGCAATATTAAAATCAGTGGGGCTGTACTGCCCA
Organism: Leptodactylus fallax; assembly: GCA_947044405.1. NCBI lineage: Eukaryota > Metazoa > Chordata > Amphibia > Anura > Leptodactylidae > Leptodactylus > Leptodactylus fallax. Next base: position 4,978,938 of record CAMRHE010000100.1, read on the forward strand.
TCAGATTCATGCACTGTACCAATTGGCCCATGGGGACTAAGCCTTTGTGCTTTCTATTTTCTCTCTGTCCCATGTCCCCTGGACGAATACGCTGCCGAAATGCACGCCGGGTGTGGTGTCAGCAGGCAGAGGTCCTTACTAATCTACAAGGCACATGGGTAATGTAGTCATAAGGCTTACTATGCAGTCAATTTTCCTCTTTGGTGGGAAGGTTTGGATGTGACCATGATCAGCCCGTTTAATGGGGCCCTGTGGCAGCCGCTACAGCTGTTACCCCGCTAGTTACGCCCCTGGGTCCGCACCTTCCATGGGCCTCAACTTATTATACTCTGGGGTCTGAAGAGACCCTAGAGAATTCATGGGTGGTGAACCTCCAATATGGCAGTAGGGCGAGACTCCTTGACAGTGATTGGTCAGAATTTGCACATATGTAGATAGCGCTGTTGTGGGACTGTCTGGGGGTTATTTTGGCACTAATTTAATCAGTGGTGTAACTAAATTCTTGTGGGCCCCGATGCAATCTTTTGTCCGGGGCCCCCTACCTCATCCCTACAGCAAATTCTTGATAGTGATGGTTACGGGTGCTAAGCAATTTAATCAACCTTAGTGTGGTTAGGGTAATCTGTGGATCTCCTTGGTTTATGGGCCAGATGGAAGCTGCAATCTCAATACTGATGCCAGTGCTTATGGGCTCCCTAAGGCTGCTGGGCCCTGGTGCGACTGCACCCTCTGCACCCCCTGAAGTTACGTCCCTGAATTTAATATATATTTATTTATATATATTCCAGTTCAGGCTTTTTGTTTTACCTGATACCAAAAAGTGTCAACAAGGTGTTCATAATGCACAGGGGGCGCTATTGCAAAACCTTGTTTTGAAAGCAAAGACAGTGCTATCTGGTATTTTGTTAGCAATTGACAGGAAGGTTTAACTGAGGTGTGTATTGTGAGCATTCATATATCCTCTACTGCACATTACTATATCTAAGGTATTATATGTTACCTTGCAGCCCTGTAACCTGTATAAAAGTTATCACGGGCCCCTCTGCTTTTATCCAATCAGGGCTCCGCACTGACGTCATCTTATGTTATATCTTACAGGAATTTCTTTATATATCAGACTTGTTCTATATTTCCTAACTCAGGGCTATGAAAGAGAATGTAATAAAATAAAGGTACACAAGGCCGGGGCTAAGGATTATAAGGGGCATTAAGGGTTTAAGGGTTTAAAACACATAATAGTGTCAGTGCAAATGAGGTTGACCTAAACTGCATATGCAAATGAGATTGACCTTTTACATTGGAATTCCAAAACTATTATGGTATCACCAGAACATGATGACGTCACAATGATGGCAAGTGCATAAGAAGACCTGACACTACAGGAGCTGCTCAGAGGATGGCAACAGACAAAGATGTCCATGCTAAGGAGAGGACTACACCAGGTATGTACAGTATAGAGGATTTACCACATTACTATAGAGGGCATCCATGCTGGGGAGAATTTAAGGTTCTAGCCTTCCTCTATGATCACATAACACAGCGCTCCCCCAGTGCTCCCCCCTTGTACTTGTGCATAGACTGAGCATCTTATTTATTATAATAGTAATACTTGGGTAAATATTAAAGATGGGTAAACCCCAAAAGATTTGTTTCGTCCTGTGTTCGGATGAAGCAAAAATCCGATTTGGTTCAGTCCAAACCTTTCGGATAGAACCAGAAGGGAAGTTTGTGTTCGGCGCTATGTGTCCTACTCCTGGCGGCGTCTACCGCTTTTTTCTGACGTCATGTACCTGGAGTTGGAAGGAACTCTCAAAAATAGATTGTAAACCATAAAGTCAATCTGCGTTCAATTGACATCTGGAGACTGACATTATTGGCAGAAATACTCTCTTTAGGCTAGGGCTAATGATGACCAGGGTGGCTCCTATCTTTGAGGTCAGGGCTACATGGCGGCCTTGGCTGTGGCATATGTCATGTGGTTGGAGTTCGCAATGTAGCGCTTTTTCCATTAACTCTAATGGAAGTGAATGTGGCTGCATTATTATGAGCAAGTGAACATCTGCAGATCTGCTAGTATACGCAATTTTCTTACGGTAGTGGTTGCAACTGATGGTTGGGTCCAAAACTACATGGTGGTCTTTGGCTGTGTGATGTGTGTTATGGCTAAAGTCGCCGTGTAGCCCCTGCCCTAGAGATAAGCGGCCATTATGGTTATCAATTATTATGTATCATCATAGAGAGGACTCCTTACTATAGTCTATAAGCTTTTAGGAGCATAATAACCAACCATCATTACTGGGGATGAGATACACGATGTATCTACAACTATACACATTGTAAACCTCCGAGCAATATTCTTAGTCTGTGAGCTCTCCGGAGCAGGATAACCCCCATCATTACAGGGGATGATATTATGTTTTATTATTCTATACACATTTATTTACATTGTTAACCTTCGGGCAGTATCTCCTAGTCTGTAAGTTATTCGGGGCAGATTTCTGGTACGGGGCAGCAGTAGGCAGATGGACAGAAATGATCCAGTGTTATATTGTCAGTTGCCATAGTTGGGGTCAGGGAGGAATTATTTTTTGCTCTGAGACTCGTATCTCCAGGGTTTTTCTTCGCCTTCCTCTGGATCATCGAATTCGGTCTCTTATCTCACAACCTTATTTATGCATGTTCAGATGGACCATCACAGGAGCTCAGACTCCATGGACCTGAGGTAAAATCCACATCCCCCATCATTTAGTAGGATATAATACAAGCCCTTATTATTAATGGCTCCTCTGCTTATTGCTAATAAAAGATATAATAAAATCAGCCGTTTCAGCGTCCGCCGTCATTTTTTGTCTCTGATTATTTGATTACACACTTACCATAATTCACAGAGACACAAACCGCCACTATGTACAGATGGAGCAGGCGGTCTATAAACATCCACATAGTCGTCCATGTACAGATGGAGCAGGCGGTCTATAAACATCCACATAGTCGTCCATGTACAGATGGAGCAGGCGGTCTATAAACCTCCACATAGTCGTCCATGTACAGATGGAGCAGGCGGTCTATAAACATCCACATAGTCGTCCATGTACAGATGGAGCAGGCGGTCTATAAACATCCACATAGTCGTGTGGCATCCCAGAGCTGGCTATGGCTGGGCTGAGGGTGATCTCTGTGCATTGTATTATTTCCTGTTGCTTCATAGCCTGTGTGACATAGCAGGGGGTCCTGAGTCTCACACAACACAGCGCCACCTAGTGAGCCTCACACATGCATTACACCTCCCATAGGATTGAATAGTAACCAAATGTCCAATGGGAGGACATCGCCTGGGAAAAGGGGAGGAGTCAGCTGATCACTGGGTCCCCATGGTAACACCCCTGCAGGAAGGTCCTGCGTGTGAGGAGTTAGAAGTGTGGAGTGTTAGGAGGAGGAGGTGAGGAGATAAGTGTGATGTCCTGTGAAGAAAGCAGTGAGTTTAGTGCAGGAATCTCAAGTCCTAGACAGGCCCAGGAAGGTTGGAGAGCTGACATACTCCAGCTATTCAGAAGATCCTGTCCCCTGTCTGCCTAGCCATCGCCCTGAAGGAAGTCAAGCATCATTATCTTGTCAGCCTGAGACTGTGGAGAGAACATTCTGGAACACGTGCTCCATAGCAAGTATCACAGGATCCAGGGGCCAAGGCCAGACCTGTGGAATATCCTGCCACCCTGACTATTGCACCCCGAAACTCTGAGCTATCAGGACCACATAACGTGAGTGGGGAATATTATGTACTAGTATCATGGTGGGCATCCTCCTATGAGCCAAATAGGAGCCCAGACGCACCTTAGGGCTGTAACACTGAAGTATAAGGGGCTAGGAACACCTTTCATCAAGTCTACCCTGCACCCCAGGACTTTGCTGTGTCACCAGGCGTACCCCGTTGTTTTGTATTGAAGAAACTGTTTAAGCATTTGTGCCTCCACACCCATGGAAGTAAAAGTTCAACTTTACAACCGTTTCTGTGTCTGACTCTGCACCGACAACATCAGGGCGCCCCAAACACCACCAGTCGGCACAGTATAGGGGAAGCGCCCCGGGGGAACAATCACCACCAACATTTGTGCAGCCCCCTCATCACCGGTACCAGTGGTGGTAACGTGGGACAGCACCAGCGCTGCGCCCTCGTGCCCAGAGACCGTGACAAGTCTGCGCTGTTTGCACCCCCGCAATCCCAACTGCAGCGTTACCTTCCATCTGGTCACCGCAGTCGTCCATGTACAGATGGAGCAGGCGGTCTATAAACCTCCACATAGTCGTCCATATACAGATGGAGCAGGCGGTCTATAAACCTCCACATAGTCGTCCATGTACAGATGGAGCAGGCGGTCTATAAACCTCCACATAGTCGTCCATGTACAGATGGAGCAGGCGGTCTATAAACCTCCACATAGTCGTCCATGTACAGATGGAGCAGGCGGTCTATAAACACCCACATAGTCGTCCATGTACAGATGGAGCAGACGGTCTATAAACCTCCACATAGTCGTCCATATACAGATGGAGCAGGCGGTCTATAAACCTCCACATAGTTCATGTACAGATGGAGTAGACGGTCTATAAACCTCCACATAGTCCATGTACAGATGGAGTAGACGGTCTATAAACCTCCACATAGTCCATGTACAGATGGAGCAGGCGGTCTATAAACCTCCACATAGTCGTCCATGTACAGATGGAGCAGGCGGTCTATAAACATCCACATAGTCGTCCATATACAGATGGAGCAGGCGGTCTATAAACATCCACATAGTCGTCCATGTACAGATGGAGCAGGCGGTCTATAAACCTCCACATAGTCGTCCATGTACAGATGAAGCAGACGGTCTATAAACCTCCACATAGTCGTCCATGTACAGATGGAGCAAGAGGTCTATAATCCTCCACACAGTCGTCCATGTACAGATGGAGCAGGCGGTCTATAAACATCCACATAGTCGTCCATGTACAGATGAAGCAGACGGTCTATAAACCTCCATATAGTCGTCCATGTACAGATGGAGCAGGCGGTCTATAAACATCCACTAGTCGTCCATGTACAGATGAAGCAGACGGTCTATAAACCTCCACATAGCGTCCATGTATAGATGGAGCAGGCAGTCTATAAACATCCACATAGTCGTCCATGTACAGATGAAGCAGACGGTCTATAAACCTCCACATAGTCGTCCATGTACAGATGGAGCAAGAGGTCTATAATCCTCCACACAGTCGTCCATGTACAGATGGAGCAGGCGGTCTATAAACATCCACATAGTCGTCCATGTACAGATGAAGCAGGCGGTCTATAAACCTCCACATAGTCGTCCATGTACAGATGGAGCAAGAGGTCTATAATCCTCCACACAGTCGTCCATGTACAGATGGAGCAGGCGGTCTATAAACATCCACATAGTCGTCCATATACAGATGGAGCAGGCGGTCTATAAACATCCACATAGTCGTCCATGTACAGATGAAGCAGGCGGTCTATAAACCTCCACATAGTCGTCCATGTATAGATGGAGCAGGCGGTCTATAAACATCCACATAGTCGTCCATATACAGATGGAGCAGGCGGTCTATAAACATCCACATAGTCGTCCATGTACAGATGGAGCAGGCGGTCTATAAACCTCCACATAGTCGTCCATGTACAGATGAAGCAGACGGTCTATAAACCTCCACATAGTCGTCCATGTACAGATGGAGCAAGAGGTCTATAATCCTCCACACAGTCGTCCATGTACAGATGGAGCAGGCGGTCTATAAACATCCACATAGTCGTCCATGTACAGATGAAGCAGACGGTCTATAAACCTCCATATAGTCGTCCATGTACAGATGGAGCAGGCGGTCTATAAACATCCACATAGTCGTCCATGTACAGATGAAGCAGACGGTCTATAAACCTCCACATAGTCGTCCATGTATAGATGGAGCAGGCAGTCTATAAACATCCACATAGTCGTCCATGTACAGATGAAGCAGACGGTCTATAAACCTCCACATAGTCGTCCATGTACAGATGGAGCAAGAGGTCTATAATCCTCCACACAGTCGTCCATGTACAGATGGAGCAGGCGGTCTATAAACATCCACATAGTCGTCCATGTACAGATGAAGCAGACGGTCTATAAACCTCCACATAGTCGTCCATGTATAGATGGAGCAGGCAGTCTATGAACTATTGTGGCACACTAAATAATGATCAGACTGTGCTTACACTACTTACATATCACATGTATTAGAGCGGCTCCTCCGCACAAATGGGATAGTGCACCATGACACAGAACTAATGTTGGTGCCTGTAACATCTATATGTAAAAGCAGCCCCATTATAACACATTAGTGGATCAAGTGTAAAGATGACATGTGCACCCCCTCCTCATTTCCATCCCATCCAACATTATACCATTATAGTGACACAACCCTACCTGACCTACCTGAGAACTAGTAGTATAATGTTGTACCGTGTTAACCTGATTTCTTCACTCTTCCACTACCTGAGGACTGTGATAAGCAGCACAGGCCACCAATATATATATAATGAACAGCTCCTCAATCGCATGACCTTTTGTAAGATGTTGCAGAATTGCTCTATAGAAAAATATATTTGGGCAGATTTACTATTGAAAATGTACCAGGGTGAGAACAAGGAATCCATGATAATAATCTGGAAATTCACCATCAGGAATCTTAACCAAGGGAGGAAAGTATGAAGGAGCTCGCCTGTATAGTTTTTTGGCCATTGATGTAAGACACTGCGGCTGAGTCTCAGTCTTGTAGCTGGAGGTGCACTAAGTCCAGTTTAGGTTGTTGTGATGTCTCCAGCTAGGCTGTCTTTGCCCCTGCCAGGTAGATAGAACTGCATTTTATGTCATGCCTTCCTGTGGCCTCCCGTAGCCCTTACCCAAAAAATCCTACGGCACGGTACGGCAGCAGCGTAAATAAGGGATTGAAGAAAAAACAAAGCCTGAAGCCTAATGGACTTATCACAAATTACAAGTCGGGATGAGTGAACCAATTTGTTTAGAACCAGATTTGATCCGAGATTTCCAAAAGTTTCAGGCTTGCCCAAACACTAAACTTTTGGGGTTTACTACCCACAAAACGCTATTATATTCTGGGGTCTCCTCAGACAGTATAAAAAGTGAAGTCCCAGAGAAGGTGAGGGGAAATAAAAAAAACAAACAAACACATATTTACCTCTGTTGAGCGTCATCATTACGCTTTCCGGAGGTCACTGTTGAGACCTGTGATTGGGCCTCAGTGGCAAACCCAAAATTATTAGAAAGTCTCTATGTATGTGGGATTTTTTTTATTTGATTTAATGTAGGGGCCACTCTGGGACATTATACTCTGTGGAGGGGCCACTCTGCGGCATTAAACTGCATATATGGGTCACTTTGGGACATTATACTACATGGAGGGGCCACTGTGGATCATTACACTGTGTGGAGGGGCTGCTCTGGGACATTATTTTGTCACATGGATCTTTGGCATGAATTGGGAAGCTACACCTTCTAAACAGTCCCATTGTACTCTTAATCTACCCAAGGGGTAAGTAATGAATGCAGCTTACCATTCGCTCTTTAAACATCACTAAGCATGGGGGCAATTTTATTATATGTAGGGGTCGTTATTTTAAATGTCCAGGGAAAAAGGAGGTGAACACAAACCAGACTTCAGTGCTTCTTTATTGAAATCAAGTAAAAACAGGCAGCGACGAGCCGCTTCAGGTAGCCTGTAGAAGCGTGTTCCACGTGAAACAGCCCATCGCTGCTTATTTTGTCCCTGGTATGCCTGTTTTTACTTGATCTCAATAAAGAAGCACTGAAGTCTGGTTTGCGTGCCGCTGTTCATCTCCTTTTTCCCTGGATACTTGGACTGTATTACTCTCAGAATACCCCCCCCAGTCAGGGCTATGGGCGAGAACAAAGGGGGGGGGCCCCCCTCCAGCCCAGCTAGACTGTCAGAAACGCCCTCCTGAAGATGGGGCAGAAAACTAACGGCACCGATATCTCCATAATGCACTGTCAGCTTTCTAGCAGTATATAAAACCGCATGTGCCTGAGGAAATGAAAGGTCCTCTTTAAATATGAAGGCTATTATATTACATGTGGGGACACTGTGGGATCCATTATACAGTAGGGAAAAAAAAGTATTTAGTCAGCCACCAATTGTGCAAGTTCTCCCACTTAAAAAGATGAGGCCGGCCTGTAATTGATATCATAGGTAGACCTCAACTATGAGAGACAAAATGAGAAAACAAATCCAGAAAATCACATTGTCTGATTTTTAAAGAATTTATTTGCAAATTATGGTGGAAAATAAGTATTTGCTCAATAACAAAAGTTCATCTCAATACTTTGTTATATATCCTTTGTTGGCAATGACAGAGGTCAAACGTTTTCTGTAAGTCTTCACAAGGTTGGCACACACTGTTGCTGGTATGTTGGCCCATTACTCTATGCAGATCTCCTCTACAGCAGTGATGCTTTGGGACTGTCTCTGGGCAACACGGACTTTCAACTCCCTCCAAAGGTTTTCCATGAGGTTGAGATCTGGAGACTGGCTAGGCCACTCTAGTACCTTGAAATGCTTTCATGTACACGGATCAGTTGTCCTATTCCCTTTGCAGAGAAACATCCCCAAAGCATGATGTTGCCACCCCCATGCTTCACAGTAGGTATGGTGTTCTTTGGATGCAACTCAGCATTCACTCTCCTCCAAACACGACCAGTTGTGTTTCTACCAAACAGTTCTACTTTGGTTTCATCTGACCATATGACATTCTCCCAATACTCTTCTGGAACATCCAAATGCTCTCTAGCAAACTTCAGATGGGCCCGGATATGTATTGGCTCAAGCAGGGGGACACGTCTGGCACTGCAAGATCTGAGTCCCTGGCGGTGTAGTGTGTTACTGATGGTAGCCTTTGTTATGTTAGTCCCAGCTTTCTGCAGGTCATTCGCTAGGTCCCCCCGTGTGGTTCTGGGATTTTTACTCACCGTTCTTGTGATCATTTTGACCCCACGTGGTGAGATCTTGCATGGAGCCCCTGATCGAGGGAGATTATCAGTGGTCTTGTATGTCTTCCATTTTCTAATTATTGCTCCCACAGTTGAATTCTTCACACCAAGCTGCTTGCCTATTGCAGATTCAGTCTTCCCAGCCTGGTGCAGGTCTACAATTTTGTTTCTGGTGTCCTTCCACAGCTCTTTGGTCTTCACCATAGTGGAGTTTGGAGTGTGACTGTTTGAGGTTGTGGACAGGTGTCTTTTATACCGATAGCAATGTCTTCTTAAAGAAGAAGTTACAGGTCTGTGAGAGCCAGAAATCTTGCTTGTTTGTAGGTGACCAAATACTTATAATTTGCAATAAATTCTTTAAAAATCAGACAATGTGATTTTCTGGATTTGTTTTCTCATTTTGTCTCTCGTAGTTGAGGTCTACCTATGATGTCAATTACAGGCCTCTCATCTTTTTTTTTTTTTTTTTTTTTTTTTTATAATTAACATTTTATTGGTTTTTCAAATAACGCCAATGAATATACATAGTTAAAGACAATGTGCATGACAAAACAATCATTAACCAAACAATCAGATCAGCTGGTGTATTACATACAACGGTTAACTAAGAACACAATAATAATAAATGGAACGTGGGAGGTGGGGAAGAGACGATGAGTCCTTAGGGTGAAAGGCCAAGGGTCTCAGAAGGTATGTTAATTAAACAGGGGCTAACCACAGGTGCGTCCAGGTAGGGTCTTTAGAGAAATCATACCATGTCTCATCTTTTTAAGTGGGAGAACTTGCACAATTGGTGGCTAACTAAATACTTTTTTTTCCCCACTGTACACGCACACACATGAACAGCACAAAGAGCCCACCAGTACAGAGGATCAACAAGTATGAGCAGCTCCCACAGTTTCCTTATCCACCGTCCAGACACAGTTTCTACCTTCACTACACACCCCTGTCTCTGCACGGACCATTTCCAAGTATGTAGCAGATAAATTATGTGACACAGCGCCCATTATATGACCTGCCATTAACTGCCAGCCAGCATAAACTTCACTTGCAGTGCTACAGATTGGAACTGTAGCATGTTAATGACCAATCCAGGTTTTGTTTGGAATCCAATGATGGTCAATTTCGAGTATGGAGGCCTCATAGTGAGCGCTTCACACAGTGGCAGAACTACCGTTGTAGCAGCTGCGACCATAGGGGGCCTGGTGGGCCAATGCTGTTTTTTTTTTTTTTGTTTTTTTTTTAAATAGGCTGTAACCTGCTGGGAGTTACTCCAGCAGGTAATGGGCCTTATTTATCACCGCTCCTGTTGCTGACAGTGACATGATATGGAACACACAGGGCCCCCTGGTTGGCTGAAGGGGAAACTGGCAGCTGTGGGCAGGAGCGGAGACTGGCAAATAGGAAGGCATCAATATTTGTTGGCGCAAGGTTTGCCTGGCGGTTTTGCTTGGACAGAACACGCCTGAAACCAAAGTTGCTATTATTATACTCTGTGGTTTTTTCAAACCACAGAGTACAATGATCAAATTTCCTGGGGAGGTGAGCAAACATAGAAAACAGTGTTACTCACCTCTTCTGGGCCCCAGCACAAGTTTTCAGGCCTCTTCAATGACGTGACATGGGTCAGGCCGGCGTAACCTACATCTGTGAAATCATTGAAGAGGCCCGGAAACTGGCGTCAGAGCCTAAGAGAGGTACGTAACAGTTTTTTTTGTCTTTTTTTTTATGTTTAAATCACCCCCCACCCCTCCCCGGGCCTACGCTCATTATACTTGGGTGTCTGAAGAGTCACTTACATATATCATCATTACATTCATGCATATAAAATTTAATTCAATTCCAACAACTCCTTCTTGGTGTGTTATTTTTTGCCAATGACCGTATGTATATACAAGCCTAAATGTTTCACTCTATTCAAGTAATAAATAACTTTTCAAATCCTTTTAAAGACTCTGGACACACCTGTCACGTGAAAAAAAAATATATATTATACAGTACAGACCAAAAGTTTGGACACAACTTCTCATTCCAAGAGTTTTCTGTATTTTCATGACTATAAAAATTGTAGATTCACACTGAAGGCATCAAAACTATGAATTAACACATGTGGAATTATATACTTAACAAAAAAGTGTGAAACAACTGAAAATATGTCTTATATTCTAGGTTCTTCAAAGTATCCACTGTGACAACTTGGGGAATTAAAACTCAAAATGGCGGCTTGTCCTGGTCCGGACAGCGGTGGTTCATGGTACTGGGTGCCGGAAAGATAGCTTTCAGACGGTCCAAGCGTAAAATAAAAGTGGCTTTATTCAGCTTAACTGCAACATAACAAAACAACAAACAAAACCTAGGCCGCCGTTAGGGCCCTAACTCACTCATAGAGCCCCTAACTAGCCTCTGGGGCAACAAGAGCCTGACTTAGTCTCCATAAGTCCTCTCTGGACCCAAGCCCTCTGGGACAGACTGCCTCTCTGTCCTAGGCTGGTCCACCATTTCCTGCTCCATGCAGGTTTCTCCAGCCTTCTGGAGATACACGCCCCACCCAAAGGTGTGGCTGAGGGCCTTTTCAGGGCTGGCCTGGGTCGCTCCCTAGCGCCCTCTAGGTTCATACTCTCATACCACCTTTTGCTTTGATTACTGCTTTGCACACTCTTGGCATTCTCTTGATGAGCTTCAAGAGGTAGTCACCTGAAATGGCCTTCCAACAGTCTTGAAGGAGTTCCCAGAGATGCTTAGCACTTGTTGGCCCTTTTGCCTTCACTCTGTGGTCCAGCTCACCCCAAACCATCTAGATTGGGTTCAGGTCTGGTGACTGTGGAGGCCAGGTCATCTGGCGTAGCACCCCATCACTCTCCTTCTTGGTCAAATAGCCCTTACACAGTCTGGAGGTGTGTTTGGGGTCATTGTCCTGTTGAAAAATAAATGATGGTCCAACTAAACGCAAACCGGATGGAATAGCATGCCGCTGCAAGATGCTGTGGTAACCATGCTGGTTCAGTATTCCTTCAATTTTGAATAAATCCCCAACAGTGTCACCAGCAAAGCACCCCCACACCATCACACCTCTTCCTCCATGCTTCACGGTGGGAACCAGGCATGTAGAGTCCATTCGTTCACCTTTTCGGCGTCGCACAAAGACACAGTGGTTGGAACCAAAGATCTCAAATTTGGACTCATCAGACCAAAGCACAGATTTCCACAGGTCTAATGTCCATTCCTTGTGTTCTTTAGCCCAAACAAGTCTCTTCTGCTTGTTGCCTGTCCTTAGCAGTGGTTTCCTAGCAGCTATTTTACCATGAAGGCCTGCTGCACACAGTCTCCTCTTAACAGTTGTTGTAGAGATGTGTCTGCTGCTAGAACTCTGTGTGGCATTGACCTGGTCTCTAATCTGAGCTGCTGTTAACCTGCGATTTCTGAGGCTGGTGACTTGGATGAACTTATCCTCCGCAGCAGAGGTGACTCTTGGTCTTCCTTTCCTGGGGCGGTCCTCATGTGAGCCAGTTTCTTTGTAGCGCTTGATGGTTTTGGCCACTGCACTTGGGGACACTTTCAAAGTTTTCCCAATTTTTCGGACTGACTGACCTTCATTTCTTAAAGTAATGATGGCCACTCATTTTTCTTTACTTAGCTGCTTTTTTCTTGCAATAATACAAATTCTAACACTCCATTCAGTAGGACTATGAGCTGTGTATCCACTTGACTTCTCAACAACACAACTGATGGTCCCAACCCCATTTATAAGGCAAGAAATCCCACTTATTAAACCTGTGAAGTGAAAACCATTTCAGGTGACTACCTCTTGAAGCTCATCAAGAGAATGCCAAGAGTGTGCAAAGCAGTAAACAAAGCAAAAGGTGGCTACTTTGAAGAACCTAGAATATAAGACATATTTTCAGTTGTTTCACACTTTTTTGTTAAGTATATAATTCCACATGTGTTAGTTAATTCATAGTTTTGATGAATCTACAATTTTTATAGTCATGAAAATACAGAAAACTCTTGGAATGAGAAGGTGTGTCCAAACTTTTGGTCTGTACTGTATATACAGTATATATATATATATATATATATATATATACACACACACACACACACATACAGTTGTGCTAAAAAGTTTACATACCCCGGCAGATTTTTTGTTTTTTTTGGCCTTTTTTCAGAGAATATATATATGTTTTCTCTTTTTAAATCATAATGACAACCAAAAACATCAAAATGACCCTGTTCAAAAATCACATACAATGTGATTTTCTGGATTTTATTTTTGATATTCTATCTCTCACTGTTAAAATGAACCTACCCTTAAAATTATAGACTGTTCATGTCTTTGTCAGTGGGCAAACTTACAAAATCAGCAAGGGATCAAATAATTATTTTCTTCACTGTATACACTTACACTTTGCACCTTACTCCATTTGTTTCCATGGTTTGGATTAGTGGTAGTTAAGAGATCTGTATTCCAGAAAGTTGACTAGTAGGGGTATTGTTGAATGTCTTGCAAATGTGGCCTTTTTTCAGTGATCTGTACCTATTTGGTATGTATATTTATTGACAAAAAAAAATAACATACCAAGAATTTGATGTTTGAATCGAATGAAAGCACCCATAGCCAGCTGTGCAAGAGGGAATCCTACTCCTCAGCATCAGTGTCATGGCTTGTAGAAAGTCTGTACACAATGAATCTCTGCTTATACATGAGAGCTAGTGAAAGCTGACACAGACCTCATATGTAGCATGTATCAATTGGGGGTGGGGGCCCCCCTTTTAAAAGTATGAAACTTGGAGCAGGTTGCAACTTTTATAACAGGGGTCTTAAACTTGGGTAATTATTTAGGTTGGTGGTATATAATGGGTGAAATAGATACGCATATTTCTGGTGGAATAAGTCATTATATGGGTCTGAAACTTATTGAAACATTTTAACTTACAGGACTTGTCCAGTCCCTGCAAGTAAATGTTACTGTTTGTATAATGAACAAAATGACAGCAGAGATCAGAGCAGAGATCTAGAAAACCATGTGGAGTTTATACACACACACACACATATATATATATATATATATATATATATATATATATATATACACACACACACACACACACATACATACAGTTCTGCTAAAAAGTTTACATACCCCGGCAGATTTTTTGGTCTTTTTTCACAGAATATGAATGATAACACAAAATTTTTTTCTCCACTCATGGTTAGTAGTTGGTTGAAGCCATTTATTGTCAACTTCTGTGTTTTCTCTTTTTAAATCATAACCAAAAACATCAAAATGACCCTGTTCAAAAGTTCACATACCCTGGTGATTTTGGCCTGATAACATGCCCAGAAGTTGACACAAAGGGGTTTGAATGGCTTCTAAAGGTAACATCCTCACCTGTGACCTGTTTGCTTGTAATCAGTGTGTGTGCATAAAAGCTGTGTGAGTTTCTGGGATCCAGACAGACTGTTGCATCTTTCCTCCAGCCACTGACGTTTCTGGATTGTGAATCATGGGGAAAGCAAAATAATTGTCCACGGATCTACGGGAAAAGGTAGTTGAACTGTATAAAACAGGAAAGGGATACAAAAAGATATCCAAGGAATTGATAATGCCAGTCAGCAGTGTTCAAACTGTGATTAACAAATGGAAACTCAGGAGCTCTGTAAAAACCAAACCACAGTCAGGTAGAATAACCGAAATTTCGGCCACAACTGCCCGGAAAATTGTTTGGGATTCAAAGAAAAACCCACACATAACATCAGCTGAAATACAGGACTCTCTGAAAACTATTGGCTTGGCTGTTTCAAGATGCACAATAAGAAGGCACTTGAAGAAAAATGGGCTGCATGGTTGAGTTGCCAGAAGAAAGCCATTACTGTGCAAATGCTACAAAGAATCTCGCCTTCAATACGCCAAACAGCACAGAGACAAGCCTCAAAACTTCTAGAACAAGGTTATTTGGAGTGATGAGACAACAATCGAACTTTTTGGCCACAACCATAAACGTTACATTTGGAGAGGTGTCAACAAGGCCTATGATGAAAGGAACACCATTCCTACTGTAAAGCACAGAGGTGGATCACAGATGATGTGGGGATGTGTGAGCTTCAAAGGCACAGGAATCTTGGTCAAAGTTGAAGGAAAGATGAATGCAGCACGTTATCAGCAAATACTGGAGGCAAATTTGCACTCATCAGCCAGGAAGAATTCAGGGAGAATAGGGCATATTTAGGATTGGTCGTACCCCAACCCTTGAGTGATTTATCTTCCTCTGAGTGTGATACTTCTGATAATGAGAGATTGATAAGACCAAACGAGTTAGGAGGGAGATTAAAGGGAAGGAATCCTATTGGGAGCTCAAGGGGGAGGGGGACAACATGAACAGGGCCAAATGGGGGAGAATTCAACAGGAAGGAATCAAGGGGCAACTGGAGGTTTTTTATCTCGAGGGCCCCCAATCACCCAGTACTTATTGAGGGGCCGCACAGAGACATAGAAGAAATGTACAGTATCACCATAGATCCAGAGATGAAACTATCAAGTGATAAAGAAATGCAGATCATTAATTTATTGACATATAGTCTAACCGATATTTGTCTAAAGGGTTATCTTTCGTACCTTCTACACGGTTTAATCTATTTATATGGGTCAAAGACATTGCTCTCTTTACTAGGAAATTGCGTTGGTCCAAATTTATGACGATAATACAAGAGAGGCGATCCAATGAGTTAGTCCTAGAGGTTGAGGATCTTCGGGGTCTAGATGTATTGGAGGATTTATTAAATGAGGGTGAGGGACTGATGGGTCCAGGTCCCTTTACAGATCTTCATTTAGGAAGAACAGCAAACCCCCCACAATGTGATACATCAGTTATTGACATTTTTGAGAAAATGGTGGTGGGGAGGTTGTCTGAATTGATTATTCCATACCATACGAAGAATAACCTGTCTCCTCCAGAGATGAGGGCATTATTGAATTTAGAGAACGATAAATCCATCATTATAAAGCCCTCCGATAAGGGGGCAACATTGTGATTCTTAATAGGGAGGAATATGTGGTTATGTGTATGGACATTTTGTCCAGAGAAGAGAACTATCATATCCTGTGGAATGATCCCACTCCTGAATTTCTGAATGAACTGCGTGTCATTTTAGATGAGGCAAGACAACTTGGCCTAATTAATCGTAAAGAATGGGAATACATGTGACCCAAGTTTCCACGTATAGCCACATTTTACTGTCTCCCCAAGGTGTATAAGGGATATCCACCACTTAAGGGACGTCCAATAGTCTCGGGCATAGGCGGCATTACTGAAGGGGCTAGCACATACGTGGATAAGATCTTACGTCCATTTGTGCTGGCCTTGCCATCGTATGTCCGGGATACGATGGACATCCTTAGGAATCTTGAGGGAGTACAGATTCCAACCGATGCGTCTTTGGCTTGTTTAGACGTGGAGGCGTTGTATAGCTCCATTTCCCACGATTTGGGATGTGGGGCTGTGGAGCACTTTTTGTACAAAAGGGGCACACATATGGAAACCCATAATCAGTTTATCATGAGGCTGTTGAGATTTATTCTGACACGCAATGTATTCATATTTAATAGACGCTTCTTCCACCAACTGCAGGGTACTGCCATGGGCAGCCCTGCAGCCCCTACATATGCCAACTTGTTTTTGGGGTGGTGGGAGGAGCGTCATGTGTTTTCTGAGTCATGGGAGGAGTGGAATCAGCACATCCTCCTATGACTCAGATATATTGATGATATATTGGTGATTTGGACAGGGACAGCAGAATGCTTTGGGGATTTTGTAAGGATGCTGAACATTAATGATCTTAATCTTAAATTCACAGCAGCAATTAGTCAGAAAGAAATTGTGTTTCTGGATCTTAAGATATTAATTGGAGAAGCAGGGAACATCTCGACAATGTTATATCGAAAAGAAACAGCGACTAACAATCTTTTGAGATGGGAAAGCTCCCACCCCAGACCTCTTTGTAAAGGTATACCTAAGGGACAGTTCCTGAGGTTACGTAGGAACTGTTCGTCTACTCAGGATTTCAATAGAGAATCCCAAAGACTCAAGCAACGATTTATTGATAGAGGTTACCCAAGAAATGTAGTTCGAGATGCTAAACAGTTTGCAGTGGAGTTGGATAGACATGGACTGCTAGTGCCCAAAGACACTGTTACCACGCCCAACATCATTAGATTAATTGGCACATTTGATCATGGGGCCAAGATGGTAGTGGATACTCTTAGGTCTTAATGGAACATTTTTCTCCAGGACCCCTACCTGAGTAATAAGGTGTCGGAATATCCATCCGTGATATATAGGAGGGGTCGAAATTTGAAAGATAGGCTGGTGCATAGTCATTTGGAACCAGAAGGTGTAGATACATGGTTGCAAAGTGAGAGGCCTAAGGGGACCTTTAGATGTGGGGAGTGTAGAGCATGTGACTTTGTTCTGAAAGGTTGTGAAGTAATAGCAGTCACTAATGGTAGGAGTTTTTTTGCCAGGGATCTACTGGTGTAGTGTATGTTGCATTATGCCCATGCCCCATGAATTATGTGGGGAAAACTAAGAGGAAATTTCGTCGCAGAATACTAGATCATGTGGGATATATCAATAGAAGAGAGGAACGGCCCCTCAGTGTCCATTATTGGGACAAACATGGAGGGGATCCTTCGACCCTTAGGTTTCAGTGGACTGAGTTGGTTCGTAAACCATTGCGAGGAGGAGGAGATTGGGATCAGATGATCCTGAGGAAAGAAGCGGAGTGGATCTTTAGGTTTGATAGTGTAAGACCAAAGGGTTTGAATGAGGGGATCTCAATCGTACCTTTTATTGAGCAATGATGATTGGTAGTCAGGGCCATTATCTCATGGTCATATTGGTGGTCGAGGTGTTAATAGACATCTGATTCTGTATATAAGTAATACCAGAATGAGTTTAGTAGCAATACGTAGACATGTCCTCTGATTATATATGTTGAATGGGAATGTATAGTGTGTATTATATTGGGGTGAGGAAATTAATTATTCCTGATGAGGGAGGTGGGTGTAGAAATAATATTGGAAGACCTGGAGATATTGATGCATAGGAGATGTGGTTAAGAGAGGGAGATAGCCCTAAGTAGATTATGAGTAGTTAGGTTGAGATATAGGGCATGAATTGTATGATCTTGTGAGGATTAACTAAGGGAGGAATTAAATATTCAAGCATATATTGTTATGAATTATATTTATAGAAAGATAGAGAGGATTAATAAAGTGTGATTGGAGGTTTGGTGGAATGTGGACCAGATTTATTGTAATAGTATCCTATGTGGGTCTTAACCAACACCCCGTGGAATAAAGGATGAATGAATGTACATAGTTTATACTTTCTCCTCTGTTGAATATCTCACCCCTATAATAGCATAATAAAGCATTATAATCTTAGGTATGTTTTTGTTGCAGATTGTTCCTTGGGAGAATACATAAATTTTGCCTCTAGCATGAT